>CM028381.1:69420674-69532007 GCA_013146195.2 Codonopsis lanceolata
AACCCCAATGCGAGATCCCGAATCGCGCCGTCCAAATAACAATTTAAACACATAAGCATGCACAAGTAGGATTTTAAAATTCATGTGGCGCAACATTTTGCACAATTAACAACTCGGCTACACTTGGCCTAAAACAACCCGATTTAAACAAGTCATCGGCGACGTTACAGCCGGAACAACAACTCCTACAATTAACACATGCTTATAAACCTCAACGGCCACAACATGCCGGAGACAACAACAATAATAACATTTTAAGCAAGCTTTAGCGGAAGAAACTATGATGAACCATACACATATGAACAAGCTCGACATATAAGTCGGCATACCAAAAGAATTACAAGTATCAAATAGTTAAGTACTACAACAACAAACCCAAGCTAAGTCTACATGACTTGCTTCCCAACGCCCTTTCCAAAATAAAAGATTAATCAGTTAAAGTCCAAAAGAGCAACCTCGCTCACAACGCCCAAGCGAATACGTGAATCTAGCGGGACGCCTCGGCTTTGATCTAAGGAAAACAAAGCAAACAAATAGGTAAGTCGAAAGACTTAGTAAGTTACTAAAATACGCATGTTCATGTTATAGCATGACATTTATCATCATTTAACACTTAGCACATTATCATCATATGGCACTTAGCACATTGTTCACATATGTGCGTAAAGTAAATCATACAAGTAGGATATGATAGTCACCGCCAGAGCTCCCCGCAAAACATTCTCAGCATCGGTTCGTGCCATCGATGTTATGTGAATTCATCGACTATCGTCGAGTCGTACTCGATCTCAATAGCAAGCCAATGCGGCACTTAACTGATACGGCAAAGGGGCTACATCCCCACTGCGGCCACAAAGGGAGGGTGTGAAGTCCCTGTGCGGCGATCCATAGCAAACACGAATCCCATAATTCGTGAAGGCGATGCATCGCCCACCGACTTGATAAACAAACCATTTAATGCCAGCTGGACTCAATGCAATGCACAAGTAGATATTTACTTGACTTAAACCAAATAAGGACCGAATTCGACAAGAGCGAATTCGACCAACCAAGTAGGGGTTAATCTCTACCATAAACATATCAAGGCAATAGATTGCACAATTACCAACTTTCCATAACAACTTGTTAAAGTCAATTAAATCAAACTCATACTTGAGTAAACCAAATCAAACGGCGTTCAAACTTCGTAGATTGAAATTAGAGCTTAACGTGTTCAATTCTTCCCAGAGTCAACCTGAGTCTTTTCACTAAATTCCCTAATTTTGGGGAAAATGAAGCTATATGCTTCACAACCCAACCTAAGTCACTTCTAGGTTCACAAGGGTATAAATTCATCTACACAATTCAATATAATTCATGTCCTTCATGTGGTCCAATATTGAGGATACATCACATAACCATTTTCACAAACACCACATAGGCATAATTTAGGGCATTCCCAAATAATTATCACTTTCATCAACAAACATACTACATTATTTCTAACATGTTCAAGACCTCAATTAACATGATGAAAGAGTAATTTCAACATTCAAAGAGCAAGAAATCAATCCTAGACATGCTCCTAACAAAATTATGCATTCAAAATTGTGAGAAGCAATTATGTGTCCCCACTGACCTCACACATCATAAACTTTGTTTCCTAGGGTCAATGGGAACTAAAATGAAGAAGAGTAACTTACTAGTTATACACCAACGGAAGAAATAGAAGAAACTATTCGATGGAAATGCTCCCTTGATGAGCTCTTTTCAACTTTAATGAAAGGCTCTTTGGGCAATGGATGAATGGATGGTTGAAGATGAAGGGTTTAGCCCAAGAAGTCATGGAAGAACCTTTGAGAGAGATGAAATTCATTTTTGGAAGAGAGAGGGTGAGAATGAGGGTCAAAAATCTGAATTGGGGCTTAAATTGGTCTAATTCTTGAGTGGGACATGTGTCAACCACTTGTGGTCCCTTTGAGATTCTTAGATAGGGTTTGATGATCAACAAGCCTTCTTAATCCATCATTAAAATTAGTTAGGGATGTTAGACTTAAGTAGAAGGGTTAGGAGGTTTAGGATAGGTTTAAGTAGGGCTCAGTGAACAAATCGTCAAATTCGAACAGAGAAAATCATCCCGAGCTAGAAGCACAGTGAGGCGGGCGCCACCCAGCCATGCCGCCCAACCTCCGGGACCATTCCCAAGTTCACCCATTTCAATTGCTCAGATTGAGGCGGGCGCAGATTTGAGGCGGGCGCTCACCACGCCCCGCGGCCGCCTCGCTGCAGAATGTCTAAAACTTGATTCAAACTTGATCTAAATGGTCCCAAACTTTTGGGCAACCATTCTAAGGTCTAACCCTACTCAAAACGAGTCGGAAACACACCAACAACTCCCGAACCTTTAAGCTAGAACAAGGCGCGAACCACGCCGAATAATGAACAACTGATTAAACTACAATCAAACGCCAATCAAACTAGATGTCTTAGGCATGAAAAAGGTTTGTTTCAACTTGATTAAGACTTGAATATAAAGCTAAGAACTCAACAAACACTTCGTAGACGTCGAAATAGAAGCAAATTGAAGAGAGGAATCGCTAAGGCTAAATTCAACGCGATCAAACCGGCGATTCTACAAACAAGTTTATATGATTCTAAACATGTTAAGGACTTCTAGAATGATCTATGAATGATTCTAAAACATTTATATAACAAGTAAACATGCTCACAATCAACCATGAAAGTAAGAAGATAGGCATAGAATGCACATACAAGAATACGGGCGTGCTACACTCCCTCTCCTTTAGGAATTTAGTCCCTAAATTCTTACCAAGTTCCAAACAAGTGTGTGGATGCTTTTTCACAAGATCTCCGCTCCGTCTCCCACGCCGCTTCTTCAATGATTCCTCCAAAGAACTTTGACTTTGGAAGGAATTTTTTTTGGTTCGTAGCACTTGCTCCTTGGTATCCAATATCTTCACGGGCTTTTCAACGTAAGACATATCCGGCTCAAACGTGATCTCCTCATACTCGAGTACATGAGACTCATCCTTCAAATACTTTCGCAACATGGAAACATGGAATACATTATGAGTCTCCGAAAGTGACGGTGGCAATGCAATGCGATACGCTAAGGTCCCAACCTCTCAAGAACCTCAAATGGGCCAATATATCTCTGTAAGCTTCCCTTTCTTACCGAATCTCTTAGTACTCTCCTGTTACCTTCAAGAACACGTAGTCTCCCACTTGGAACTCAAGATCCCTGCTTCGATTGTCCTACAGAACTCTTTTGTCGACTTTGAGCGGTGCAAAACGATCTCTAATCAACTTCACGCTCTCAACCGATTGTTGTACTAACTCGAACCCCAAAGTTTCGCTTCTCCAACTTCGCCCCAACAAATTGGCGATCTACACTTACGCCCATACAAAGCTTCATACGGCGCCATCTGAATACTTGACTGGTAGCTGTTATTATACGCAAACTCGGCTAAAGGTAAGTGAGAATCCTTTCCTTGAAATCCACTGCACAAGCTCGAAGCATGTCCTCCAAAATCTGAATCAATCGCTTGACCGATGACCATCCGTTTGCGGATGAAAAGTCAGATTGAAGTCTAATTTGGTCCCCAAAGCCTCCTGCAACGTTTGCCAAAATCTAGATGTGAACCTCGGATCTCTATCGGATACAATGCTCACAGGTACGCCATGAAGTCTCACGATCTCCTGAATGTACAAAGCTGCCAACTGAGTCAACGAATAAGTGATAGCTACCGAATAAAGTGTGAGACTTAGTCAACCCGTCGACTATAACCCAAATCGCATTAAAACCTCTCTCGTGCGCGGTAACCCCGTGTACAAAATCCATAGTAATGAACTCCCATTTCCATTCAGAATCTCAAGTGGTGTAGAAGTCCCGCAGCCTCTCGATGCTCTTAACCTCACGACAAGTCAAACACCTTGATACATACCCGCAATTTCCTCTTCATGCCTTTCCACCAAAATTGTCTTTTCAAGTCTAAGTACATCTTCGTGCTCCCCGGGTGAATGGTATACCTCGATTTATGAGCCTCATCAAGAACCAACCTCTTCAAGTCATCATTAGAAGGAACACAAATTCGACCTCGAAACGTCAAAGCTCCCTCACTATTAATCACAAAGTCAGGCGATACATTCTCAGCCAACCCATCAAAAATTTTCTTCAACTCCGGATCATCCCTTTGCGCCTCTTTAATCTTTCCAAACCAAACTGGTGTAGCACGAACGTTTGCGAAAATTACACCTTTATCATGAACACTAGGACTCCAATCTCGCAAGTCCTCAACATCTTCCATTCTCTAACCATCATACACGACATGTGAACCTTCCTGCTCAAAGCATCCGCTACTACATTTGCCTTCCCCGGATGATACAAAATAGTGCAATCATGATCCTTTAATTTCTCCATCCATCTTCTCTGCCTCATGTTCAACTCCTTTTGGGAAAACAAGTACTTCAAACTTTTGTGGTCGGTGAAGATCTCAAATTTAGCTCCATACAAGTAGTGTTTCCATTTATGCAACGCGAAGATAATCGCAGCCAACTCCATATCGTGTGTCGGGTAATTCTGCTCGTGAATCGACAACTTCCTCGACGCATAGGCGATAACTCTACCATTCTGCATCAACACACATCCCAAACCTTCCTTAGAAGCATCACTATAAATCACGAAATTATCTCCTCCACTAGGCAAAGCCAAAATAGGTGCCGATGTCAACCGCTTCTTAAGCTCTTGGAAACTAGACTCACATTTCTCGCTCCAAACAAACGGCACGTTTTTACGTCAACTTCGCCATAGGAGTCACAATCCGAGAAAATCCTCAATAAATCTCCGGTAATAACCCGCTAGACCCAAGAAACTCGAACCTCGAATCGAACTAGGTCTCTTCCAATTCGTCACCGCTTCAACCTTAGAAGGATCAACGGCTACTCCGGCGCTAGAAATGATATGCCCCAAGAAGGACACTTCCTCAAGCCAAAAGGCACATTTACTAAACTTCGGCGTAAAAGTCAAGTTTCTCGAAGAATAGACAAGACAATCCTCAAGTGATTCTCATGCTCCTCCCGAGATTTCGAATACACTAAGATATCATCAATGAAGACTACCACGAAACAATCAAGATAACTATGAAAGACACGGTTCATCAAGTCCATAAACACCGCTGGCGCATTCGTCAACCCAAACGGCATCACCACGAATTCAAAGTGCCCATATCTAGTGCGAAAAGTCGTTTCTTGAATGTCTTCCTCTCTAACCTTCAATTGATAGTAACCCCATCGCAAATCAAGCTTAGAATAGACGATAGACCCTTGCAATTGGTCGAAAAGATCATCAATGTGGGGTAGTGGGTATTTGTTCTTAACGGTCACCTTATTCAATTCTCGGTAGTCTATGCATAACCGCAAACTCCCATCCTTCTTCTTCACAAATAAGACCGGTGCGCCCCAAGGCGACACACTCGGTTTGATAAAACCAATCTCTAGGAGTTCCTGCAACTGAGTTTTCAACTCTCTAAGCTCCGCGGGTGCCATCCTATACGGTGCCTTAGAAATCGGTGAAGTCCCCGGAATAAGTTCAATACAAAATTCTAGTTCTCTATCGGGCGGCATAGCATGATCGGTAGAAAACACATCGGGAAACTCACATACTACCGGAACCTCCTCTAGACTCGGCGAAGACCTCTTCTTATCAACAACGCAGGCAAGATAACCCGTACACCCTTGAGACAACAATTTTCTAGCCCTTAGCGCAGAAATGAAATGCAAGTCACTCGACGCTTGATCACCCACAAACGTAAATTCAGGCACACCCGGCATATAAAAAGTAACCCTCTTCCTATGGCAGTCAACTATAGCATGATAAGCACATAACCAGTCCATGCCAAGAATCACATCAAAATCACGTATGGGTAAAACTACCAAGTCCGCATGCAAAGTGTGGTCACCCACCAAAACATCACAAGATCTAAACACCTCAGACGCAAGCATATATTCCCCGAGCGGGGTAGACACTTCAAGCAAGTATGGCAAAGATTGAGGCAATACGCAAAGATTCTCAACAAAGTGCGAAGCAACATAAGAATGCGAAGACCCTGGATCTATGAGAATTCGAGCCTTATGATCAAATATAGAAAGAGTACCTCCTATCACTGCCGTAGATCCCTGAACCTCGCGCTGATCAAGCGCAAACACACGGCCCTTCGGTTTACCATCCATATCTCTCTTAGCCCAGGCTGCATCGCCGCTCGGCGCCACGGTCGACCGATTGGCCTTGAACTTCTGGACAATCTCTCTTCATGTGAGTCCCGCCTCCACAAATGTAACACTTCGATCTTTGCCCAAAGACCTATCAATGTTTGTGTGCCCCGACTTCCAGGCGAACGAACAAATCATAGTCTCATTGCGAGACCCTTGCTGCCCCTGAGTAGAAGAAGTGTTGTTACCTTGCTTCCCTGCCTGTGGCCTACCTTGGCCTCCACCTCTCCTATCACGGTTCCCTTGGTATCCCCTTCTGCCACCTGAATTATTTCCCTGATTGGTGTTCTGAGTAGCCTGTCGCGCATTACCCGAATTACTCTTGACTCGGTGCTCCTCAATATCTTGCTCAACCTCATAAGCTCTATCAACTGCAGTCCGATAATCAGTGAGCTTAAGTGCTAGAATCTGCTTCCTAAATTCGGTCCTCAACCCTTTAACAAACTTATGTGTCCTCCGAGCCTCCGTAGGAATCAAATGCAATAACGGCTCAGCTCGGTGAACTTCGCAGAATACTCCGCCACAGTCATGGTACCTTGCTCAAGATTATAGAATTCCTTCTCCCTTTGGCTGCGAACCACATCCGGTACATATTCCTCCTTAAATTCCCTCTGAAAATTAGCCCAAGTGATAGGGACTTGTTGCATCTCCCAACTTTCCTTCAACACATTCCACCAATGCTCGGCGGCTCCCTTAAACTTAAACGTCGCTAGTCTGACTTTCTCCTCATCAGTACACTCCAACATAGATAAGATTTTGATCATCTCTTCCATCCACAACTCAGCCTCCCTCGGGTTTGGCTCCCAAGAAACGCACTAGGCTTCAACTTAAGGAATCTCTAGGAGAGTGTTATCGATCCTCGGTCTCGGTGGCGGTGCTACTTCCTCTTGTCGAGGTGGTGGTATCTGCTCCGCCTTGACCTCCCCGGCCCGCCGGAAAAGCCAACAACCTACTTGTAACTCGCCGATCCGGACCCACCGGATCTCGGCGGCGGTACATCAACTCGAGTTCGGCCGGACCTCTCCTGGGCCTACCTCTACCGCGGCCATTTCCATTCCTAGGATTATCCATCGAGCTCCTACAAGAATTCACTCGACGTTAGAATCATCACACAAATAACCAACCCACCTAGGCCATGGAACCTATCCCGGCCGACGCCTAACCTATAGCTCGATATAGATCAGCGCCGTTGAATCAGAAAAATAAACACACATAAGATGCACAAATAGGATTTTAAAATTCATGGCGCAACATTTTATTGACACAAGGCCGAAAAACAACCCGACTTGTTTAAATCAGTTGTTTTTCCGCCAAGTGTAGCCGAGTTGTTAATTGTCCGAAATGTTGCGCCACATGAATTTTAAAATCCTATTTGTGCATGCTTATGTGTTTAAATTGTCTATTTGACTCGACTTGATCTCGATTAGTCCTGGTGGGCAGTCAATTATCTCCTTCCCTCGCAGCCTTTAAGTAAATAATAAACATATCACATGTTTTATACTTCACCTTTTTTACAATAAATTCTTTTAATATAAAAATAAAAAAAAATCTTGTTCATAACAAAAAAAAAAAAAGAAAAAAAAAATAATTCTTTAGATTGTCACATACTATTTTCATACATGTGCATAAATTTACATGTACATAAAAATCATTCTTTTTCAAAATCCATAAAAAAAATTCATTCATAAAAAACCATAAAATAAAAAAAAAAAAGCAATTCATATATGTAATTAATTTTGCATCTTAATGTACATATTATAACTGCATTTGTCATGTGCGTAATAAAATGTGAAAAATTCATGCATCACCTTTTAAATGTTCTGCATTGCATCTGCATCAAATAAAATAATTCATGCATTCATATTTTGCATTTCATCTGTCCAATAAGCTGCCATAGAGGTACGACAAAAAGAAGACCAATCATCAAAATAAATATCTTTGTGGTATTTACTATACCCCTGCAGCATTTGCATGCTTGGAAAATAAATCTAAGGGCATGAAAAATATCTGTTTTGTCCTGTTTTTATCCGAAAATATGCCCGAAAAGCGTCTCAGAAAAATTAAATTTATACTCCAAATATTCCGTTTCGCCATTCTATTGCATGCAAAAATGTGATTTAATGTAAAACATGCATCATATAGCCCCATTTGCATTTAGAACATAAATCATGCATAGTAGGGTCAAATAGTGACCACTATTTCAAATCATGCATCACAAAAATAAATCACAGAAATTACATGCATTATCACTCAATTACATCATTTAGGCATAAATAGGACATGCATATGCATCATTAATAAGGTCAGGAATGCTTCAAAAGTGTCAAACAGTGCCAAAATCTAGCAAATCTGAAGTATTTAAAAAAAACAAAAAAAAAAAAAAAATCGGGAGAAGGGAAAATGCATGTGCAAGAAAGAAATTTCAGTACATGCAACAAGAAGAAATGCGGCAAATAGAAGAAGAAATTTTCGGCT
Organism: Codonopsis lanceolata; assembly: GCA_013146195.2. NCBI lineage: Eukaryota > Viridiplantae > Streptophyta > Magnoliopsida > Asterales > Campanulaceae > Codonopsis > Codonopsis lanceolata. Next base: position 69,429,417 of record CM028381.1, read on the forward strand.
GAAGCTAGAAGATGGAGCGAAAAGAAAACAACAGCAAAGAAAAGATGACATCAGCTGATACCAAAAGATGCTACAGCAAGAAAAAAAAAGGGGAGTGATCACGCAATATTTGTGGTGATCTTGTCTTGTTGTGTCCGGGGTGCCGAAGGTGGCGTCGTGTTCGACGGTGGTTGTCGCGGTAGGATATCTGGCATGTTTTTACCTGTAAAATAAAGCACCGTGAGTGGGTGGGGTTGGCCCCCATAACCCTCAGGTGTAAGAATCAGTATCTTTGTATATAATCAGAGAAATAGAAATTGTAATGAAATCTGTAATGAAAGTTACATGTCCTTTTTCATAGTGAGGTTGCCTGCTATTTATAGAAATAATGTTCTGGGCCTCATGGGCTTTTAGCATGGGATTGGGCTTGGGCCCTTCTTCCGGCCCAATCTTCCAAGTAAATTTCGGAGTACGCTTTTATCCTGTTTGGGCCTGATATTTCGGTGCACTTCAAGAGCCCCTCTCTCCTTAGCCCTCGAGGCTAACATCGAGGGTAAGGAGTATAATCTGTAGTTGCTTTTTGTGATGCTGAGGGTTTTGAGATTTTGCTTTGAATTTCCAGAAGAGTTTATGTAGCTGACTTTTGAGCTTGGCGGGTGAACTTCGTGTATAATTGATCCTTTGATTGGCGAATTAGACCTCGACCGGCAAGTATAGGCATGAAAATAAGATATAGTCTTCAGCATAAAGTCATAATAAAAATTTATAATCAGCGTGGCGAGGACCTTCCAGAGAATTGAGCCCTAAGGCCATAATAAGATTTATCCTCGGCGTGGCGAGGACCTTCCAGAGAATCGAGCCGTAAGGCCATAATAAGATTTATCCTCGGCGTGGCGAGGACCTTCCAGAGAATTGAGCCCTAATGCCATAATAAGATTTATCCTCGGCGTGGCGAGGACTTTCCAGAGAATTGGACCACAAGAAACCATAATAAGATTTATCCTCGGCGTGGCGAGGACCTTCCAGAGAATCGAGCCGCATGGCCATAATAAGATTTATCCTCGGCGTGGCGAGGACTTCCAGAGAATTGAGCCATAAGGCCATAATAAGATTTATCCTCTGGCGTGGCGAGGACCTTCCGAGAATTGAGCCATAAGGCCATAATAAGATTTATCCTCGGCGTGGCGAGGACCTTCCAGAGAATTGAGCCCTAAGGCCATAATAAGATTTATCCTCGGCGTGGCGAGGACCTTCCAGAGAATTGAGCCGTAAGGCCATAATAAGATTCATCCTCGACGTGGCGAGGACCTTTGAGAGAGAGGAAATAGGAGCATGTTTTTTATTTTATTTTTATGTTTGTGCAATGATGAATGGATGATGCATGTGTATGACATGCTCATGTGGATGCAATGGGTATTTAGGTATGCTGGCCTCTCAAGGAGTATATGCATGAGGCGCTAGGCGCTTGGCTTCTCCTCGGCGTCCCGAGGAGGTTTTTGAATGCGAGACAATGCGATCTCGTTAGGCGAGACAATACGATCTCGCTTTTGATGAGGCAATGCGACTGCTTGTAGCGAGATAATTCGATCTCGTTTAGTGAGACAATGCGATCTCATTTTGGCGAGGCAATGCGACCTCGAAATGGCAAGACAAAGCGGTCTTGAAAAGGGCGCCAGTGGAGCGTAACGTGCCAAACACTCGTAGAAGCTCGTGCCGAGAGTAACTGTGATGCCAAGCTGGAGCACAATATGAAGCTCATGCTGAGCGTAGCCGCAAATGCTGATGAAAGCATGCTGAACGTACTAAAAACACTCGTAGAAGCTCGATCGTGCCGAGAATAACTCGATGCTAAGCGGAGCACAATATGAAGCTCATGCCGAGTGTAGCCGCAAATGCTGATGAAAGCATGATGAACGCATTAAACACTCGTAGGCTCGATCGTGCGCCGAGAATAACTCTGATGCTAAGCTGGAGCACAATATGAAGCTCATGCCGAGTGTAGCCGCAAATGCTGATGAAAGCATGATGAACGTACTAAACACTCGTAGAAGCTCGATCGTGCCGAGAGTAACTCTGAAGCAGGGAGCCTAAGCGCAGGTAGGCGCGGTGTACAACTCGACCGCGAGTAAACTCGAGCGGGAGGACAAGGTAGAGCTCGGCCCTGAGTAAACTGATCACGGGGAGCATAAACGCAGGTAGGCGCGGTGTACAACTCAACCGCGAGTAGACTCGAGCTGAGGACAAGGTAGAGCTCGGCCCCGAGTAAACTCGAGTGGGGAGCATAAACGCAGTGCGCGGTACAACTCAACCGCGAGTAGACTCGAAAGCTGAGGACAAGGTAGAGCTCAAGACCGAGTAAACTCGAGGGGGAGCATAATGTAAAGCTCGACGGCACATGTATGAAATATGATCCGCAGCTCAGGCATATGCGCGAGTGAAGTGTGCTCGGACGCAAGAAATAATAATCTGAGGCTCGAGCTCTGGCGCGAGCGCGGCGTGGCGTGCAAGGCACGTGAATAATAATGATAAGAAGCTCGGCAATGCGAGCATAATCTGAGGCACGAGTTCTGGCGCGAGTGTGGCGTGCACGGGCACGTGAATAATAATAATATGAAGCTCGGCAGAACGAGCGTAATCTGAGGTGCGAGCTCTGGAGCGAAAGCGTGGCGCTGCACGTGAATAATAATAGTAGGAGCTCAGCAGCGAGCATAATCGAGGTGCGAGCTCGAGCGAAGCGGCGTTCGCACGTGAATAATAATAGTAGCTCGGCAGCAGTAATTCGATGCGCGAGCTCGCGCGAGTGGCGCACGGCACGTAAATAATAATATGAAGCTCGGCCAGCGGCATAATTCGAGGTGCGAAGCTCGCGCGAAGCGCGATGCACCCGCACGTAAATAATAATAGGGAGCTCGGCAACAGGCGAGGCGCGAGCTCGGGTCCCTTAGTATCAGCCCAAATAGGCACGTAACTAATCACATAATAGTTTGTAGAGGAACGACTCGCTGCTCATTGGTCGGTGGTTGCCGAGGTTATACGCGTTGTATTTGGTACCGAAACTTTTAGAGCATCTTTGTGTAGGCGTAAATCACGCTGGCTATTCATATTTTCAAAGATACAATGTTTGTCATAATCCGTATATATTGATCATATAAGATAAAATTATTTAAATATGTGCCTATTGTGCGAGAATTTAGTAAATTAATCATTTGCGACGTCGGCGCTATTAGAAGATACGATGAATTTATAAGATGCAAGTTTTTGAGTGTGAAACTTGAGAGAATACATGTGTCGTGTTAATATATGATATGTAGATTGAGCATGTTATCGTATTATACCGTCAAATAGTTGCGTTCATAATTTTAGCTCGCTTATAATTTTATCTCACACATAATTTCTATCAGCAAATAAATTCGCCGCAAGTAAATTCAACTCGATATATAAATTCGGCAAATAAATTCCGACAATTATTTTAATTCGACAGATAATTTTCAAATCGCTTAATTTCAATTTGACATATATATTTCACTCGGCAATTATTTTAATTCGATGATAAAAATTTTCGACAATAATTTCAATTTGACATATATATTTCAGCTCGGCAATTAATTTCAATTTGGTAATTAATTTCAATTCGATAAATAAATTTCAATTCAGAATATATTTTCAGCTCGGCATATGATTTCATCTCGGCAAATAAATTCGGCTATCCTATACATTAGCTTTGCGTATTTAAACCACATATATTGGTGTAAAAATATCTATTCACCTAAAAATATATATTTAATACATATCATTCAACCTTGTTAAATTATATTATTATATTTAATGACATATATTATTTATTATTATATATCAATGTTTCTCGTACATTTATAATAAAAATCAACAAATTGATATAATCATGGTTCTTTTGGGCTGAAAGTCATAAACAATTAATGGGACCACATGATTATAATTGAATGTGGCGTGTGAATTAACATGTTAGTGGGTTATATGCTTTTCACTTTTCAGAGTAATATAGACGGCACTTCTGTGCATCATGACTTTTGCGTTCAGACTTAAATGAATTGTGTGGGAAATTGGGGAAGAGTACACCTGGAAATGATAAAGGTAGGGCAGGTAAGTCAAGGCTACAGAACATGTCGTTTCTTCGTCTTTGGCGCATAGTCAGTGAGGGGAGCGATGGGCGATGCTTCCAGCGGCTTCAGCCGGCGCGTGAGAATGAGCGACTATTCCGCTTGCAACGCATTTTTGCAACGATTTTTGTGGCGGTGAACTCGCTTTCAAGACCCACTGTGATTGGTGGTTTCGCTTTTCTGTTAATACTCCGGTAAAGACGGCGGCTGCTTGACTGGAGATGAAGCCGGGATGGAAGGACGCCGGCTAGAGAGAGACAGGTGGAGCAGAGATGGAAGGACGCCACCGCCGTGGCATGATTCGCCCGTAGATGAAGGCCGTGTTGGGTGAGATTGCGGCTGAGACGGTTAGACGATGAAGAGAAGCGGCTAGTTCCCCGGGGAAGAAGGAGGTCCTGCTGGACTTGTTAATGCTTGCAATGGAAGAAGAGGCAGTGGAGTTTGCTAATTCCCTCTTTCAAATGGGTGTCCTTAAAACCACGTCATTCACGCGCTGTTTATGGAAACCAAGGACTAGCTTGCATTGGTCACTCGTCAAAAGATTTAAGAACCAGCAAGTACAGAGGCTTCTTCTTGAGAAAGACGGGAGATGGTATTACGCCTCGTTGTTTCTAAGGTGGTATTCGGCAAGACCCTTTGAACGCAGTGTTTTTCGCTTTCCCAAGCAACGAACCAAACCGATCACGCAATATTTGTGGTGATCTTGTCTTGTTGTGTCCGGTGTCAAGGTGGCGTCGTGTTCGACTCTGGTTGTCGCTGATAGGATATCCGGCATGTTTTTACCTCAAAATAAAGCAGTGAGTGGGTGGGGTTGGCCCCCATAACCCTCGTGTAAGAATCGATCTTTGTATATAATCGAGAAATAGAAATTGTAATGAAATCAGAATGAAAGTTACCTGTCCTTTTTCATAGTGAGGTTGCTCGCTATTTATAGAAATAATGTTCTCGGGCCTCATGGGCTTTTAGCATGGGATTGCCAGCTTGGGCCCTTCCCGCCCAATCTTCCAAGTAAATTTCTGAGTACGCTTTTTATCTGTTTGGGCCCCGATATTTCGTGCACTTGTGGAGCTCGACCAAGGTTAGAAGGAGCAACAAGAACAAGTGCAAAGAAGATCAGAAAATTTTCCAGCTAAAGCCGAAAACAAAGTGAGGCAAAGGAAAAGACTTTCCAGCGAAGGCCGGAACAGTGGTAAAAAGAAACATCCCCAGCAGATCGAAAAAAAAATCAAAAAAAAAATCAAAAGAAAAAAATAGAATCAAAGGAAGAGAAAAAGAAAGAAAGAAAAATGAAAAGAAAAAAAATCAACAGAAAAAAAAAAGAAAAGAAAAGAAAAGAAAAGAAAAGAAAAGAAAAGAAAAGAAAAAAGCAAGCAAGAATAAAATTCACCATCGGCCGAACTACGCTTTGGTCCGATTCATGAAAGGATACGAGGCGACCTTACATCAGTAGGTCCGACCATCACAATCATAAAACAAAAAAAAAAAAATTCCCCAGCAAAGAGTGGCAGAAATGTCAGAATCAGCCGAATCTGCGGCAGCCACCCGGACGCAAAAAGGTAAGTCAGGTACAGTATTCCTACCCTGACTCCAGAATAATTTCCTTTTTTTAGGAAAATTTGAAAAAATTTTGAAAAAAAAAATTGTTTTATTTTCAAATAAAAGAAAAACTCTTTTTCAAAATGAGTTTTCAAAACACAAAAAAAGAGGAATATTTCAAAAAAAAAAAAAAGATGAATATTTCAAAAACACAAAAAAAGAGGAATATTTGAAAAAAAAAAGAGGAATAAAAAACAAAAAAAAAAAAAGGAAAAAGAATGTTTTCCACTGCACAATTTTCGAAAAAAATTGAAGAATGATTAATTCGTCGTGTTCGGCGACGGATCTTTAGTCAAGCACAATTTTCTGATATCTGAAGATTTTCGAGTTATGTCTGGAAACAAGACAGCGATCAAGGCCCAGACATACCTAGAAAGTTTTCTTAACACATTTCAATGCCAAGGTATTGACCGGTTGAAATTGTGGTAACAGATTTGAAATGCTCGACAACGGATCTTTAGTCAAACACAGTTTTCTGATATTTGAAAGTTTTCGGATTATGTCTGGAAACAAGACAGCGATCAAGGCCCAGACATAATTAGAAAATTTTTCTTAACACATTTCAACTAGTTGAAAGGTGGTAACAGAAAAACATTCAAATCTTCATACCGTATTTGACATCGGTTTCGGACCGGGAGAATACGGCTTTTTCGAAAACACAAAAATCTTTTTCCATTGTAGTTTAAGGTTTTGGCCTGAACTACGCTTGGTCTGATTTCCTTTAATAGGGAATACGAGGCGACCTTACATTAGTAGGTCCGACCATCAGAGCACATTAAATTCACATCTGCTTAAAAACTTCGATAATTTTTTATAACCGACTAAAAATGTCTAGGTTATAGAGTTTGGATAGCATGTCACTGTGCATTATAACTGCTACCAATTGCATTCTCCTGTTCTTAAATGAACGAAATTGGAGAGTCTCTTGTTAATCAACGATGTTCGTCTACTCAGTAAGCCGAAAGGTTACCCGTAAACTCCATCGTTGAGGGGCTCTGTAGACACCCCAATTTCGTACCCCTGGCATGTAACTGACATAAAATATCAAAAACTGTTAAAACTTAACAAATGTCAAGTTGCAGAAGTCAAAAATGCGAAAGGAAAAGCAGATGCGAAAATGCTGAACCGTGGGGGAAAGTGTCAAATTTTCAAACTTCCAAAAAGAGCTTGGTGCCACCTAAAGGAAGCTTGGTGCCGCACCAAGCATATGCTTGGTGGCACCAAGCATGTCTCTCATGCTCTCTCACGAATCAAAACAGTACAAGCTTTAAAGCACGCGGTACAAGCGGTCAATGCACGGAAACAAATCAACAAATTCCTCGTCCTCCATCGCTATAAATAGAAGGCCCGGCCGATTTTCATGCTCAATTTACGCTGGTTTTATCGCAGCAAGCTCGCTTCGCGATACTTCGCTTCTTCGATACATTTAGTGCGAGAGGTGCGAGATAGGTGAGTGGAAGCCCCTAAAATCTCCAAACCCCACCAAACTCGCCAAATTAAAAACCCATAGGTTATAAGTGATCCCTAGCCTAGTTGTTAGGTATCCACCTTAAAACCCCAAATCCAAAAATCCCAAAATAAGCCATTACTGCCTCGGTAACGAGCTAAAAAGTCAAAACTTAAGTCTAGGTTCCGCCCAACCGAAAAGGCCAAAACCTACCCAAATAAAGTTGTCACTCGCCCGAGTTGACTAGCCCGATCTCAAATCCGTCAAATCGGTTCAAATCCGGTTCAATTCCAAATTCAATTCAAAACAAAAAAAGACTCCCTCTCCCGCAGAGGACAGAGCGAGCACACCACCGCTCTAAAAGGTAATACCTTTAAGGGCGTATTTTTATTTCATTTATATTTTTCTTTTTCTTTTTATTTATTTTCAAAAAGTTGTATTTTAAATCCGGCACAATGTAGCCAATATAAGCCGTTGTGCTGCCCGGATTAGATTAGGAAAAATTATGTAAAAGAGCCGTTATAATGGCCAAATATTCTTAAATGTGTTTGTAATTATTGGAAGGAGGCGGTGCGAGTCCGTAAATAATGTAGCCAATGAATCGAATGTATCTTTTAATTTTCCCTTGTCAAAATAAGACCTTATTTATTTGCTAGATTAATATAACAATGAGCATATTTCAGCCAAAAACGCTTTGAGACCGAAAGGGCGAGTTGGGTGCCTAGCACCTTCCCAACTCGTAACTTAGCCCCGAACCCGTTTTCTAAAATCTCGGTTTTCTCTTACGGTTTTCCTTTATTTTTGCCTTAAAATAAAGGTGGCGACTCTAAAACTTTCAGATCCGGGGGGCCACGCAACATTCCCTCTTTGCACTTTCTGTTCTCCCTAAAAAAGGGAGATAGGGAATGGAGGGGTGATGTATTCCCATATCCCGGTATCCCCTAAACAAGGGATAACTTGATGCGGAAACCCATAGCTCCCATAGCGATCCGATTGGGCCATAAGGCCATTTTAATAAATCCATAAGTGGGGCGTCGCAATATCTTTTCTTGCACTTCTCTATTATCCCCGGACAGAAAAAAGGGAGAATGAGAATGGAAAGGTAATGCATTCCCATATCCTGTTATCCACGAAATAAGGGATAACCTGACATGAGGAAACCTTAGTTCCCATTTTGGATACAAAATCCACTCAAGGCAACCGAGGCACATTCCAACGTGCTAATATAGACAGCACTCCTCTCGCACTTTGGATTTCGTCTTCCCTAAACAAGGGAGGGTGGAGCGAGAGCGGTGTCCCGATCCGCACGCACGCTGGCACCCCAAACAAGGGCGCGGGCGCTGGTCGCACCCCAGAACCTCACACCACCCTATAGAGATTTGGGCGCCATGCCCAAACTCTATGGGAGCCACGCCCAAATTCCAAACTTGGCCTATTTTGACACTTTAGTCCCCGCAATTTGTCCTTTTAGCATCTGCTTTGTCCTTTTGCATTTTTGATCCTGTAACTTGACATTTGTTAATGTTTTAATAGTTCTTGATATTTTATGTCATGTCATATATACCAGGGGTACGAAATTGGGGTGTCTACAGAGCCCCTCAACGATGGAGTCTGGTAACCCGCGGCTTACTAAGTAGGCGAACATCGTTGATAAGAATAGACTCTCCAATTTCGTTTCATTTCAAAACGAGGAGAAATATGCAGCAGGTAGCGCTTATAATGCAACAGCTTTATCAAACCTCCATATCCTAGACATTTTTAGTCAGTTATAGCAGGTTATCGCAGTTTTTAAGCAGATATGCATATTGAACGCTCTGATGGTCGGACCTACTAATGTAGGCTGCCTACGTATCCATTAATAAAAGGAATCGACCAAAGCGTATTCGGCCTAAGCCGAACAAACAACCAATTGAAGAAAAAGATTTTCATGTTTTTCGGCCGCATTCTTCCGGGCCGAAACCGTTGTCAAATACGGTATGAAGATTTTTGTATTTGAAAACCATATTTCAACCGGTCAATACATATTTGAAATATGTTAAGAGATCAATCTAAAAATTGCGCCTGGCTGGTCAATACCTTTCTTCCAAACACAATAAGAGGACCTTGATTTTCGAAAATCAGCGTACTCGACCGATCAATACCCGACATCGAATACGATAAAGAACATTCTTCAAATTTTCTGAAAACTGTATCCAACTGATTAAAAATCTGCTGGACACGATAAATACTTTTCTTTTCTTCTCCTTTTTTTTTCTTTTTTTTTTTTTGTTTTTTTTTTTTTTTTGAAATATTCCTCTTTTTTTTTTTTGAAATCAAAACTCATTTTGAAAAAGAGTTTTTCTTTTATTTAAAAGCAAACTTTCCCTAAAAGGAAATTATTCTAATAGTCAAGGTAAGAATATCAGACTGACTTACCTTTTGGCCGGTGGTCGCCCTGATCTTGGTATTTTGCCACTCTTGTCTTTGGGAATTTATTCTCTCTTTCTTTCCCCCCTTTTTTTTTGTTTTTGTTGTTGTGATGGTCGTGCCTACCGAAATAGACTGCCTATGTATCCCTATTCAAGGAATCAGACCAAACGTAGTTCACCTCTGCTGGGGATTTTGTTCTTGTTCTTTTTTTTTTCCTTTTCTTTTTTCTTGCATTTTTCTTTTATTCTGCACTTCCTTTTCTTTTTTTTTATGATTTAATTTTTCCTCTGACTTTCCCTTCTTTTTTTTCTTGATTCTTTCTTTCTTTTCTTTGATTGATTTTTCTTTTCTTTTCTCTTTTTGCATATTTTTTTTTGGAAAGGGGCTTACCTTTTGCCGCTGAATTTTTTGACTTTTCTGTTGGTCTGGCGGCTGACTGGCTGGAGATATGAGCTTTCCTTGCTTTTTAGGTGAAAGGCCGTCGAATGTGGTTAACAAAATTGCTTTTGTTAACTTTCTGTTAAGCCTCAGGGGCCGCTTTGCAACTCTGAAATTTTGAGGACTTAGGTGCTGATTCCGAGTTGCTTGGAGGGGAAAAAGTGAAAAGTTCCCACTTTCCCTCCTTTCTTCATCTACGGGAATGAAGGCAGAAGTCTTCATTCTTTCTCTTTTCTGCTTTCTTTTTCTTCCATTGCCGACGGAGTGAATTTTCTCTATTTCCTTCATTTCTTCTTCTTTCTCTTTTCTTTTTTGTTGTTTTTTTTGTTTGTTTGTTTGTTTTTTTTTCATTTGTATCTAAAATCTGTACAGACATGGGTTATGTAATGCAGTATAATTTTACATGATATGAGAAAATAAAATGCACACTCAAAATACATGCAGAAAATAAAGCTATACCGATATCTAAGGGTAGTGACACGTTGTATCTCAGAAATGAAATTCAAAGGAGTATACCTTCGGGTTTGAGCGGGCTTTTCTCTTTCTCTCTTTTTTTTGTTTGTTTGTTTGTTTGTTTTTTTTTTGATATGCGGGGAGAGGAAAAGGCAGTCACCTGCTTGTGTTCTCGGCCATATAGTTGTTGCAGGGCTACACTTGGCATAAGGTTATTCTCATAGCCCCCGTGATTTTCCTTTCGCAATCACCAGGCAAAGAACGAATAGTAGGAATCTCACATTTGGTCGCTTCAGACGGCAGTGTGGATAATGAATAGGACATGGACACTTCTGGTACTTCTTGTTCTGATGAGACTGAGCCTTTTCTGTGCCTTGCAGAAGAAGTATATGGGCCCGGCCGGGCAGACATCGCAGTAATCGATGGACCACTTTGGCAAGCCGCAAACGAAGGGAGATTTGGGGGGAAGCAAGTGGGGGTATAGGCAAAAGTATATATGTGCAGGCATAATGCATAATGTAAATGTCTTAATAAAAATTCCTAAGTTGCACCTTGGGACCTGTAATATTATATTAATGTGAGCTTCTATCGTGGTTTTTCTTTCTTTTGTCGGTCGAGCCTTGCATACTAAGATTGAGGTAGAATGCTGAGGATTCAAAGAGTGCCTTCCCCTCCCCTTTTTCTCCTGATTTCCCATTTTTTCTCTTTTTTTTTTCCTGCTTTAACTTTTGCCTAGGTTGCCCTTTCTGGTTTTCAACCTAGCGAGCCCTTATTTCTCCTTTTATTTGTTGTTTTTTATTTGCTCTAATTTTTGCCTAGGTCGCGCCCTTTCGGTTTTCAACCTAGCGAGCCCTTATTTCTCCTTTTTATTTTACTCTAATTTTGCCTAGGCCGCCTTTCGGTTTTCAGGAGAGGGAAGCACTTGCCGATAGGGTGGTTCGAGCATAATACCTTTTGAGCTCATTAAGATCGGAGGGTCGAACAAGGTCTTCGTCTCCGGCTTGTGAGGAGTACGACATCTCCGGCCGGATCTCTTGACAATATACGCACATCGTGGAAGAGAGTGGTAGCCCCTTGATAAGTAGCCCAACATTTTTTTATAGCCCACGACATGACATGATAGCAGAGGTCCCCAAAGGGGTGGTGAATGAGGTTTTTTTTTCTTGGTCTTCTACCGCCATTTTGATTTGATTATAGCTCAAAGATGTCGCCAATGAAGGATCCGATTTCATGTGAATAGCAACGACATACCACATGGATATCAACATTGGGTAGAGAGAAGGTCATCTTTGGGCGACGCTTGTTGAGATCGCAGGTCTACGCAGATCCGAACCTTCCTGGGCTTGGGAACGGTCACTTATATTGGACAAATGATCGGGTTTTTTTTTTTACTTTTTGTTTCTTCCTTTTTTTTTACTACTTTCTCCTTTCTTTTTTTTTTACCCGAATGAAGTTGACGCAGTAGTCGCTTTCATGCTTTCTTTTTTTTTTAGAACTTGTAATGACCATTTTGGCTTGATACGGTGGAGCTTTTGTCTTGATTGGCCGATCATCCGAACATGTGGGATCCTGTTTGACTATGGTCGGGTTTAGCCCCAAAGATATCTTTATAGGACTAGGCAAATACATGTCCACGACTTTTGAGGAGATCCATGAGTGTTATCCTTCCATAATCTTGCAGTAGTTGTCGATTTTGATTTCTTTGACTTGGTTATTCACCCCCCGATTGATGATGGACAAGTCTTCACCGCCGCCGAGTGATGTTGTTCCTTGCTCAACCGACTTTACAAGCTCAAGCAACTTTTGGGTCCATTTCATTAAATGCTATTATTATGATTATTTAATGTAATGGAATAGGGATAATATATCCGACGGGCTTATTACATTATTGAGGACGGTCCACCGTGATGACCAATCGAGCGGGAATGGAATAGGGATAATATATCTCCGCGGGCCTGGCCGTAGTATACTAGTTCTCAGAGGCTTATTAGAAATAGACTCAAACTCGCAGGAGCTTCTCGTAATCGCAACTCGCCTATCATACCTGTGAAGTTTTCATCAACCTCAATCATGTTGATTTGAGGTAGAGGGTTATTGATTATATTTGGTCCGGGAGGAGGTTTTTCAATCACCTTATTATCTATCAAATCTTGATAGCATTTTTGAGCGTGTAGCATCCGCGGTGTGGTGACCATCCGTAACGATGATACTCGCAAGCATCGGGCATGGTTCCAGCTTGTCGCAGGGGTTCGGTGGCCTATAGTTTTCCAAAGGCTTCAACACTCCCTGAGCCATTAGCCCCTGCAGGATCACTGACTGAGCGGCTTGCAGTTCATCATAATGCCGGTTTTGATTTCTGAAATTTCTGTTTGGGCCATGATTCCTCCGATGTGTTGATAGACTGTCCGCCTCCATAAGACCATGGAACAAGACATAATTTTGGGTAGGAAAAGTGGTCGATGCATTTCCTACCACATTGACGACTTGGTGAGGGTGTGTGGTCGTCTTCCCTTTAGAGTAACGAAAGAGTTAGAGACGTATTGACTTGTAATTGCCCCGTCCGTATATCTTCATCAATACGGGCTCCTATCTCCGCTATTTCTTTAAAGCTGCCGTAAGGGAGATACCGCATGTGTTCCAGGTATATGGGCTGGAGGTTTTTGATGAACATCCGACATGACTCAGCCGGATCAGGTCTGTCAAAAGTCTGAGCCAACTTTCTTTTCCACCTGACTGCGAACTTAGCACAGGTTTCTTTTTCCTTTTGGGTGCATGACTCGAGGTCTCTTTTATTTTCAGGGTCGGTGTTGTCTTTGTACCTTTCAAGGAATTCTTCGGCTATCCGGTCCCAGGTATTCATGGTGCTACTGTCTGACAACATCAGCCATTGCTTGGCAGCCCCTACCAGAGTGAGGTGGAAATTGGAAGCCATAGCTTCAAAGCTAGCTCCCCTTGACTGCATACCAGTGGAATAGGATTTTAGATGGGATATAGGGCATCCAAATTCCCATCAAACTTTTCTATGCTCCGCATTTTGAATTTTGAAGGCGATTCCGAAGGTTGTAATGTCGCCCGCCAGAGAAAATTCCCTTTGTTGAGAAGTTTGAGCATCATTGTTTTCATGTTTTCCATGTCGGCCTCCATTTTGGTGGCTGGGGGATTTGGTTTTAGGTATATGCTGGCAGGATTAGGGAAGGCTGGGTTAATTTCTGGTTGTGGTGCTGGGTAAAGATTTTGAGTTGGGTTTTGAGCTGGATATGGATTCTGAGCTGGATATGGATTCTGGGTAGCATAAGTTGGTGGATTCTGGGTTGGTAGATTCTGGGTCGGGTTTTGAGTTGGGTATGGATTCTGAGCTGGATATGGGTTTTGAGCAATATAAGCTGGTGGATTTTGGGCAGTATAGGGATTTTGAGCTGGGTAAGGATTTTGTGCTGGATATGGATTCTGTGGTGGATATGGATTTTGGGTAGCGTAGGCTGGTGGATTTTGGATAGCTTCGGCTGGATGGCCAGGATCATCAGGATGTAAGTAGGTAGTAACTTGGCCTGACGGGTTATAGCTTTGGGGATCCATATGTGGGTTGTTTTGGAGTGGGTTGATTATGGGAAAAGGGAGGTCATTTGGACTCTGGGGAATGTTGGTGTTTGGGATAGGATATGGAGGGTAGGATGGGTAAGGGTTGACATTTGGGTAGTAGGGAGTTGGTGGAGGGTTAGGATTTGGAGTGATGGCAGTGTTTGGTGGGTTAGTGTTTGGCTGAGGGTTTAGGTTTGGAAGCGTATGTGAGGTTGATGCTTCTTGGGGACCGTAGGGAAGAAATTACCTCACCACCGGATTTCAAGCTTTGTACTGATTAGCCATTTGGCTCATTATTCGCGACTGCACCCAAATTCTGGTCTAGCCACCGCAGATTGCCGAGTCGAGCATACCCGGAGCCCCTCAGACTGTACTCCATACGGATCGCTTCACTCTTCGCCGCCATACTGCTCGGATCTTTACCTTCCGAATCGCTTCGCCCCGATCGATCTGCTTCGATACCCTCTAATCGATCTCTCGCACTTGATTCCTCAGACACGGCCAAGATCGTCTCGCTTTCCAAATTCGGCCAGTTTCGGGAAAATGGGCTTGGTATCGAAGGTCGGGTCAAGGCTTTCTCGGGCTTGGAGTACAGCCTTTATTAGTATATTTTATTATTATTTATTTTCCCTACAAATGACCGGATAAGCACTGCTAATTTTGACAGCCTCGTGACTTTTCCCGAACAAGGATTCTTTCTCCGCAGTATAGGACCAACGTGATTCCACCTCGCCTTTCGACTCTCGAGATCGAACCGATCCCATTTAAGGGCCTATACTCTTTCCGGGATCCACCATTCGAAATGATCTAGGTCGAGCATTTGAAAATAATAAGTCAGCCCCAGTGTATTTTTTTTTTGACTTGCGCATTCTCATCTCTTTTTTTTTTTTGACTTGCGCACATTTTTTTTTGACTTGCGCACATTTTTTTTGACTGACCGACCCATTAATTTAAAATACAAAAACCGGTTGGTCTTTGAAGTGTCCCGAAAACTATATGCGCCTAACGTTGGCTTATGCAGGGGTAGGTCGGCTATGGTGTAGGGTAGCAGCTCGAATATATTTATATGCATGTGCGCTGTAGTGCGGTATCTAAAAAGCAAAAAGTTTTTTTTTTTTTAGATATAGAAATAGAAACTAAAACAGATATAGCCTGCCTTGCTGTTGTGTGTGGATTTTCTCGGCTTTTTAGTTTAAGCGCGAGCAAGCAAGCATACCATCAAGAAATAGAAAGAAAAGCGGGGAGTCTATTTATTTTTTTAAAAAAATGGGTCCTAATCCCCAAAATAAAATGACAGAATGAATGCATGTATGTATATATCTTGCAGAATGGAAATAAAACAGAATAACATAATATAAGGCCGAAAATGAAAAGATTTTGGAAACAAAGCCCCGGCCCGTTTGTTCTGCTGCCCGGAAATAAAAAGAAAAATTACATATATATATATATATATATATATATATATATATATATATATATATATATATATATATAATAAAAATATATATATATATAGATATATTTTTTTTTGATTTTTTTTTAAAGATACGAATATTTTCAAGTATATCCGTAATAGTGTTTGAAATGAAACTGCTGCAAGATGGAGGATCATATCCACAAATATAGACACGGATGTTAAAGGAACGCAATATTAGACTGTTTTAAATTAATATAACAAGCATACTTTAGCCATAAACAAAAGAAAAAAGTTTTGGTTATGAAGTCTAGCCCTCCATTTTTATTTATTAAAATAAAACGATCTCCCCACAGAAGTCGCCACTGTGGGTTCCCTGAAACGTGTTCCCAGCCGCCCCGCGCCTTGGATAGGGGTGCTCCGCGCGGATGCGGTGACATCCATCGCCCGCTCCACCTCCCTTGTCTGGGGAGGACGAAATCAAAAATGAGGGAGGAGTGCTGTCGGAATAGCGCGTTGGAATGCGCCTCGGTTGCCTTTAGTGGATTTTTGATCCAATATGGGAGCTTTTGATTTTCTATGTCAAGTTATCCCTTTTTTAGGGGATACCATGATATAGGAAAACATCACCTTTCCATTCCCATCCTCCCTTGTTTAGGGGAGAACGTGAAAGTGCAAAGAAAGATGTTGCAGCGCCCCCACTATGGATTTTATGAAAATAGCCTTATGGCCTATTTCGGATCACTATGAGTGCTTTGGGTTTTCTACGTCAAGTTATCCCTTGTTTAGGGATACCAGACATAGGAATACATCACCTTTCCATTCCCATTCTCCCTTTTTTAGGGAAAACGTGAAAGTGCAAAGAAAGATGTTGCGAGGCCCCACCGATCCAAAATGTTTTAGAGTCGCCATCTTTATTTTAAGGAAAAAATAAAGCAAAACCAAAAAAAGAAAACCAGAGATGAAGAAAACGGGTTCGGAGGCTAAGTTACGAGTTGGGAAGGTGCTAGGCACCCAACTCGCCCTTTCGGTCTCAAAACGGTTTTTGGCTAAAGTATGCTTTTTGTTATATTTATTAAACAGATAAATAAAGCATTAACTGCCTACAAATACATCCATTACATCTATATTATTTACAGACTTGCAAATGCACTCTTTTACAAACAATTACAAATATACTTGAAAATATTTGCCATAGTAATCTACATTTAGTATTATTTCCTAACAAAATCCGGCAACATAATCGCTATATATTGATATTGAACCGACCGAAATAATACTATTACAAATAAAGACTTTATTGAATAAATGAAGTAAATGAATTACAAACTTATCTAAAAACATTTTGCCATAATAACGGCTACATTTAGTACTATTTCCTAATTAAATCCGGCAAAGACAACCGCTTATATGACTACATTGGGCCGGACTGAAATAATACTATTACATATAAATGAAAACTTAACAATAAAAACTTACGCAAATAGGGGTGTGCTCGCCTCGTCCCTCGGGAGAGAGAGTCTTTTTTGTTGTTTGAAGTTGTGTGTTGTGTGTGTGTGTTGTGTGTTGTGTGAATTTGGGCAGCGGATCGCTCGAAAGTTACTTTTCGCCTCGGGATCGGGCATGGTAATCGCTTGTTTCTCGGTTGTTTGTTTGATCGAGGTAGGTGAAATCGGGCAGTAACGGCTACCATCGGCTGATTTGGCCTTTTAAATCGGGCAGAGCAACTACTCTTTCCACGATTTTTGGACCGGGGAAAAAGGGTGGATACCTAGCTGGGGGGCTAAGGTACACTTCTATCGGTTGGATTTGTGTTTGGCAGAGGTTTGGCAGGGCTTCGAGGCTTTAGAGGTGATCTCTCACTATCTCACACTGCTCTCTAATTCTCCAGCGTAACGTTAACGCGGAGAAGCTTTACGCCGAAGAAGAGGCCGAAATAAGGAGCCGGATGTCTTTGCTATTTATAGGAGAGAGTGGGACATCGGTGGAATTAAAATCTTCTCAAGCGCATCAACCGGTATGCCTTGGATAAATTGCATTTTACGGCAAATCTTTGATGAACAGTGGCTGGGGAAAAGGAATTGGGCGCCACCCTATATGAGTTTGGGCGCCATGCCTAAACTTGATGGTGGCCATGCCCAAACTTCAAACCTTGGCATTTTTAGCACTTAGGTCCCTGCAATTTGTCCTTTTGCGCATCCTGTTTTGTCCTTTTGCACTTTTGACCCTGTAACTTGACATTTGTTAATGTTTTAACAGGTCTTGATATTTTATGTCATGTCACATACCAGGGGTACGAAATTGGGGTATCTACAGGTCCTCGTGGTCAAGTGGTTTGCTTAGAGCCGCGAGTTCATCAGCCTGACTTTTGACAAACTGCATGTAGTTAGAAATCGACTGAGTTCCTTTGGTTGCTCGCTTGAGGTAATCTTTGATCTGTTTGATGTGGCCACGAGTTGGACGAGCATAGGTGTGAGCCAGGATTTCACGTGCTTCACGAGAAATGGCGGCCTGCTGGATCATAGGAACCAAGGGAGCAGGCAGGAAAGCAACAAGAGCCCCAAATAGTAGTTAGTCTTGGCGAATCCATGGCTGGTAGTGAGGATTTAGTGTGGGGACGTCCTTGGATGACTAAGCATCCTTGGTTAGGACTGTGGGAGGCGGGCAGGGGCGTGATCCGTCTACAAACTTGTAGAGATCATAGCCAATGAGGGTGGCCTCAACTTTGAGTTTTCAAGCTATTTAGTTAGTGGAGGTGAGTTTGTTGATGTTGTGGTGGGAGATGTTGATGAGGTCGAAAGTTTGTGTGGGGTCAAAAGGGTTTTTAATGGCGAGGGAATGATTTTCGTTAGTCATGGTGAAAGGTGGTTAGGGTGGCGGCTAGAGGAATAAGAAGAAGGTTTAGGAGCAAAACTCTAATACTATGTAGAAACTAATAAAGTTTAGGAATAGCGGTATAGACTTTCCATTTATTGAATCACCTATTTATATGTAGAGTTATAATTAGGGTTACACTTGGAGTAGGGTACAAGAAACCTATACAAGGAAGATAACAACATAAGGAAAGAATTATACAAGGTAATTACTATTGACTAATAATTACAAATAAACAAGGATAATAAATATATTATTCTCTAATACAATCATACGTAGGGATAAATTTACATAATTCCTAAGTATATGAAATTATACCACACCATGCTAATCGTAAGTATAGATCGGCTTTAAAAGAAACTGCACATTATATCAATATTAATAATTAAGTCAATTATTTTTCATTTATCCGTGTGCACATTATATCAATGTTAATAACTACTTCCTCTGTTCAGGGTAACGAGTCCCCGTTTGAAAGTTAAATTTTTTTTAAAAAAAGACACTTTTAGTAGTCTATTAAGAATAAAATGACAATTTTATGCTTTAATTTTTGAAAGTGGATTCTTTAAGTGAAACATTTCAAAGTGGAATAGTGGACTATTTGCCCGAGACGGAGGGAGTATCAATTAGGATAATAATTTTGGGACGAAGGGGTATGAGACAAATTTTAATTATTTTTGGATTATTGAACAATTAGTTTTTATTTTTTATTTAAAACGAATCTTAACTATCATATGGTTAACTAAATAATGGAATCATAACTAAATCTCATTTCACACCACATGCAAAATGATCAAAATAATACTCATTTGACATGGATATGTCAATATTCATTATTATTATTATTAACGTCAATGGACACGAGGAGGCAAAGTGAGGCAAATCGGTGGTGGATTTAACGCAAAATGTGTACTCTTTTTTAATTAAAAAAATTGAATTACAAAATTTTGTTATAGTGAAATTTAGGCAACATTGCTATGTTTGTGAAATGTTTTAATGATAATATTATATTTGTTGATGAATATCGAGATATTGGGCAAACGAGTGACACATTTAATAATTATCAATGAAAAAACTAAGAGAAAAATGAGTTACTAAAATGAGCTATGGTTTCAAGAAGATGAAGGAAATTTTTTGAGAACCCAATTTATGAATCTATATATTTTGTTAGAGAAGAAAACTAAAATTTACAATTTTCTCCATTGATTTTTTGGATTACTATAAGAAACCTTAAAGATTAACATATTAGTACGTTGCAAACAACAAATCAGTTAACTAAGTAAATGTCGTTATAAATTTTACTATTCTTTAAGTATTGACATTTTCGAATAACCCTCAAAGGTTAGAAATGTATAGAAATCTTTACGTACATATTAATATTAAAGGATGTATATTGTATTTGGTTATTTTATTTCGTAATATGGATATATAGCATTTTTGAAATAAATATAAAATGTATTTTTAATCAGTTATCTTTAAATTAACCATTACTATGAATATTCACATATTTTTATGTTGAGTAGCGATATATAGACCCCCCCAAAAGCTATAACTTGACCCCTTTTTCATTAATGACGAAAATACCCTCAATAAAAAGATAAAAATACATGTGTTTCTAAGTAGACCCTCATTGTTTTTTCTTAAAACTAAACCCCTCACCCACCCCCAACAAATATACCCCCTTCTTCCCAACTCATTCTTTTTCCCATCCCAAAAACCTTCTTCCATTCTAAAAAACCTTCTTCCTTTCTCGAAGATCTTCTTCCTGAAAACCTTCTCTCATTCCCAAAAACCTTTCCCTCATTCAACATTGGTGTGAAAAAATAAAGTATGGAGCCGAAAAAAGACCAATGTGACTGAAATAGTAAGCATTTCTTACCTTTTAATGCTTAAAATTGTATAAACAATCTTTTTTAAGGAAAAAACGAGGTCCTTGTCATGAAATATTCAACCCTGAAATATGGACCTGAAATGTGGAACATTTATCAACTGTTCCACCACTCCCGGTGGAACATTTGTCAACTGTTGCACCACTCCCGGTGGAACATTTGCCAACTGTTCTACCACTCCCGGTGGAACATTTGCCAACTGTTCCACCACTCCCGATGAAACATTTGCCAAATGTTCCACAGTTCAGGGCTAAACATTTAAGCAAAATTGATTTTTAAAAAAAAATCTTCACAGTTTTTTGACCTTAAAACTACTCACAATCAACACCAAAGTAATCTTAATTCCTATCTCAACACTAAACACTTCAAAAATAAATTACATTGTAACAAAATACCAAGCCAAAATCAATGAAAAATCTACATAATTCGATTCTCCATTTTGCTAAAAAGAAGATGAATATGAGATGTGATGAAGATGAGTATTTTTTCCTTTTCAATTTTTTTCAAATATGGATGTAGAAGGAAATGAGAGGAGAGGGGGGGTTATGGATTTGTCGTTTTGTGTGTGTGAGGTAAGGAATGAAAGGGGTGATCGGATTTTGTTGGATTGGGGGTAGAGTGGGGGGTGGTTTGTATAAAATGTGAGTTTCGAAATTGAAAAGGGCAAAATAGGTCAACATAAGGAGGGGTATACGTAGTGTTATGGAGTATTTTAAAATCAGGTAGGAGTTTACTTATAAAGGGGGTCAACTTATAGGAATTATGGGTTTATACAGCTACACTCTTTTCAGTTTCCTTTTATATGACTTATTATTAAATTTAAAATTACATTGATAGAGATTTTTTTAGGGAGAGACTATTTCCACTACACTTTTTTTTATCCAATACGTCCTTAATTATTGTATTAAATAAATACAAGTTTTGACAAAAATACCATTTTTAAGTTGATCAATCAAGCTACTTTCTTAATTATCTTATAACATTATTTTTTTGATCAAACATCAATAGACAACATAAATATTCTATTTATATTCTTAACATTTTAATTCTCAACAAACAAGGTACTTATTTTTTTGGTAATAAATTTGTTTAATCAATTTTTGTAATCACTGATGTTTCATATCTCATTATCATAAAAATAATATGATTAATACATTTTCTACCATTTTAGATTATATTGGATATTTTACTATCAAAAATTAATATTCTAATTTATTTTAAAAATATTATTTTAAAATATCAATTCAATTATTATGGTAAATATTAAACTAAATATTTGTTTCAATCAACTCAAGAATTAAATTTCCAAATCAATTATAAAGGTAGACAAAATAATTAAATATTACGATACTATTTCATATTATGATTTTACTATTCGATTATTTTACTATTGCATCATTTAAATTTCACTTTAATTTTTTTCCATAACAAATGAACATATATTTACTCAAAGTTTGGTAGAAAAAATGTCCTTACGATATATTTTTATTATACAAAGTAACTTTAGTTATAAGATTAATTAATAAAGTCATTACAAAAAGTAAAAATAATAATAGAATAACTATGTTGTTCATAAATATTTAAACTAAAAAATAATGTGAAAAAATAATTTGATTAGTCAACTTAAAATTAGCAAGTACTTAAGAGGTAATTTTGTTTAAACATGTATTTATTTGATGTAATTATTAAAAATGTAGTGAATAAGCAAAAATTGTAGTGGAAATAGTCTCTCCTTATTTTTATTGTGATTATATAAGATCACTCGGTTCACATATATGAGTGATGAATTCATGTTTAGTTTTAAACTTGTTTTCAAACTAACGTAAAGGTCACTTATAATTAGTTTGAAAACAAGATTTAAATTTTATTTTATATTTATATTAAATAGAAATATAATGAATAATTTTATTTAATTGTTAAAACTTGAAATCTTTCGTTTTTTTATTTCTCATGTTTGGTATGATAATACACTAGAAAATCATTAAAAACATATACGACACATGTGTACCTGACTTGTATTGTACAAATAACAATGAAGTATGTCTCATTTGAAATAGTCTTACGAATCTTAAATTATAAAACGAAATTCACTTTCTTACAACACAACTCGCTATTATATAATGAGTCAGCTTAACGGGATTCTTCTACATAAAATAAACATACGTCTTTCCTAAGTTTTTACCATAAGAGACAGGCTGTTTGGAGCAGGTATCATGGGGAGTATTGGTGACTTTCCTCACATGACTTGGCTTGATGGGTTATGCGTGTATTACTTTTAGCATTTTTTTTTCTTCCAAATTTATTACTCCTACTGTTTTTAAAATATTGTTTATTTTGATTCAACACATCGTTTAAGAAAAAATAATTGACTGTATTATAAATATTTATGAAATATGTAGCTTCCTTTAATGCCTTTGATTATGTGGCAGTATGTAGAAAAAGTAAATGTAAAATGGTACTAAAAGTATTTTCTTAAAAGGAAAAGTTTTTTAAAAATAATTATTTAAAAATAGACGAAAAATGAAAGATGGACGATAATATAAAAACGGAAGGAGTACTGTTTACACAAATTTTCAAATTTATTACTACTATTTAGATTGCTAAAATAAAAGAATAAGTTAGAATTAGATCAAAATTGACAAGTGGGTAGTTTTTTTGTTAACTTCCCAAAATGCCCTCAAAACCTCTTTAATAAATTGAGATGTTAATCGGTCCATCTCTAACGGTTTCGGTCCAGTATATACTCGGTTTAGGCGGTTAGCACTATTATCTGATTTTTAAAAAAAAAAAAACTAACATTTTTTATATGACCCTATCGGTTTTCGGTCGATGATTAAACTTGTATGTTTTTTCCTAATTACGAGGCTTGTACGTTTTTTATCGTATTATACACGTCCCGCATATTATACTAACTATATTAAAGTTGTTAATTGGTCCAACCTTAACAATTTTTAGTATTATACACGTCTCGTATATTACTAACTATACTAAATCATATGAAAGCCAGTTTTCGATTCAACCCTACCAGTTTTCGATCAAATTCTAAAGGTTTCGATCCCTATAAAATCTGACTTAGACAGTCCATTTAAAATTTTAACCCTAACGGTTTCGGTTCGAACCCGCTATTTTTAGAGATGGCAAATCGATCATGTTGGGCTGTTATCGGGTCGACACGATAAGCATGAACACGGACACGGCACGATAAACGTATCGTGCATAATATTAAAACTCGAACATGACATGATAAAAACACGAAAAACACGGCACGACACGATAAGCAAAAAACACGATTTATTTAGTCAGGCTCGTTAAGCCCGTTAAGCCCAATAAACATTATAAAATATATAATTTTGATTTTTTAATAGATATTTTGAAAATTTATCAATATAAATAGTCAAATAGTTTAAAAATCATAAATTTTCAAATGATAAAACTATGAAATAATCATGAAAATAGTTCGAAAGAAGTGAATAACCCCTAGTAAATTTTTAAAAATATATTTTTAAAACATATACTCCATCCGTCCCTAAATTATCGTCCTCCTTTCCTTTTTCGTCCGTCCCAAAATAATTGTCCAGTTTGAAATTTACTTTTTTAGAATATCACTTTTACCACTTTACCCTTACTTTTTCACCCTACTTTAATTATGGGCCACATACACATGAGTTTTAAAAGAAACTACACATTAAACCAATAAAAATAAATAAATAATCAAGTCAATTATTTTTTCTTAAGTTGTGCGTCGGGTCAACTAGGACGATTATTTGAGAACGGATGAAGTATATTTTAGTTATCGTGTCTTACCGTGCTTATCAAGTCAATCCGATAACAACTCATTTTTTATCGTGTCTTATCGTGTTGATCCTATAACGACTCGAACCCGATAAATCCTAGCCCAAACTCCATAATTTCATATCGTATTCATATCAATCAATCGTGTCGTGCCTCAAATTGCCGGTTTGCACCCCTGCTATTTTCTACACCCTATGGACGTATCTATTAATAAACCATCGTTTCTTCTCAAACCTATTCTCAAAACGCGCAGAACGCTCTCTCTCCTCTGCGCTCGCCGTCTCCTCCCTCCTCTCAACGCCGATTGCGGTCCGCCGTCCTCTCTCACAGTTATTTCTCTCTCAAAACCTACTCGGTCACGCTGAAATGTCTTTCCCAACCCAACCCCTTCATCGCATCAACTACTCCGCGGTAGCAAGGCTAATAATCGTGGCCAACAATCCCCATTTCGGTGCCCTCAGCATACTATTCGTCTTCCCTCTAATGTTCTTTCTCGTCTCGTTCCCTTGGTTCCTCCAAACAATGATCCTCTCTGAATCCAACAAGTATAAATCCATAGCCTTCTCCTACCTATACACCCTCATCCTCTTCTCTCTCTCCACTGTCAGCATAGCCACGGTCACCTACAGCACCCACCAAGGATCCTACGGTAGACCCTCACTCTCATTGCTACCATCAAATCACTTTCTTCCTCCTTCTTCCCCCTCGCTTCCATTATATCCCTGATTTCCATCATCTGTTTCACCGCCCCCTTTACCTCAATCTTCTATACCGCGTTCAAAATCGTCTTTATTTGTCCAAAAAAATTCATGGGTGGTTTTACTTTGATGATCATAGTAGTATTGTTCCTACTTTTCTGCGTGTATATCATGCTGGCGAGTGTACTTGCAGTATTGGAATCAAAATGGGTATTGGAGCCTTTACGCCACAGTTACTACATAATTAAACGAATGAAACTGACTGATCTATCCTTGTTGCTGCTCAACGGGTAATTTGTGTTGTAGTGATGCTTGGATTTAAATACACTGATTTATATTTTGTTAGAAAGGAAAGGGAATGGAGTTTGGGTCTTGCACAACTTGCAATTGTTCCTTTGGTTGGAGCCGTGCTCACGGTTCAATTTGTGGCGGCAATTACGGTTTCCACCTTTGAACTCTGCAGAGATTGTAGATTGGCCATGGATGCTCCTCTCTCTAAGGTGAAAGACAAGTTAGCTCAATCTGCTTAAGTTTAGTTTTAGTTTTAGTTTGGGAACTACTCCAGTATTACAATAGTTACCTTCGTTTTGTGCTAGTCTAACTGTCTAAGGGGTGATGTGATTATAGTACATAATCCTTCTAATTTTAATGAATTTGGGCCTTCAATGCCAATCTGTAGAAATTTAGAATTGGAAATGAAATGATATTCTATGTGTTTAATTGAATCTTACCCTTTATTTATAAGTTTATAATCATTATTGAATTCTACATGAGATGAGAGTAGCCCTGTCACCTGGGTGTGTTGGGTTTGATTGTGATGAGGAACGGGCCGAAACGACTTTAACCCATTAGTACTCAAATATTAAATGAATCTAACCCGTTAACATTTTGGGGGAGATGGGGAGCCAAGTCAAGACAAACTGACTCATTTTAATCTGTGAGTCAGATAATTTTTAGATCGGATTGAATAAATTAACGAGTTTTGAATTATATTAACCGAAAGTTAATAAAAAAAAGAATTTCAAGTCTATAAAGCAAAGATGAGTAAGTAACTCGTCCCTATCCAACTTATTGCTGTTATTTAATGCATCGTCCCTATCCAACTTACTGCTGTTATTTAAGGTGCATTAAAAGGAATTTAAGCAAGTGACCAGCGAGCACACTTTAAAAGAATTTAAGCAATTCATATGCGAGACAGATATGACTGAATTCATATGAGACAGATGTGTTTTCAAAACAAGAGAAAATTCCATATTACTAATTGAGGTAATGATAAAAGGATGCTTTACTTTTATCAGAAGAATGGTAACTTTACCTCTAGTATGTGTTGTCGTTTTTATAAAACCTTACTCTTATTAGCTAAGATAACTCAATCCATGGAGAGTAGTGAGAATTTGAAAGAAATGGGAATGGCTAGGATGGTGTGGAAAATGTCAACTTGTGAGCGGAACCAACTACCAAGCAAGCAATTGGATGTGCCTTTTGTAACTAACTGAATACTGAATACATACATGGCTAGATGAAGTTGAAAGATGATGAAATAATCTAATTTTAGGTAGAAAATACATTTTGAAGCAACTGCCCTTTCCTAGCTTAAATCCTAGAAAAATGACTGAAATGGAAATGCCATGCCCAAATGAAGCTTTTGAAATTTGATATACTGCATTTGGATTAGATAAATCCCTAGCCTAAATTCCATTAACAAATCCAATTACAGAAATTTGATTTTCTGAAATCCTGACTTGTTTCCCTGAATGCGCCTTTCCTTCTCTGACAAGTATATGGAGCAGGTGCCGTAAGTGAGCAAAATGCCAAAATCCGTCAAATCAGGGAAATGCAAGATCATCGGACCACACTGCACCAATTTATTCTTACTATTATTTCATTTACTTTTAAGATTCATTTGGATGCATGAATTTCTAATTCGATAAATATTCTAATTCTATTTAAACTCTTTCACACACTTTACCCCACAAATGTCAATGTTTGTCTTAACTCACGAGACCCACTTAAATGACCTGCAATGTGATCCAAC
This sequence comes from Codonopsis lanceolata, assembly GCA_013146195.2. Classification (NCBI taxonomy): domain Eukaryota; kingdom Viridiplantae; phylum Streptophyta; class Magnoliopsida; order Asterales; family Campanulaceae; genus Codonopsis; species Codonopsis lanceolata. The sequence continues at coordinate 69,456,156 of CM028381.1, forward strand.
CCAACTCAACCCTCAAATAAAATATTAATTTTTCTTATTTCCATGTACACAACTCTCAACTTTATATAATTTATATTTCCATAAGTGATCCAATCTAACCCAACATTTTAATAAAATATTTATTTCTCTTTACTCCAACTTACCTACAATACTTATCATTTTATTTTTTAAAATAAGGTATCAGTAATAATATTTCTAAAATTACCCGTATAATTATTAAAATGAAGAAATAGAAGTGAGATAGAGAATATGTAGAGAAAAAGAGAGTTGTAGGTTGTTGGTAAAATTATATCAATATTATGCTCTATTTATAGATAAAAAAATTATGAATTTTGATATATTTTTTATTTTATTATTTTATATAATTATATAAAATATACTAGTTTTAAATATATATATATATATTTATTTATTTATTTATTTATTTATATAAACACATACCACCCAATGAAAGGGTGACATGTGTACAAAATGATTACAATTTTGGTGACCCAACCTTGGGTTGGCTGGCCACCCTAGGTTGCTCATTTACCATGACTTTCTCTTCTTCTTTTTTTTTTTTTTAAATTAGTTTGTCCTATTCTATAATCCACAACGGAGATCACCGTTGTGGGTAGTCTTAGACCTTGTCAAAGAGTTACACAAGTTGGATGGACTGAGTTAAAGTGAATAATGGGGTATAGTAGGTAAGAACTCGTTTTAACTAATTTGATTAGCGGGTCAGATATGTTGGGTAGAGATGAGTGTAACGTAAAAATAAGAATACTTACCGAACTAAAACCGAAGCCACACCAAATAATATTATGAGACTTTGAATAAATACTCGTCTTTAACTTTGGTAGGAAACTTACAATATACGAAAGTCGAAAGACACACTAATAAATCATTAATACTCATATATTGTCAATGTATCACCTGCAACACGCAATATATAACAAAGCAATATAAAACGATAAATTAGTAATTTTGAGTATCCTCGGCTCAATAGAACCTAACTCGAATCTGTCTAGAGCTTATAATGTCTAGGCTCAGATCCCCACTACCTATACACAAAGTATATCAGTCCAAGCAAAGAGTTCACAACCGAAGGGACAATGTTTCCAAGGATTTCACCCAACTGTGTATACGACCCAGCCTTCCAACAAGAAATCCCACAACCTGAAACCCCCTCTCACAGAACTTCCTATCACTGTAATATCAAAGCTCACGTGCGCGCGCACACACACACAGTATATACCAAAAAGCATGGCTCACGGCAGAGACGCAGAGAGAGAGAGAGAGAGATAGATTACCAAAGGAAATTACCTCCTTTGAAGATGGTTTTGATCTGATACTCATATTCTGCAAGAGACAGGCAGAAGGGGGTATATATAACCAGCCAAGCAGTCAATCAGCCCGAAGAAATCGACAAAGGAGCAGGGACGCGGCTGACAGAGGCTTCAAGAAGGAAAGAGCCATAATCAATAGGAAATCAAAGATTCCCTAAATATAAAAACCAATCAGCCGAAAGTCAACAGATGAGGGAAAAAGGTAAGTGGGTTTCGGGTCTTGGGTTGCTGGGTTTGGGTATACTAAGTGGGCTGCCCATTTGGGCCAAGCCAACACTCACAATGAGTTTGGGTTAAACTCGTTTTAACCAGTTCGATCTAATAAAAAGTATTGCCCTCAAATGATACGGTTTAAACCATCTATCACACGCTTTATCACATTTAATATCTTATTGAATCTCGGTCCTATATACATTTTTGTAAAAAAAAGGCTGTAAAATAACAATGATGGTGTATGACTGAAATTCAATGGAACAAAGAATGTGACACCTAGTGGGATAGATGATTTTGAGCCCAAATCATACTACTAGCTTGTATATTGAATTAAATTTCAATAATCAATAATTGTTCAAATAACTAGTCCACTCTAGTGGTAACTTTGTTAGTCATGTCAATAATAGTTTTTTTTTTCTCCTCCTAAGAGAGATGTGAGAAAGGATCGAACCTGATATCATACACATTATGAAGTTACATTTCTACCACTGAGCTACCCCTTGGGGACTTCATGTCAATAATAGTTGATGTTCAAAACTTCTCGACAACAAAGTTATATAATTAATCATACAGTGATGATGGCCGGTGGAGGTGGTGGCTGAGTTGGCGCTGGAAGTGGTGGTTGGATGTGCCAGTAAAGGTGGTGGGCCAGGTGGCGGCGGTGGTGTTCAAAATTTGTCATCGGCTCTAGTGATGGTTGAAGAAGGTAGGTTGCTATGGTGTGAGTACGGGAGAGATAAGTTGAGTGTATGTTTTGAGTGTGTTTATATTAATTAGACACAGTTTGTTTCACCGAAAATAATTTTTGGAAATAAATTCTGGAAAATGAGAAGATTTCATCTTCAATGTTTGGTAAAAATTTTGAAAATATGTCGGAAAATATTTTCGGATGTTTGACAAACACAAAATGTTATGGAAAATAATTTATGAATAAATACAAAAACTATATATTCTAATACTAATGTCCCTATTGAATATACATTTATTTTTAAGATAATGTTGAACTTTAAATAATTTTCTTTTAGTAACCCATCAATTATCATTAGTAGTGTCAAATCAATTTCAATCTCACAACACGAATAAAAAATTGATAATTGATATTAAAAAAGTTGTAAAAAAAATGATAATGTTTTGAACGTCCCTAAATAATACAATAGATACTAATTTAGGACATAATGAGTATTTATTAATATTATAATATATAAATATTGTGCACAAATACAATAAAAAACTCAATTTATGTTTCTAAAAATTTATTGATTAATATTATAATATATAATATTACAATTCAATTTTAATTCACTATTTTTATTTGGTTTCCAAATACTGAAATTGGCTTTGGTCCTTTTGGAGGCTATAATTTAGATTTCATGCCATAGAATTGGGTTCTCAAACAAACTATTTCTCTTTTCCTTTTTGTTGGTTTTTTCATGCAGATTTGATGCGATAAATATAATGATCAATCGACCATACGCAAATAAATTATATGAGAAAATTGGAGGATCCGGTATACTACTATACTTTGTCGGATTTTCACCACTTTAGTCCCTAATATTTTGGGGAAAATTTTGGTCGGTTAATTTTTTAAAATTTTTAACCTCAAAAGCTCATCGTTTTTTTTCAACTGTAAAAGATCACTTTTCGAAATATTGTTTCAAAAATGATATCGTCTTCTTCAACAGCTCCGGCAACACACTTTGGTTCGAAAATCACGATTGTGCGCAACGAAACCAAAATCGACCTGCCCGGTCAGGTCGTGGGGGTCGAGGAGGCAGCGCCCCTTCGTGAGGGTTCGGGGTCCCGAAAGGTAAATGAGTTTTTTGATTCATGAAATACGAAAGTATAACAGATCTGTGTTGGGTTGAATGATTTTTTCAGTTGAGACGAATGCAGAAAAGAAGGAGGAAGATAAAGGCTTACGACGGAGGAGATTGAAGAAGAATGTGGAAGACGTAAACTGGTTCTTTATGCTTTTGTACCACTATTCATAAATTTCATTGCATTATTTTTGCACTGCGGTTTAAAAGTTTGATTCATGTAAAATTGTTACACCGTGATATATTTGCACTTTATACTGTAATTTATTAAAAATTAATTATTTTTTTGCACTTTAACAATCTTTTCAAATCACGATTCAGAAATCTTTGCATCGCGATTCACAAATTCAAAAGCTAGCATAGTTTTGTACCGCGATTCATAAATTCAAAAAGTTAGCATAGTTTTGTACCGCGATTCTTTTCTTAAAATTGTTGCACCTCGATATATTTGCACTTTATACTGTAATTTATTGAAAATTAATTATTTTTTTACACTTTAACAACATTTTCAAAAGTTGTACCGCGATTCAGAAATATTTGCACCTCGATTCACAAATTAAAAAATCTAGCATAATTTTGCACCGCGATATATTTACACTTTATATTGTAATTTATTGAAAACTAATTATTTTTTTACACTTTAACAACTTTTTCAAAAGTTGTACCGCGGTTCAAAAGTTTGGTTCATGTAAAATTGTTGTACCGTGATTCATAAAGTTTAATAGTAACGCACATACAGTTCATTAAGGGTAGTCATTTTACCAACAAAAGTGACTTTTCCCGATTGAAAATAAAAAGGATCTACTGCAGCGATTAAATACTTTAAAAAGTGGATCGACCTGCAATTTTTAATAATATTTGTTCAAACTAGTAAAATAGGCTTTCACGAATTGTGATGCACAATTTCACCCTAATTATATAAAGGGTGATAACCGGGCCGGTCCCCTGTCATGATAATATAACTGGAAAAGTCTTATATATTTGTTTTCAATCGCTAAAGTACACTTTTGGGGGGCAAACGACGAAAATACCTTTAATGAATAAAAAAACACGCACACAAAGCCACTGTCCCAATTTGGGAGTCGGTCAAAAAATTTGGGATTCGTTCAAAAAATTTGGGAGTCGCTCAAAAGTCACTGCCCAAATTTGGACATCGCAAGAGAAAAACATTAGACATCGCTCAAAATTTTGGGCGTCAAAATGCAAAAATTAGGCATCGATCATTAATCACAATAGATTTATGAGCATGTGTTGGTCATGACAACGACGCCCAAATTGGAGGAAACGACGCCCATATCGTAGCTCATTTAATTGGTATCTTTCGTTTTGCTTTTTTGACACTGAAAGATTTTCAAATAACAACCGATTTATGAGCATGTAAGTATGGTGTCGTTGCATATGAAGAGTATAATCATTATCATGGCAGTTCCAGTAAATATAAATCATATTGTTTTTTAGATTATGAGTCATGTTTTCATTTATTTCTTCTGTTCTGCATGTATTGGCCATGATAACGACGAAAATACCTTTAATGAATAAAAAAACACGCACACAAAGCCACTGTCCCAATTTGGGAGTCGGTCAAAAAATTTGGGATTCGTTCAAAAAATTTGGGCGTCGCTCAAAAGTCACTGCCCAAATTTGGACATCGCAAGAGAAAAACATTAGACATCGCTCAAAATTTTGGGCGTCAAAATGCAAAAATTAGGCATCGATCATTAATCACAATAGATTTATGAGCATGTGTTGGTCATGACAACGACGCCCAAATTGGAGGAAACGACGCCCATATCGTAGCTCATTTAATTGGTATCTTTCGTTTTGCTTTTTTGACACTGAAAGATTTTCAAATAACAACCGATTTATGAGCATGTAAGTATGGTGTCGTTGCATATGAAGAGTATAATCATTATCATGGCAGTTCCAGTAAATATAAATCATATTGTTTTTTAGATTATGAGTCATGTTTTCATTTATTTCTTCTGTTCTGCATGTATTGGCCATGATAACGATACCCATATTAGAGGCAACGACGCACAACATGCAAGTATGATGACATTGCATATGAATGGTATAATCATCATCATGGCAGCTCCAGTGAATATAAACTATGTTGTTTTTGAACTTTGAGTCACGTTTTCATTTATTTCTTCTGTTCTGCCTGTGTTGCATATGAAGTGGGTGTGTTGGCCATGACAACGACGCCCAAATTGCAGTCAACGACGCACACATCGGAGACAACGACGACCACATCATAGCCAACAACGCCCACATATGTTAGAATTCATCTTCAAAGTAAGGAAGAGAAAGTGAATATGAAGTAGCCTTTCACTACAGCTCGTTCATCAACTCGAGCAATATCTAAATGTTGCACAATTGAGCGTAGACATATTTAGTTGGCATAGAAAATTGTTCGCAAATGACAGAGACGGGGGAAGGGATATTTTTGGAACAAAACTTTGAAAAAACACTTTACCGGTTGAGAATAAAAAGAAGATAATGGAGTGATTATAATGTCAGAAAAGTGTACAGTCTCACAATTATTCTTAATATAAATGTGGGTGAAATTTTGAGTCGGCCAACTAAAAGCCCACTTTTGAGCCCCTATTGCGGATGCACCAATTAATCAAGAAAAAATTGTTGGTCGGTCTCATTTTCTAAGTTTTTATTCGTTAAAGTACCCTCTTTCTATTTTCAACCGCAAATATCACTTTTTGACAGAAAAAGACTACGTTACTTTTAATGAGCACGAGACACGTGTAACATATGACTAGCCTATGAATCGCAGTTCGTAGTTGTATATACCACGGTGCAAAACCTATACTTTAAATATAATTTGTAACGTTATATATAATAATATTGCACCGCGATATAAATACGTGTTCACTTAGATTTCTCTATTCAAATACTGAGTGAATTACTATTTTTGTATAACGGTGAATAGTTTTTATATATCGCGGTGCACAACATATATTTCAAATTTAATTTGTACCGTGATATATAAAAAACTGTACCGCGATACAAATATCTATTTAGTTCATTTTTTTCTATTAAAACTTAAATAATGTAAAAACTAATGAATGTTAATTGCTATGAACACTGGTTAACAACATTTGTGCATCACGGTATATCTTTCAAAATCTTTGAATCGCGGTGCAAAAATTTGTATAATTAATTGATGAAGGAAACTTTGCACCACGATATACAAACTTTGTACCGCGATATATAAACTTACCGTAAAAAATATTTTTATATCTTTAAATAACTGTGAATATATTTGTGAACCGCACTCCAAAAATATGTAAAATTAATTGATAAAGGAAACTTTGCACCGCGATATATAAACTTGCACTTTATAAACTTTATACCGCGATATATATAAACTTGTCGTAAGGTGCACCTTACTCATTAAGGGTATTGTAGTCTTTTTGCGTCAAAAAGTGATTTTTTTGCCAATTAAAAAGAAATGAATACTTTAATGATTAAAAACTTCATAAAGTGAACCAGCCCGAATTTTGCCCCTTTAGTTAACTTCCCAAAAAGCACTCAAAACCTCCTTATCACACCTTATTTCCTTTCCAAAACCCCTCCCTCCTCTCAAAACACGCAGCACGCTTTGTCTCCTCTGCGCTCGCCGTCTCCTCCCTCCTCTCTAGAGTTGTCAAACGGGCTGGGCAGAGTCGACCCAGTCCAAGCCCACCGGGTCTCGCTTAACAGCGAGCTGGGCCAGACCAAAATAGTGGCATGCCTCATAGAACTCAAGCCCAGCCCATGCGCACTTCGGGCCTATGGGCCAAAAAAATAAATATTTTTTTATTAAAAAAAACTCACAAATTAGCTAATAAAAGTTATATAACACATCAAAAGTTCAAAACACGCATACTTACTAGTCTAACTTACACAATTACAAAGCAAAAGTGAAACCAAAACAAATATAAACAAAGGTAGTAATTTCAACAATTAATTAAACTAAAATTAGAAAAACTATAATGTTACAGAAAAAAAAATACATTTGCTACTTGAAGGATATTTTTTTCAAAAAAGTTATAACAAAATTGAAGTTCATCTAGGGGTGTGCAAGATTTTTTCGGAACCGGTCCAAATCATTAGAACCGGACCGATCCAATCAAAACTGGATCGGATCAATACTTTGGTTTGGTCCTAGATCTGAATTTTCATAAAACCAGACATTTTGGTTGGTCCCGGTTCTCGAACTAAAAAAATACGGAAACAGACCGAACCGACCCTATATGTTGTTTATTTATTTTTTTATTATTATTATTATTATTATATATATATATATATATATATATATATTATAAGTATATATATTATATATATTAATTCTTAATACTTTATTTGTTCTACTTTTTAGTTGGTACTCTTTTATTATTTTGTTTCTATGCTATGTGTCTATGAGTTCAACATTTTTAATTGTTAAATGTATTTTTATCGAATGTTTTTTAATTTTTTTATGAAGTTTCAGTCTTACAAATTTTATTATGTATTTATATTAAACAGTTAAAAAGTAAAAAAATCATAGTATTGGTCCGGTCCTGGTAGGGGTGTAAGTCGGAACCACCGAACCATGGAACCGAACCAAACCAGTCGGTTTGGTTCGGTTTTGGTCGAAGATGGTTCGGTTCCGGTTTCAAAAATTAGAAAACCACGCGGTTCGGTTCGGTTCATAGTTTTTGGTATCGAACCAAACTAAACCGAACCGAACCAAACCAACCAATATATTTTTATTTATATATTATGTAATATATATTATATTACATTTATTAACTATTTTGAACATTTGATTTATTCATAATATATATATATATATATATATATATATATATATATATATATATATATATATATATATATACGCATACTAAGTCAAACAAAATTTTGATTGTTGGAGAACTATTATTTCTTCCATTATTTGTGTTTATTTTAGAATTTGCATTGTTTTATTTATGATAATTTGTTGTTAGTAGGTTATTTCCTAATTTTGATGTTAATTCCAAATTAAAATCTTATTTTTATTGTTATTTTTAATGTTGGTAAATTTAATTAAAAATAATTTATATAAACCACAAAACCGAACCAAACCAAACCAAACCGAGTGGTTCGGTTCGGTTTGGTTCCAAATCTTACGTGGTTCGGTTCGGTTTGAGAATTTTGGAACCACTAGGAGGCGGTTCGATTTGTGATTTTGGTATAAACCAAACCAAACCGAACCACTTACACCTCTAGGTCCTGGTTCTCATACATCTTTGATTGGTTCCGGACCGGATCAATGTTTTGGTTATCATACATATTGGATTGGTTCCGGTTCTAAATTTTTTTAGAACTAGACTATTAGTCTGGTTCTGGTTTTCTATTTTTTTTCGAAAAAACTGAACCGAGCCGGACCAAGCTCACCCCTAAGTTCATCATAATGTCCCTAATTTTTTAATATGTGTTTTCTGAGGATAGACAAAGTTTTTCGGGTTCTAGTTTACAAAGTCATACTAACTAGCAAATGTTCATTTTTTGATTCGTCTGACATAATCTAGCATTTAAATTTTATTTTTTATCAAGTTTATACTATTGAGACTCTTTATTAGCTAATATCAGATAGAGATACTCAATTAAATAGATTAGTTTCGATAAAATTACTAACCACAATTATACTAAACTAGATTGAAACTTGGAAAATCAACTTCATTTCCTCTTTGTAAGTGTTACTTCCATCAATTTAAAATATGAGTTCCAACCAAAAAGAGAACAATGATTTGTAAATAGATTATACTGTGTTATAAATTTATCAAATAAAAAAAATAGTCTAAATAAACGTCTGATATTTTTTTCTTTTTAAATTTATATTTTAATTTTTAATTTTATAATTAAGTTTAAATATTTAACTTTATAATCGGATCGGATCGGACTTTCGGACTTTTTTCGATCCTTCAAAATTGAGGCCCAGACCCACGAAAAGTCTGTTGACTGGGCGAGGCCGGGCTCAATTAATTTTGACGGCTCTACTCCTCTCACTGCCGATCGTCGTCCGCCGTCCTGTCTCTCTCGAAACCTACTCAGTCACGCTAAAATGTCTTCCGCAACCCAACCCCTTCATCGCAGCAACTCCTCCGCGGAAGCAAGGCTAATAATCGTGGCCAACAATTCCCATTTCGGAGCCCTCAACATGCTATTCGTCTCCCCTCTAATGCTCTTTCTCGTCTCGTTCCCTTGGTTCCTCCAAACAATGATCCTCTCTGAATCCAACCAGTATAAATCCATAGCCTTCTCCTTCCTATACACCCTCATCCTCTTCTCTCTCTCCATTGTCAGCATAGCCACGGTCACCTACAGCACCCACTAAGGATCCTACGGTAGACCCCTCACTCTCATTGCTACCATCAAATCACTTTCCTCCTCCTTCTTCCCCCTTACTTCCACTATATCGCTGATTTCCATCTGCATCACCGCCCCCCTTTGCCTCAATCTTCTATACCGGGTTCAAAATCGACTTTAATTATCCAAAAAAATTCATGGGTGGTTTTACTTTGATTATCATGCTGGCGAGTGTACTTGCAGTATTGGAATCAAAATGGGGATTGGAGCCTTTACGCGACAGTTACTACATAATTAAACGAATGAAACTGACTGGTCTATCCTTGTTGCTGCTCAACGGGTTCGTAATTTGGGATGTAGTGATGGTTGGATTTAAATCCACTGATTTATATTTTGTTACAAGGGAAAGGGAATGGAGTTTGGGTCTCGTACATCTTGCAACTGTTTCTTTGGTTGGAGCCGTGTTCACGGTTCAATTTGTGGCGGCAATTACGGTTTCCACGTTTGAACTCTGCAGTGATTGTAGATTGGCCATGGATGCTCCTCACTCTAAGGTGAAAGACAAGTATTTAGCTCAATCTGCTTAAGTTTAGTTTTAGTTTTAGTTTGGGAACTACTCTCCACTATTACAATAGTTACCTTTGTTCTTTGTTTCGTGCTGGTCTAACTGTCTAAGAGGAGATGTGATTATAGTACAAAATCCTCCTAATTTTCATGAATTTGGGCCTTCAATCCCAATCTGTAGAAATTTAGAATTGGAAATGAAATGAAATAAATTCTATGAGTTTGGCAAAAACTTGACAAAAACGGATCCTCATTGCCCACTCCACTGTGTGTTGATGGGTTTAACTGTAAGAAAGTGGCACTTCGTTTTACGAATTAAGATCCGTAAGAGAATATCTACCCTATGTGTTTTAATTGAATCTTTCCTTTTATTTATAAGTTTAGAATTATTATACATGAAATGAGAGTTAAACAAAAGAAAGAATTTTAATTCTATAAACCAAAGGGGTGAGTAAGTAACTTGTCCCTATCCAACTTATAGTTATTGCTGATGTGTTTTCAAAACAAGAGAAATTTCCATATTACTAATTGAGGTAATGATAAAAAGGATGTTTTACTTTTAGCAGAAACTTTAAGAGTTTTTAGAAACCTCATTCTTACTAGCTGAGAATTTGGAAATAGATGGGAAAGGCTAGGATGAATTACACAAGAGAGCCAGCTGTTAGTCTCCGCGTCTCGGAAAGTCATGGCGGAGGCGGTGTGGAAAACGTCAACTTGTGAGCGGAACCAACTACCAAGCAAGCAATTGGATGTCGTCGTGAAGAGACACGAACACGAGGAGGAATGCATGTGCCTTTTGTAACTAGCTGAATACATACATGGCTAGATGAAGTTGAGAGATGATGAAATAATCTAATTTTAGGTAGAAAATACACCTTGAAGCAACTGCCCTTTCCCAGCTTAAATCCCAGAAAAATGACTGAAATGGAAATTTTTAAATTCCATTGGATGCCATGCCCAAATGAAGCTTTTGAAAGCAAGTTTTTGCTGGTGCTTCATTCATTCATTTACTGCATTTGGATTAGAGAGGAAAATCAACTTAGATAAATTCTAGGCTAACTTCTATTAACAACCTACATTTCACCAATTCATTCTATTACATGAAAAGTATTTCCCAAATTTACACACAGATTAAGAAACCTTATAAAAAAACTACTCTAACCATATCTAAGTGAAATTACTATTGATAAGGGCAAAAACTTGTGTAAGACGGTCTTACGAATATTTTTTGTAAGTCGGATTCTATTTACCCGACTCGCTATGTATTAGTGGGTTGAGTTGTGAAAAAGTGAAACTCTATCTTACGAATTAAGATCCGTAAGATGGTCTTACAGGAGACCTACTTATTGATAAGCTGTAATATTTTTTTTTCTCTTTCCTCTTAACATCCCTTTTTAAATCGTCCTATTATTTCTCAAAATTTGAACAACACATCTTATTAGACAGTAATTAATAAGGACAATTTTGGCAAAATGAATAAAAATTTTCTTTAAATCCTATAATATCATTTATTTTGGAACAATTTTTTCTTGCTAAAACACCATTAATTTTGGGATAGAGGGAGTACATTTTATGACGATTTCCACGTCATGAGTTGTTGGTGTTATATTTCATTAACTTTTAGGATTCGTTTAGATGCATAAATTTATAATTCAATAAATATTCAAATTATATGAAAATTACGCACTATGAAATTTGCTTTAAGATAGTAACAATTCAATAGTTTAGGTGATGTGTGGAACTCAATGGTAAATCTAATTATTTTAAACTCTGACTTTTCCTCGATCAAATGTTTGTCTTACACTCAAAGGTAACTCAAGAGACCCACTTAGACTTGTCAACGCGTAACGGGTTACACAGGTTTGGATGGATTGGGTTAAAGTGAATAACGGGGTATAGGAGGAAATAGTCAAGTATGACTATTTAATATGACAAATTTTCTTTTATGGCTTTTGACCAAATAATGACACGACTTCCCAAAAGGTCCTGCAAAATTAATCCTAAATAGCCTTCCATCCCTCTGTTTCCCTCACAAACACACACACTTAGTTCTTTCGTCTCTGTTGTTGCCTCTGTCATCGTGTTCGCCTTAATCCATCCTTCAAGTTTCGTCTCTCTCACCCCTCTATCTTTTTCTGTTTCTCTTCTTCATCTTCAAACCCTTGGTCGAAACTCTAGGTTCATCTCTCGCGATGAATCGGTCGAAATCCTAGGTTCATCAACTATTGAGTCTGTTCATCAACTATTAAATCAGTTAATCGACTCATGATTTGATCGCCATCACTCAAGGGTCGATCAATTGATTCTTGAGTCGATCGACACAATGAGTCATTTTCAAATGTTTGGTAATTTTTTTGAAAATATGTCGAAAAACATTTTCGGGTGTTTGACAAACACACAAAAAATGTTAGGCCACGGTTACTACATAATTAAACGAATGAAACTGACTGATCTATCCTTGTTGCTGCTCAACGGGTTCGTAATTTGGGGTGTAGTGATGCTTTGATTTAAATCCACTGATTTATATTTTGTTACAAGGGAAAGGGAATGGAGTTTGGGTCTTGTACAACTTGCAAATGTTTCTTTGGTTGGAACCTTGCTCACGGTTCAATTTGTGGCGGCAATTACGGTTTCCACGTTTGAACTGTACAGAGCTTATAGATTGGCGATGGATGCTCCTCACTCTAAGGTGAAAGACAAGTATTTAGCTCAATCTGCTTAAGTTTAGTTTTAGTTTGGGAACTAGTCCAGTATTACTATATATCTTTACCTTTGTTTTGTGCTAGTCTAACTGTCTAAGGGGAGATGTGATTATAGTACAAAATCCTCCTAATTTTCATGAATTTGGGCCTTCAATCCCAATCTGTAGAAATTTGGAATTGGAAATGAAATGAAATTCTATGTGTTAATTGAATCTATAAGTTTAGAATTATTATTGAATTCTACATGAGATGAGAGTTAAACAAAAGAAAGAATTTCAATTATGTGTGTAACGACCAAGCGAGAGATCGTTCGGTTCGTATAGCTACTGTGACCACTAAACATGCAATACTTTAGGTCACCAGGTCTACTACAAGCTGACTCAAAAGTCGATAAAAAATGTTGGTTTCCAAAAATAGTGTGTGATCACATTTCAAATCCCACATCTACGAGATTGAGAGTATTACAATTTACAATGCGTCCCCATCCAACTTATTGCTGTTATTTAATACATACAACTAGAATGTTTAAAAGCATTTTGAGCACACTATGACTAGAATTCATATGAGACAAGAGAAATTTCCATATTACTAATTGAGGTAAATGATAGAAGGACGCTGTACTTTTACCAGAAAGATTTGTGAGAATTTTTATCACTGAAACCAAACAATAAACCGATTGATAATAGTTGTTTCTCTTTACATTTTATTTTTAATTACTTCCTTTAATTCATTTTCGTACTAACTACTCAATTCAGCTTTTATCTCGATCACTTAGGGTCAACAACACAAATCTTTATCTGTTTTTCGATTCTTTCTAAAGTAGGATCATTGTTACTATTATTACATGTTCATTAGACACGCCATAGGTTGTTGGTCTTATATTTCTTTTAATTTTAGTATTCATTTGGATGCATAGATTTAAAATTCAACAAATATTTATATTCTATGGAAATTACGTAATGTGAAATTTGATTTAAGATCATAATAATTTTATTATTTGGGTAATGTGTAGAACTCAATTATAATTTCAATTGTTTCAAACTCATATAAACCCACTTGTTAACTCTTTGACACACTTTTACCCCTCTCAAATGTTTGTCTTACACTAACTCAAGAGACCCACTTAGACCGACAGGTTATGTAAGTTGGGATGGGTTGGATTAAAGTGAATAACGGGTAAGAACCCATTTAACAATTTGATTAACACCCAAACATGTTGGCTTGAGATGGGTTCAGATGAAACTTGCTTCAACCCGTGATAATAAAAATGGTCTGGCTAACTACACACCAACGTGTACTCATTACATTTTAAGTTAAAAAATTATAAAAATGACATTGTGTAAAATGATAAAACATACCCTTCTACTAAATGGACTTCAATAATTTCTTTCTACATCTCACTACTTAATTACAATAATGTCATTATATAAAATGTGAATATATTATACTTAGGCTCCGTTTGTTTCACGGAAAATGACTTCCGGAAAACGTTTTCCTCATTTTTCGGTGTTTGGTAATTTTAGGAAAATGCAGTCAACGTAAAAGGTTTTCCGATTCAACCGAAAATGAAGGCTTCTTTTCTGGAAAATGATTTACGGATTCATTTTCCGTAAGTCATTTTCCAAATGTTCGGGCACCCTCCACCCCCTTTCACAATTACTTACACACAATATTTCACTCAACAAATAAATTGCTTAGAAACATAAATAAAGTTTGTGCATACTATTTAAAAATTATAATTTTAATAAATGCTTACTACGTTCTAAAATTAGTGTCACCTATATTATTTAGGGACATCCTAACCATTGTCAATTTTCTATTTTAAACGTTTTTTTATATCAATTATCAAAAAATTTATTTGTAATTGTGAGATTGAAAAAAGATAGACATTGATTTGACACCACTAATGATAAATTGAGGGTTACTAAAGAAAATTTACTTAAAGTTCAACACTATTTTATATTCAATATATGCATTAATATTAGAATATATATTTTTTGTATTTATTCATATATAGTTTTCCGTAACATTTTCTAGAGACATCCTAAACATTGTTTATTTTATATTTTTATTTTTGTATTTATTCATATATTGTTTTCTGTAACATTTTCCGTGTGTTTGCCAAACACCCGTAAATGTTTTCTGACATATTTTCAAAAGATTTACCAAACACCTGAAAATGAAATCTTTTGATTTTCCGGAAATCATTTTCTGGAAATGATTTTCCGTGAAACAAACGGAGCCTTACACCCTAAATATTCTAATTACGCCCTCACTAAATTTTATACATGTTGAATCTCTTCCCTCTATTTTCACGTTTCTTTACTTCCTCTCCTCTACTAAATTTCATACAAAAAATTTCTTTCAAACTCAAACCCTAAACATCATATTGTTGAAAAAATATCATACATGGAGTCTAAAAAAATTATGTGGACAAATAATATAAGTATTTCTTCCACTTTCCTTGTTGAGATATACAATAATGGCAACAACAAAGACACAACAACAAAGACAAAGACAAATGAAGACTTTAGGGGGTTTAAGAGCAATTAAATGAGTTCTCGGTTAATAGGAGGGTAGCGAGTGTATTTTTTGGATTCCTTTTTCTTTCTGGATTTCGTTTAGTCAGTTAGGTAGTATATATATATATATATATAAATATAAATATTTCTTTCTTGTTCTTTGGCAATATACACGGATAGAAGAAGTAATAATTCTTCTTCAAGATATTCATAATAAACTGGAGGTTTCTTTAGATTGTTCCTTCTTCTTCCTTGAATTTGAACATGGTATCAGAGCCTAGCAATTATGCTTCTCAAATATCTATTCCGCATTAGTAAAGGTATAACCTTCTTCTGATTCTTTGGATTTCATTCATAATCTTCTTCTGTCCCTTCGTCCTATATCCTCTTTCTTTTCATGGCTAATTCTACGTCTGAGTTGAAGAATGAGGAAAACAAGAATACCAATATCTTAACAGATGACTATGATCTGCCAGAACCCTCTCTTCAACTTAATCCTGGACACCCTCTCTATCTACACCCCAATGATCATCCTGGCATGAACCTTGTCTCAGAACCTCTCACAGATTCCAACTTCAATCAATGGAAGATCTCTGTCACTACTACTCTCTCTGCCAAAAATAAATTAGACATGATCAATGGGACCAACAATAAACCTATCCCTCCATCTAAATATGTAAGTGCTTGGGAAAGATGCAATAGCATGACTGTTTCTTGGCTTCTTAATGCTGTGAGTACAGAAATACGTCAAAGTATTGTTTATCTTCCTACTGCCCATGAAATTTGGGATGACATTACCACCAAATTTTCTCAGGGTGATGCTCCCAAGATTTTTCAAATTCAGAAAAACATCATGCTTTGCACTCAAGGAGATCTTAACATAAATGGCTATTTCACCAAGTTCAGAGGGCTATGGGATGAGTTAACTAATCTACTTCAAATACCCAAGTGTGTCTGCAACTGCACTTGTGGCTCTAAGTCTGCTCAAGAAGAATTTGAAAATATCACCAAACTGACTCAATTCTTAATGGGCCTTTCTGAGAA
Organism: Codonopsis lanceolata; assembly: GCA_013146195.2. NCBI lineage: Eukaryota > Viridiplantae > Streptophyta > Magnoliopsida > Asterales > Campanulaceae > Codonopsis > Codonopsis lanceolata. Next base: position 69,472,673 of record CM028381.1, read on the forward strand.
ATATACTGATGTAAGAGGCCAAATACTCAGAATTCATCCACTTCCCTCTGTCACAAAAGTTGTCTATATGCTAGTTCAAGAAGAAGGGCAAAGGCAGCAATCTGGCTCAAATTTTGAGAATGCTCCATCAGCCTTCATGGGAAAAATCAACAACAACTCTGGAAACAAATTTTCCAAAGGAAGAAACTGCAGGAAATTATCAATCCACATCCACTAAAGGCAAATTTTTCTATGATCATTGTCATGGTGACTCACATACCAAAGACAAGTGTTTCTTCATCCTTGGATTTCCAGAATGGCACCCTCTATTTGGAACCAAACCTGATCCTGCCAAAATGCCAAGAAATAAAGGAAAAAACAGAACGAATACCACAACTAACAATGCTACTATCCAAGCTTCTACCAAGGATACTAAAGGAAAAGATGTCTGCACTTCTGACAACTCCAATCTTCTTACTTCTGAGCAATACCAACAACTGATGTCTCTTCTAAAAAATGTGAAGAGTGTGTCTTCTGCCACTATTATGGTTGACAATCCTGAAGATCATCTATCAGGTACTACTCACTCATCACATGTGTGCCTTAACAATAGAAAATATGTGTGTCTTGATTGGATCATAGATACTGGAGCTAGTGATCATATCACCAATTCCCTTGATCATCTCATTAAACCTACCCCTATCAACACTGTTAATCATCTGCCTGATGGGAAGGCCTCCAGCATTACTCACAAAGGGAAGGTGATTCTATCCAAAGATATTATCCTCAAAGATGTTTATTATGCTCCTGACTTTCACATTAACCTTATATTTGGCAGTAAGCTCACTCATGACAGCAATATGTGCCTAACTTTCTCTAACACATCTTGCTATCTTCAGGACCAAACTCACCAGACACTAAAGATTGGTAGATATGATGGTGGCCTTTACAAGCTAATTCTCTCTGAAGATAGCAAGCTCAAAAACACTACTTCTGATTGTAATAATGCAGTCAAACCTAATCTCTCCAAATGTAGCAATTCTTTCTCTTTTACCAAACCTTTAAATAAAGTGTATTTGTGGCACAATAGACTTGGGCATGTTCCTATCCAATCTATGAAGCATATTAAAGCTCTTGAGTTACAATTCAATTGAAACCTTCATGTTCATTGTGATATCTGACATCTACCAAGACAAACAATACAATCCTTCCCTCTAAGTAACTCTCACAGTTCAAATATTTTTGACCTCATTCATTGTGATGTTTGGGGCCCTTATAGACAATGTACTTATGATGGATGTACCCTCTTTTTTACCATTGTTGATGACTACTCAAGAGCCACTTGGACTTTCTTACTAAAATCCAAAACTCAAGTTTGCCAAACCCTTACTTACTTCTTCAATATGGTGAAAAATCAGTTCCAAACTTCTGTCAAGCATCTAAGAACTGATAATGGTACAAAATTTTTAAATGATGGCGTTGGCAGTCTTCTAGCATCCCAAGGCCTCCTTCATCAGTACACCTGTGTAGACACACCCCAACAAAATGGAAGGGCTGAGAGAAAGCATAGACACCTTCTTGAGCTTGCTAGAGCCTTAAGGTTTCAAGCCAATCTTCCCAAGAAATTCTGGGGTGACTGTCTGTTAACAGCCACATATATAATAAACAAGCTTCCTAGTTCTGTCCTCTGCTGAAGCTGAGCATAGAAGCATGGCCAACATTTGCTATGAAATGAAATGGCTAATATCCATTCTTAAAGACTTCCAAATAGAGCCTGGTTTACCTGTTCCTCTTCATTGTGATAATCAATTTGCTATACACATAACTGCTAATCCTGTCTTCCATGAGAGGACCAAGCACATTGACATAGACTGCCATCTTGTCAGAGAAATGCTGCACAAAAATCTCATATCTATACACTACATTCCCTCTCCTAACCAACCTGCAAATATCTTCACTAAAGCCTTGTTCAATACGCAATTCTTTCATCTTCTTTCCAAGTTGCATGTGCAAAACTTGTTTTCCACTCTCAACTTGAGGGGGGATGTTGAGATATACAATAATGGCAACAACAAAGACACAACAACAAAGACAAAGACAAATGAAGACTTCAGGGGGTCTAAGAGCAATTAAATGAGTTCTCAGTTAATAGGAGGGTAGCGAGTGTATTTTTTGGATTCTTTTTTCTTTCTGGATTATGTTTAGTCCGTTAGGTAGTATATCTCTATACATATATAAAAGGAGAGGAGTAAGTTTTGGAAAGTTCCCGCCAAAAGTGACTTTCTAAATTTAGAAACACTTTTAATTTATATGTAAACCACTTTTTGTATTGGAAATTGAAAATAGAAAATGTCATTATTATGGTTGATTTGATAAATGATTCCAAAACCTCTTCGCCTTCTTATTTAGTATATTAAGAAAAATATACATATTAGAAACATGAGAAATAATAAAACCATTTTTTTTGTCAATTTCTTTAAATCAATATCCAGACTAGGAAAAATAAAGATGAAATAAAACAACAATTTTGAAACTAAATCATATAGACACACTTTGAAGTAAAACTAATTCACAAACAATCAATTAATAATATTACCAAAATCTGACAATTTTTTCTATATTTCATCATAACCAAAGTTATTATTGTAAAAAAAATCTATAAATTGAGATAGGAACAATTTTTTGAGACATCTAGCTACATGTAAAAAAAATGAAAACCTGATAATTTCTGATTTTTTAGTTACTTATACATGGTAAAAAAAAATTACATATAAAAAAAGTTCTAATGATGAAATTAATCAACGTTCAGATCGAATTTGTTTGTTAGTTGAACTAAATCACGAATTAAAATTAATAAACGAGTTTTGAAGTTAAACATAGTTTTTGAAATATTTTTGGAAACATGAACATACCAACAAGCTTCCGATAAGTCGGTGGTCATAGCTTCCATTGTCAGACTTTCTTTAGGTGGTAACCTTGGGGTTGGCCATCGCTGCAAATAATGTGTAAAAAAATTTTGCAATGTGTGCTGAAACTAAGGTAAAAGTGTTTTCTTTTTGTTTATATACATAAACTAAAACAACGTGGTATTATGAGTGTTTACCGGGCCGCAGTTCAAAAGTTATCCATAGCACAGCTTAAACCAAATTTTTCGTTGTCTATTTATCGATCGTTTGAATTTTTGGTTCATAATCATTGACCTATCTCCTACATTTTATTTTCCTTGGTTATATACTATTTTAATTATTTTTTCTTTATGTCTGATTTTTAAATTGAACCATAATACTTGAATTATTTTTAAAAAGTTACCAATTTTGAAGTTTTTAAGCTTTTATGACAAAACATGTTAGTATATCACAAACAATTTTCCCTTTGTCTGCTATTATATGCTTTATCAATTTTTTTAATATTAATGTAACTTTTCTTTATATAAATTTATTTGTATATATTTTAATATCATTTTTTAATGCGGAAAACACATCAGTGAATTTAAATTTTGTTGAGACTCCAAAGTAGAGAATGAGAGAAAGTGAACCTCAATTCCATTGTTTACAATTGGAATTGTGGGCTTCAATGTAAATTTTATTGTTTATATCCAGAAAAAATATTAGAATTGGAATTGAACTGAAATTCTTAATATTTTTATTCTATAAATTGATTTTTTTTCTCCAAAGGTAAAACATTTTGAAACCTAATGACTCTTGATTTTCATTAATTTTTTTATTTCTATTAATTTTCTTATACGTTTAGATTTTTAATTGAACTGTACATGAGAGCCAAACAAAATAATCTTAATTTTAATGTTACAAAATTATGATATTCAATTCTACACATCGAACTCATAATCTTTATGTTACAATCATTTGTGTATTTTATTAGCACTAAAGTTTTAACTATTGTATTGATATTAATATAGGCTTCGCACATCGCACGAGTGCTTTGATTATAATTTTCTATGATTACCTTCAATTTTTACTGTACAAAGTAAATTGTTTTGATTAAGGTCATGTCACTTCGATATCAATTTAAAGATATATTTAAAAAGTTATTGTTTTTATTAACATAATTTTCTATAATTTGTTTTATATGCATATTGAACTCGTGATTTTTCATATAATTATTCGGTTATATAGTTATTATTAAAGTTTTATATTGTTTTATTTACATCAATATTGAACCGTGCATTACACGATTGTGTTGTAGTATATATAAAAATATAAGTGCATAATTTTTAGAAATTTCCCACCAAAACTCACTTTTCAAAAATGGAATCACTTATGTTCTGTTTATGTAAAAAAAATTAAATTGAATTTGAGAAATGTCATTTAATGATGTTGACAGAAACTATTCCAATTTAGTTTACTTTTTTTTTATTTGGAGAATTAAATTTGAAAATGACCTATAAATGGCATATAACTATTTACATACCAAAGCCATTTAACTATTAAATATCACACAAAAATAAAGTAGAAATCAAATTTATAGACAAGCTATTCATAAGTCAGACAGAGTCCATGTGCATATAACTAATTAAAAACAAAATCAATATATAAAAATAATTCGTAAAAATGGTATTTATTCAAAAATATTGAATATCTTACTATTATTATAAATACAAAATAAGTAAATAAAAATACTTACGATTGTTTTTAATAGATCTTGAAATACAGTTCTATAATATTTAAAACAAAAAACAAATAAAAATACTCATAGGCCTGACTTTGTTTTTTTAGTTTGAGTCCGTCTTAGTTTAAATTATCACTAGATTTTGTGTCTGTACTTATGACACGGTGTCAGTATGGAACTTATTCAATGTATGAAGAGGAAAGTATGCAAATGAATTAATATATGCTTGAGATTTTGTAAATATAATATGAATGCACACTACACAACTGAAAAGAAGACAAAACTTAATAAACTAAACAAAAAAAAACATTTTATGATGGTCTATTACAAATAAGTAAGAATATCGAGAAATTTATGTCATGTTCAAATTAGAGTGACATTTTCTTTTTCTTTTTTTTTTTTTTGTTAATTCTTTATGTAATTGAAAATTGAAATGTAATATATAAGTTATGTTGTTGAAAGAGATATATGTTTTTTTTTTGTGCTTTCAATTAAATGATCATATAAATATTAAGATGCAGTTTTTTTTAATTACATCACATCAATGAATAATATATATTTTAAAATCTCAAACTATCAGTTAAATTTGAACGATACATACTCATGAATATTTCAATTGAATTACATATTCTGAAATCTCAAACTGTGAGTTAAATTTAAAAGTTGGAACTCAAATAATGTTGTTTCGTAATATAGTCTATTCACTTGAGTTATGCAATGACACGAGATTAATTGTTAAAAGGCTGAGAAACCATGATTTAGAAGGTTGAATTTTTTCAAATGACAATTCTGGTGGTACTCTTTTGATTTCAAGAATGTCACTGATATTATTTGATCCTAGAATTTCTTTCAAATTCCAGATAAAATATTTTTTGTTGATTATGTCTTACGCAATGTCTATGAATAAAAATCATGGTAAGTTATTGTCTAATATAAGACTTAATTTGAAAACATGTTTTAGTTATCATCAGTTATATGTAGTTTTGTCTAGAGTTACTATATGATATTTATAGTTACAATAGTCGTACATGTTGAATGAAAATTATTGTATATAAAAAGTATTCCAAAATTTATATTATTTTTTCAAATTTATAGGATTTTCTATATTTAATTTTACTGTTTATTATTTTTTGTTTATTTTGTTGATATTAAAAAAAATTAATTACATATTATTCAACTTTAATTTAGTACATAATAAACTGGAGGTTTCTTTAGATTGTTCCTTCTTCTTCATTGAATTTGAACATTCCTTAATTAAAATTTCATTTTTTACCGATTATTTTCTAAAATTTTCAATTGTTATTAAATGCATTTTAGTGTGGATGCATTTGTGTTGCTCACTCCTCATGTGCTTATGTGCACCACATGCCCGCATACCATCCTCTGATCTTGTGCACCACATGTCGGCCGCACCCACCTTCTTCTGTGCACCAAATCAGGGCCTCACAACTCCTTTTCAAATCTAATGTAATACAAAATTTGGGCCAAACACTAATACAAAATTTGGTGCTCTCCCACCCCCTTCGAAGAATTCTCAACTTAGCCTTATTTGGGTTTATGTTTAGTTTTTATTTTCTATGCTATGGATCATGTGTTTGCTGTTCACCAAATGTTGATGTTTATGCTTAATTTTTATTTTCTATGCTATGGAATCATATTCCTTCTCATGTGCACCAAATGTTTAAGTTTTTCGAAATCATGTGTTTGAATTGGGGTGATTGGGTGTTAATTGGGTGGATGAAGGTCGGTTGATGAATTAAATGGGCGGGGTGTAGATATAATTCAGGTATAGAATAAGATGAGTGAGGTAGTAAATTTAAAAGGGTAAAATAGGAAGTTAGGGTGAGGTGTAAAAAGTAAAGTTGTAAAATTGATTAAATAAGTGGAGGGTAGATAGAATTGGGGTATAGAAAGTAGATGTTGGTGTATAGTTAACCTATCCCTAATAAATAAAATAAAGTATACTTAGAATTAAATTTCAATAAATGTTCATGTAACTAGGCTAGGCTAGCGGTAACTGTTTTTAGCCATGTCAATAATAGTTTAGGTTCAAAACTTCTCGACAACAAAGTTATATACTCCCTCCATTCTACCCAAAATGTCATCTTTTGAAAAGTCTAATTATTAAGGGGGATATTAATGTCATTAAAATTATTCATAATTACAAAATTATTTAAGCACAAGCATTGTGCTTACAACACAAATGGAGGGTAAAGATGAAATGTTTTAGAAATTGCAACTATAATTTTTGAAAGTGGACTCTTAAATATCCAAAATTGTATAATGGATTATTTACTTGGAACAAAGGGAGTAATTAATAATGGCAAATACTTGAGTAAGATGGTCTTAGGAGTATTTTTTGTCAGACGAATCATCTATACTTGACACATCGTGTGTTGGTGGGTTGAGTTGTGAGAGAGTGTAACTTCATCTAACGAATTAACATCTGTAAAACGGTCCTAAATGAGACCTACTCATTAATAATATAGCGGTGGTGGCCGATGGATGTGGTGGCTGGTTGGCGGCGATTGTGTTCAGAAGTTGTCGTTGACCCTAGTGATGGTTGAATAAGGGTAGGTTGATATGGTGTAAGTGGGTAGAGAGAATACGTATCGAGTATGTTTATATATTAAGTGTGTGAAAATATCAAAATATCATACTCAAATTCAAAATTTTGATTTTATTATCTCGCTGTATATAATTGATTTTATGAAATTAAGACATTTAATATTACAATTCAATTTTAATTCAACATTTTTATTTGATTTCCAAATAGTGAAATTGGTTTTGGTTCTTTTAGAGGCTATAATTTTCAATCCAAACAATAGAATTGGGGTTCCCAAACTAACCCTCTCTTTTCCTATTTGCTATTTTTTTCATGTAGATTTGATGCAATAAATATAATGGTTACATGTCATGCGCCAAGAAATTATATAAGAAAATTGCGGGCCTGTACACTTTGACAAATTTTCAACTGCTTAATTAACTCCCCAATATTTTTTTAACCGACAAAAGGTGTTTCATGAATCACGATGAACAAATGATGTATCGTGATGCTAAAAAAAGATGCTTTCATGCATCGCGATCCACAAATGCATTGCGATTCGATCATGAAAGTATTTTTTGTTGGTTTGAAAAAAATTTCAAGGATTAAAGCGGTTGAACATCCGCCAAAGTGTACTGGCCTGAATTTTACCGAAATTATATAAATGTGGGCGGAAATTTTGGGGGATAAATTGCAAGTCGGTCAACTTTTTCAAATATTTAACCCCTTAAGTACTTTTTTTTTTCCAACTGCATAAGTGCACTTTGTTAAAATTATTCCTTGAATGCCCATGACTTTTGAAGACAAAGTCTCTTCTCATCGGAACGAACTTGTATCTCTCTCCCTCTTTCTCACTCTCTCACTCTCTCACTCTCTCACATACACTCGTACATAAGGTTGTAAACAAATCCAATTTTTTTTTATTCGATATTCGGTATTCAAATTTGATATTCGGTATTCGTATTAGACATATTCGAATTTGAATTCGATTTTTTTTATTCGATAAGAATTCGAATACTAATACGAGCGTGATGGTATTCGATTCGAATATTCACGAATATTATTCGAATAAATTATATATTTAATAAATATATATAGTAAAAAAAAACCCTAACTTTCTCAAACCTTACCGCTTACCAAGTTACCAGTGCGGCATAGCGGCAACCTCCTTTTTCCTGAGTCCGTACCCCGACTGCTGACTGGCTTACTCCTACCAGCGGCGGGTGTACGTGCAACGGCTCAAGCCTTAAGGTATGTTTGATTTTTTTTTTCTCTCTCTCTCTAACATCTTCCAAGACTTTGATTGAAGAGGGAAAATGGGATCTTTTGAACGAAAATTTCCAAAAGATGGAGGCTTTGAACAAAAATTTCGAAAAGGAGAAGAGGGGCTTGATTGAATTTTGAAATACTGCTGCGATTATCCCCTTTTGTAATCATGTGTATGTCCATAATCCCAAAATTGCATCTTGTGCAGTTATAGGGACCAAAGTTTTTTTTTTTTTTTTTGAATTTTTATCTCCTTTGCCTCTCATGTCCACTTTCTGGCAGGGACCAAAGTTTTTTTTTTTTTTGAATGTTTATCGAGACATCTCACACTGTATTGATTGTAAGAATTTTGTTGTATGTTTCTACTTGTTGTTTGCCTCGGTGTTTGCGTTGTAAAGCTTTGAGAAATGCTCTAATCTAATTTATTTGAGGTTATATTATTAGAGAATAATATCTTTTTATTATCTTGTTTATTTGTAATTAGTAATTAGTGGTAATTACCTTGTAGAGTTATTTCTTTATTTTGTTACCTTCCTTGTATAGGTTTCTTGTACCCTACTCCTAGTGTAACCCTAATTGTAACTCTCCCTATAAATAGGTATTCAAATCAATAGAAATGTTATGCCGTTATTCTAAATTTTATCAGTTTCTACATGGTATCAGAGCTTTGCTCCTAAAACCTTCATCTTCTTCCTCTAGCTGCCGCCCTTACCACCCTCCGCCATGGCTAACGGAAACTACTCACTCACCGTCAAACCCCCCCCCCTTAACCCCACACAAACCTTCGATCTCATCAACATCTCTCACCACAACATCATCAAACTCACCTCCATAAACTACATCGCTTGGAAACTCCAAGTTGAGGCCACCCTCATTGGCTATGACCTCTTCAAGTTTGTAGACGGCTTACACACATGCCCGCCTCCCACCGTCCTAGCCAAGGATGTTCAATCATCCAAGGACGTTCCTGTCCCAAACTCATACTACCAACCCTGGATTCGGTAAGACAAACTCTTATTCGGCGTCCTTGTTGGTTTTCTCTCTGCTCCCCTGGTTCCTATGATCGAGCAGGCCACCACTACTAGAGAAGCATGGGAAACCCTGGCTCACACCTATGCTCGCCTGACTCGCAGCCACATCAAACAGATCAACGACTACCTCAAGCGGGCATCCAAAGGCACTCAGTCGGTCTCCGACTACATGCAGTCTGTCAAAAGTCGAGCAGATGAACTCGTGGCTCTAGGCAAACTGCTTGATCACGAGGATCTTATTGAGACCATCCTTGGTGGTTTGGATGATGACTACTGCCATATCGTGGATGTGGTGGAAGGTTGGGACGCTCCTATATCGTTTGATGAGCTTCATGAAAAACGCATCAATCGAGAACTACTCCCTGGCCACGCCACCGCCCTTCTCGCAGATCCCTGTCTCGGCCATGGCATATCTGAGGAACCACGGCCGCATGCTGCGATTCCTCGCAAGCTCGAACAACTCCTGCTTCACCTCGGTAACCCTCCCAGCAGTCCTCGGCTTCTGCTCCCCGTCAATACCGACCTTATCTTGGTAAGTGTCAGGGTTGCCGCCAACAGGGCCACACGGTTGCTCGCTGCCCCAACCTTCAACTGGTCACCACCACATCTCTGCCCGCTGACTCCACCTCGGCTAATAACTATGCACGGCACTCCCTGCACACCTCTGCGACCACAAATGACACCGGACTTCCTGGTGGCCGTCCTCGACAGTAGAGCTTCTCACCATGTTACCAACAATCTTGGCAACCTCCATCTTCACTCCGACAGATGCTCGCCCAGTAGCTACGCCTCTTGCTACCTCTCCTACCTTGACTCTTTACACGGGCACTGCTCTCACAGATCCATAAGAATTTCGAGCAATGGTCGGGAGTCTTCAATATTTGTCTCTCACTCGGCCTGATGTTGCCTTCGCTGTCAACAAACTCCCTCAATTCATGCATCGGTCGACCACTGAGCACTGGAATGCGGTCAAGCGAGTTCTTCGGTATCTCTGTGGCACTATTAATGCGGGCATCCTCCTTCATCACCAGTCTCCTCCTGCTCTCCATGCCTTTACTGATGCTGGACTGGCAGGCAAAAGGATGACTACACATCCACCGGTGCTACATTGTCTATCTTGGAAGCAACCCGATCTCTTGAGCTCCAAGAAAGCAATTGTTGCTCGCTCCTCGACTAAAAGCGTATCACGGCGCTATCATTGGCCGAGGTCGTGGATTGTGTCTCTTCTTAGCGAACTCGGTCTCACCTCCTCGCCTCAACCAGTCATTTACTGTGACAATGTGGGTGCCACGAGTCTCTGCTCCAACCCGGTTTTTCATACTCGCATGAAGCATATGGCACTGGACTTTCATTTCATTCAGTAACAAGTTCAGGATGGGCTTATGCGAGTTTGTCATGTTTCCTCGGCTTATCAACTGGTCGATGCCTTGACTAAGCCTCTTGCTCGCTAGCGGTTTCATCAATTACTTCACAAGATTGGTCTCTCCTCTCGGCCGTCCATCTTGCGGGGGCATATTAGAGAATAATATCTTTTTATTATTCTTGTTTATTTGTAATTAGTAATTAGTGGTAATTACCTTGTAGAGTTATTTCCTTATTCTGTTACCTTCCTTGTATAGGTTTCTTGTACCCTACTCCTAGTGTAACCCTAATTGTAACTCTCCCTATAAATATGTATTCAAATCAATAGAAAAGCTATGCCATTATTCTAAATTTTATCAGTTTCTACATATATGTCTTTATTTTCCTACTTCTTGGGTATTATAGATATGATGTTATTGATGTCAAGGATGAAGAAGAAAAAGTAGAGCAGCCTCTACAGAATCTTTTTGTTGATTCTGAAACAGTCAAGGAGTTGGTTGATATGGTTGGCCAAACAAATTCATTAACCTACTGATGCAGTTCCAAGAAGAACAATCAGTTCAACAGGGTCTCTAATTAGAAGCATCAGAACATGGCATGTGTACTAATTGACTGTGAGAATGAACATTTCAAGATTATCAAAGGCATGAGATTTGAGCTGAATCAGAAACTGTTCCAGACTTATGTAGATCCATAAAAAGTCAGAAAATTGTTTACCCAAGTCCCTCCTCAACTGTTGAAACGTGAGTTTGCCCCAAGGAAAGATAAGGATTAAAGAAAGAGCTGAGATTGAAGAAAATGTAGGATCTTGAAGAAGAGATAAATGATTCTGCAAACTCTTCCAAACAAATATATAGACCCAAGAAAAAAAATTGAATACTTGAGTCAAATATGTAAATAGTATCAAATCGAATACTTGAATCATTGTTTGATAAATAGATTTTGTTAAAAAAAAAACATAAATAAAATTTCGAATCGAATACTCGAATAGTATCGAATAATTCGAATCGAATACGAACCAATTTTAATATACAAATAACAAACGAATATGAGTACTAATATTCAGATTGTTTCACGAATATGAATCAAATATTGTGATATTCGATTTGATTTGATTCGTTTACATCCCTACTTGTAAACGACAGAGTTGTAATATTGTCTTGCTTGAAAGAATGTTGCTTTTAAAATAGTAGTTATTTCAAATTTTGAAATCAGTCTGCTAAAACTACATTCTCTTTTTTTTCTTGGAGTATTTGAGTTTATCCAGCTAGGTTAAGGTTTCATGCAATCTCGAATCTTGTAAAGGCGGAAGTCCATGTCCCTGTGCATTTGTCAAATTCAGGATTTGATAACGGGTTGAGGATGATTTTTGAAAGCTAATGGTACGTTGTTCACATTATAATAATTAGAAATTGATTTTATAATAGAGGGAAAGATGAAGGTCGGCCGAGATATTGTAGTCAAGATAATTGCATTAGAATAAGGTTAGAGTAGTGGTGATAACCGATCTATGGATGGTTTCTCGAAATTCATAAATGCATGGCGCGAGTGAGGTGGTACGAAGGGAGTGGGTGGGCCACTTGGAAGTATTCTTGAGATTCATTGCTTTGGTGGTGAGAGTGGGGCAGATTTTGTGAACGGTGGTCCGGGAATGTAAATGGGGTGGTGTAGGAATGGAATGGACTGGACTAGAATGGTGACGAAGAAGATAAAGAAGAATGGGAGAGAGAAGGAGGAGTATAATTGGGCTATATAAGATAGTGGATGAATTGCAATGCATTGTTTTAGAATCGCGATGCATCAATTTGGATCCACGATGCAACTATTTTAGAATTACAATGCATCAGTTTGGAAGTTGAATATGAAAGAAAATCTCTATGCACAATTTTTATTTTTCGATGCACAAACTGGGTTACCTATGAAAAAACACTTTATGCACTATTTTGGATCTGCGATGCACAATTGTAATTAGTAAATCCCGAAGCACATTTTTTATTTTCGATGCACAAAATTGATTACCCAACAAAAAATTTTGATGCACAATTTGGATTTGCGATGCATAATTCAGAATTAGCAATTCCGATGCACAAACTGGAATTACGATGCATCGACTTGGAATTACAATGCAACGTGTCCGTAATCCAATTTCATTATGGTAAAATTCTGGCCGGTCCCTTTTCAAGTTTCTAACCCCAAAAGTCCACCGTTCTTTTTTTTCAACCGCAAAAGACCACTTTTAGAAATATTGTTCCGAAAATATCATCGTCTCCTTCAATAGCTCCAGCAAAACACTTTAATTTGAAAATCATCATTAATATAAAATTGATGAATCGCGGTTCAATATTCAATGCACCGCGATTCATTTCTATAACGCGCCTCATGCTCATTAAGGGTATTGTTGTCTTTTCGCGTCTAAAAGTGTTATTTTTCGGTTGGAAAAAAAAACAGTACGTGAGCGAATTAAAACTTTGGAAAGTGGACCGGCCCGCAATTTTTCCATTTCATTAAGGGTATTTTTGTTTTTTTACTCCTAAAAATGTACTTAACGGGTTAAAAACAAAAACTATGTATTGTAGAGGGAGGAAATTATTGAAGGGGCCGGCTTGGTTATCAGTCAATTGTAGGTCAACCAACTAAAGCCCAATTTTGAGCCCCCATTGTGCTGATTAATCAAACTTAATGGCCCATATCAAAGCAAACAAACAGGCCCTTAAACTCTCTAGAGCCTATTACTGGTCACTGAGTATTCAATTTTAACTAATCTGAATTGAACCGAAATTAAAATATTATAAATTGATTTGAATTGATATTGATTAACTAAATATAAATTGATAGTTTGATACTGCAGAGGATAAAAAAAGAATTTATGAATCGTTCTTTTTAAATTTTGAACCCTAATTTATATATATATATATATATATATATATATATATATATATATATATATATATATATATATATATATATATATGAACCCTAATCTATATATATATAAAAGCTAGGTAGTCTAAAAGAGGTAAGATCCCGCCAAAATGCACTTGCTAAAAATGAAAAGTCATCTTTGAGTATTTATTATATAGTAGTTAGCATGTATTGAGAACAAAAATACGATTAATTGATTACACAACTCTCAAGATGTATTGAAAATGTGTAAATATCTACATGTGGTAGAAAATATCAAGTTTCTATATAGTAGTATTTAATAGGAGTAGTCAAACATTAAAAATCTGTAAATACAAATTTCTTTTGGTGCATATTTAATTTACTGATTAATTAAAATGAGCAAATAATATTGTAATAAGAACAAATGTGCTATAAAAATTATGTTCATTGAATACATGTGATTACAAAATAAAATATAACTACAATTAATTATAAAAAAATTTTGCTATGTAAATCTTCATATATGATTTGTTTGTATTGGAAACTTTTTTGTCTCTTTCATCGTATCCGAAATTATAATATCAAAACAAAATTTATTTTTGCAAATAACCACAATTAATTATAACTTATTGGTAAACCATTTGAATGTATATGTTTAAATCATAATGGTCGATAACAACCACAAGTTATAAATATTTAATAAATATATATGTTATATAGAGAATAGTATATATCTGAATTACTATTTATACTACTTAAGATCCTAAATTTTAATAACAAAAAATATCAATTATTAAACTCTAGAAAATTATAAACGAGAAAATGACTTAAACAATTATAAAAATAATGAATTAAATGATATCAATTATACGCTGGCGATTGGGTGGGTTGGGTCGAAACGGATCGTATCCCATTATAATCTAAAATAAAACAGGTCAGAATGAGTAACGGGTTGATCAGTTTTAAACCATATTTTCCGTCAAGAAACCTACACTTACACAGTAAAAATATGGGTAGCAGGCCCGACCCGATATTTTTTTGGGTTGAAATGGATAACCTGTTTCGACCGAAAAAAATAGGTCGGGTTAAGCCAAGTAATTTTCTAGCAGGGCTGGGTGGGTTAACGGGTTTTAGGTTTTAATTATCAGACAAATTATACCGATATAATTTGTTTCTTTCATCATATTTTTTATTTATTTTTAAATTTTGTTTATAATCTTCATTTTATTTCAGTATAATTTAATTAAAATAGATATATGCACGTGCGTTTAACGCACGGGTGTAAAACTAGTTTGATAAAATATGCTTTAGTGTCCCAACGAGCACATGAAAGCATCGCGGGGTGTGGGGTGGGGTTGGTAACTTGGTACCTCGTTAAAGGATGTTCACCATTGGGAATTTGGGATCATGAAGACAATCGTCAACAAATATTTTCTTGACCAAATTACTTTATCGTACTCTTTATTTTTTTATTTATAAATTTAGATTTTGCTCGGGATTAGTTCAAAGTGCGTGTTTCGACACATCATTAGCCATTTCTGTGGATGTCGTTACAAAATATCTGTTAAATAATTGTAGGAAAATGATATCCTTACCATTAATCCTACAACTTTTCTTACAACTAAGCTTTGAATTGAGAAAAAATGTTTTGAACAAAGACAACTTTACCCTTCTTCAAAGCTTAGTTGTAGAAAAAGTTGTAAAAGTAGTTGTAAGACTAGCAATGTTGATAATTGTATGATAAGCATAAAATAATTTTCAAATTTAATAGCTTAAATTAAAAAATTGGACTACTTATTTAGGGTAGAAAGTAAGGTTTTTTTTAGTTGGAGGGACAGATGAAGTATTAAACTAGTACCCCCTTTATTCCACCCAAATAGCTCACATTTAAAAAATTAATTTTTATATTAATGAAATATTAATGTCGTTGGAGTTTGTCATAATTACAAAAATACGTAAGTACAACCAATATGATCGCAAATAAATGAATGGTAAAGATAAAAGATTATGGAAATTATAAACATAATTTTGAAAATAGACTTTTCATATAAAACATCTCAAAATAGTATGATAGACTATTTGATTAAAACATAGAGAGTATTCAATTATTATATTCCCTCTGTCTTAAATAGAACAAGCTCATTTCACTAGTCAAACTTTTAGAATTATAGTTTGGGGTGTGCTATATAGACCCTCGGATCCTCCAAGTTGACTACTCATCTAAGTATACCCCCCCACCTTATTTTAAAATACTTGATACGTATGAGTGTACCCCCCCCCCTTGTTTTCCCATTTTGCCCTTCTAAATTTTGAACACACAATGTTACACTACCTATCCTCAAAACCTAACACCTCACTACCTTTATTCAAATAAACGGATACCCCATCCCCTCCGTATGACGGTTTCTCCTTCTGCAGACGGCTTCTGCTTCTACCCAATCTCCCTAGAACATTGGTGCTCAATCCTTCTGCTTCTTCTGTGCAATCCTTACCCCAAAACCCGAAGTTATTTTCATCATAACCCATCTTCATCTACTCCTTCAATTGAAAAATGGAGAAATGTGTGTATATTTTTCATTGAGTTTAGTTTGATTTGGTGTTTTTATACAATATATTTGTTTGTTAAGTTTATATATGAACTAGCATTACGTTTTTTTGTTGATTATATTGAAAAAAATTGGTGGTGTGTTTGAAAAAATTTGGACCTAAAGAACGGAATTAGGGCAAAATGTAGGTTCCAAACTTTTATGCGATGTTTTATATGCTTCTGCAGAACAATATTGATTTCAAAAATTAATAATGTAATATAAAAATGTTAGGATTGAACATACAGAACATTTTGGTACTGTTCCTCCACAAGATTCCGAACATTTTCATGATGTTTCATATGCTAGTCCAGAACACTATTGATTTCAAATGAAGTAACATTAAAATGTTCAGATAGCACATCCAGAGCATCTTGGTAATGTTCCGTATTTCGTACATTTTGAATATGTTCTATATGCTTTTGCAGAACAGTATTGATTTCAAAATTAATGAAGTAACATAAAAATATTATGATATCACATCCAGAATATTTTGGTAATGTTCCCACATTATATTTTGAACATTTTGAAGATGTTCTATAAGCCTCTGTAGAACATTGTATTTTGTATATTTTCCCCCTTTTTGATTTCAAAAATTAATAAACTAACATGTTAATTTATGAATGTCATGTACAGATAAGATAAACCAGGCTTACCAGAGGAGGGGTAGACCTACTGCGTCGAATAGAAAAGTGAAGGCTGATGCACAGGCCCAAACCGAGGCACTGGCACTGGCACTGGAACAGGACCAGAGTGACTCACAGGCACATGCATAAGCACATAGACACACCGAGGAGGAAGAAGCAAAATCAATGGAGAAACAGGGAGAGTCACTGGTTACTTTTCTATGTCCCGGAGGTCCATTAAAAGCAATTGTATTTCGTTTCTACCAAAAACACATAGTCGTGTGTGTGTGTGTGTATCAAGGGCGAGAGCGGTCGGTGCTCAAGATGAACAACCATACACACACTTTTAGAATGAGTAATAAACACAAAAACTGTTTCTCCACTATGGAAGGAGTTACTTGCTGACCAAGCTCATGCAGTTAAGATGTGTATCCTATCTTGAGAGTGATAATGTATTGGTTAGTGCATTTGTGGACTGGTGGCACACATTGACTAATACCTTCCACATGTCATTTGGTGAGATGACTCTAACACTTGATGATGTGTTTTGCATTATTGGTCTTCCAATTACTGGGAAATCGGTCTTTTTGCAAGGTTCAGTTTTCATCCAAAATTCAATTGATGTTGTTTATCGGTTTTTAAGAGTGTTTAAAGATAAGGCAAGAGAGGGAATGCATGGTACTAGGGGGCTGTATGTGAGACTAGAGTGGCTACGCACCCGTTTTGCTCCTGATGCATTGTCTGAGGATCCAGAAACAGTTGCATACTCTCTTCGTGCTTATTTGTTGTACATGTTGGGTTTTATATTTTTTTTTGCTGATAATAGCGGTAGTCGGGTTAGCACGACTTACTTGGAGTTCCTTGGCAATTTGGAGGATGTGTATGCATACTTATGGGGAGGCTGGGGAGCGACTGCCCTAACCTTATTATATAAACATCTAGGGAGTGCAACATAAGTTAATACGAAGCAAATGAGTGGATATTCCACGTTATTGGAGGTAATTACATTTATATATTGAATGAAATTTGTATACTTATTTTTCTAGTTTGATAGTTAAATGGTGTGTATTTTGTTCAAATAGGCATGGATATTTGAGTGATTCCCAATGTGCACCCCTACTCCTAACGTACACTATAAAGAAGGTTGGGAACTTCCAAGTAGGTAGGAGCCCAAGAGTATTGTTGGTGTGCCCGTCGACCGATTATATGGTATGTGGGAAAAACTTGATGGCCTTGGTGCGGATGATGTGAGTCTTAATGTGTTTGTATATATTGATTATATGTAGCAAATAATCATATTTTCTATATCATTAATTCATTATATTTTATATTGTTGTAAGTTATTTGGATGTCGTATACCCAGCAGGTTAGACAACATTTCCTTTTTCACCAGATATCCTTATATCATGGATGCATAGGGGAGGTCGATCATGTCAAGCCATACCACCCTGATCGCGTCCTTAAATAGTTTGGATGCATTCAGACCATTCCGGGAAATGATTATTGCCCCTGATATCGAAAAGAGAAGTCAGACGGCAAGTAAGAAGGTATTGGCCATGCTCGTGCGATACTTTGATATTTGGGAAAGACAAATGTTATATGACCAACAACTTGGTAGATTTGCCGAGTGACCATGGTCGTGCGCACCTCTGGCTATCTGGATTGGTACAACCGTGTATCTCATTCAATCATTTGTAACCCTGAGCATCATTCCACCTTTGCATGGACTGCTCCTGATGCAAGTTTACCAAATACATGAGATATGGTTAGCTTAGCACGCGGTTTATTGGAACCGATGGCGGTGCGATATGGTTCGGGAGATTGTAGACACCCTAATTTCGTACCCCTACGATATAATGTCCTACAACAATTTCAACATATATTTGATAAAACAATCGGACAAACAAACGTTACTTTCCATTAGAGTTTCAGGTAACTAGACTTAACGAGTGTTAAATACAAACAAATCAAAACAAAACAAAACAAAGCAAACATGAAGGGCCTAAAAGAAAATCACATTTGGCCGCAAAAACACACATGGAGTCGCTTCCCATGCATAGGAGCCGCTCCATTCTCCCTTCTCTCCTCAGGCATGCCAAACACTGTTGTTTCCTTAACTGCCTCGTGCCTCTTTGCGTTGTCTTCGTCCCAGGCCTTCACCTAGCTCGCCATGCACTGAAATGTCAAGACGCTGTCGTTTAATCGACCGTATTTCCCCTATAAATAGGAGGCTTCGGCTCCTTCATTTATAACCCAACATTTACATCCCGCATACACCCCAAAAAATATCGATCACCCCATAATACACATACAATCAACACGCACCCACATTCACACAGCAAACACACATTTCACACTCACACGCCTTCTCGAAGCCTCCTCTGCTGAAAAAGAAGAAAGCCTCCTCGCCCCGAAGCTAGCCATTCGAAGATCTAGTCTTTGCCCCCGACAAGCCGATCACACAACAACACAACACAACACACAACAAAAAAAAAGACTTCTTTTTTTCGGAAGAACAAAGTGTAAGTGCCTTGATTTATAACTGATTCCCCTGCTGCCAAAAAAACGGATAGTTTCAAAACCTTTTAAAGACGTGTGAGAATACACCCAGTCTTATTTATGGACTCAAAATATAATGTAGAACAGAAATAGTGTACTTAAAAGTAAAGATAATGAAAGTCTAACATTGAACAATGGTCAACAAACACTTTTATTTTATTCGTGTAATTTTTCCTATTCTCTACTTGTTTTACTTAATAACAGTGTTCTAAAACTTTCTGCCTAGCTCCGCCTAAACGCTAGGCCCCTCTCTACCGCCATAACTTTCTTAGTCGACGTCTAATCAACCAAGTCGGCGTCTACGCCAAACCTCGTCAACCTTAATTTATTTTTGTAGCTTTGATTTTGTGGCATGCGGTGACCGGAGAAGAAAGGGGAGCGAACTGGAAAAGGAATGGAGAGTGGTAATGGTGAGGCAGAGAGGGAGGTAATGGGGGGCGAACTGGAGTAAATTTTTTTTTTGTTTTTAGTTCTAAACTTGGCTGGTTTATTGCTTTGGGTTTGTTGAGAATTGAGATTAATGGTAGGTTTGTATATTTTTGTTTATTTTACAAATATAGACAAGTGTTTGATAAAATGACAAACATAAAAAAAAAATTTAATTTGTATGCAATGTGTTTGATCTTTGATCTAAATTATCAAAAAAAAATGGTAATTATGCATTAATTCTAGGCCCCGTCTAAGCCCCGATTACGCCCCGACTAGTCCTCTAAACACTAGGCGCTAGTATATCGCCTAGCAACCGCTTAATAATTTTTAGAACTTTGCTTAATAACCTACAAATTCGTTGAATTAACATTGAGCAATGGTAAACAAATGTATTTTTTTAATCTAAATATTCATCCAGCTATGGACAATGGTCAATGGTCAATGGTCAACAATCATGGCGTTAGTAGAAGACAGGAGTAAAAGAAATAGGTTGTCCGTCCTTACAAGACTAGAAAGAAAAAATTCACATATGATATAGATATAGTCATTAGTCACATGCACTTTCTTTCCCATCCTAATTTTTAGGCTATCCTATGAATATTATGATAATGATCTCTAATATTACATTACTTTCTCCCATGTTTCTACACATGACCATCATATCTAAGTTGACCATTTTGACTTCTTCTCTTCCCTCCATGCTTGCCTTTCTTCCTAAGTTGCCATTTGAGCATTGTTAAATACATGGTTTCAAATTGTTTATTCCACTCCTACTCACATCCCTATTCCTTTGAATCACAACCATAGACATTTCTTGTTATTTACACAACCTTCTTTTTACAAAAAGACATGTAGGTTTGATATTCGTTGAGAAAGGAAATGTAATATGGATGAGATATGTGATTTGTAGCCTAAATACAATAAGCTATCAAATTTTTGCACCCAAAATGATTTTTAGTTTGATCCAACACATATACGTTAAAAAATATATAATTAATTTCATTATAAATAATATTATGATAGTGTGTATTTTTCAAATATATGTATTCATGTATGTAGAGTGATAATAATAATAATACTAATAGATAATTAGTATTATAATGGACGAAACCGATTGCTAGGATGACAAACCTTAAAACTCGGTTGGAAGAAACAATTCACTACAGGAGACTTGATGGAGTGAATTATTGAGAATAAAACCTTATAAGAGCACATACACACACAAACCAAGGAGGAGAGTCGAAGTATGGATAATGGAAATTGTTGTTGCTGTGAGACGCATAAGTCGAACCGAAGAGAAGGGATCGCACACTCTCTCTTATTAGAAAACTTCAATGACACACATGTTTATATTACTCAACTAGGTTAGAAACTAATACATAAATAAATAAATCATTTATCTAATTGGACATAGTTTAGGACCCAACAATATAAGAGCAGTGTCCGTTAATTAAATTGTGAATTAAATCAACCGTAAAATGATAAAAATAACTTATAAAATATAAATATCATAAAGTAGACAATTTTTTTTGAAACAACCTAAAAAAGAAATATGATAATTTCTTAGGGACAGAAAGACCTCGAATCTAAAATAAGTTTTGTTTTAACAAATATTTTTTCTGGAAAGAGGTTATTTCCACTACACTTTTTACATATCCAAAACATAAGTAGATATTGCATTAAATAAAATAAGTGTCATTAAGTTGGCTAATAAAATAACTTTTCTAATCACCTCCTCACATTATTTTATTTGGAAAAATACCAAAAAGTCCTACTAAAAAAATCTCAAATCCATTAAGTTTCAAAAATAATTCTTTTATCTAAAAAGTTCCAAAATTAGACTTTGAATACCAAATAGTCCAAAAGTTAATGCTTATGCTAACATAAAAGCTTGGAGTTTTATACATAATAACAATAATAATAACAACAACAACAACAACAACAATAGCAGTTGCATCAATTTAATATTCTTATTATTGTTCTCTTATGATTATTATTATTATTTGACAATTACTACTACTATTATTACAAGCTAAGTTTTTTTGAAGTTTTACAATGAAAAGATTAAAATTAGATTTTATGAATAGAGAAATTCTTTTTTTTTCCTTTTCGGCATGATTTTTTAAAAAAGCGAATTTTGGAATTATTTTTAATAATAGTAGTGAAAGGATGAAACCTTGAAAATCCTCCTCGGCACGGCCACTGGACCACTCATGATAAAAGCAGTTAGCTCAACGAGTGAGCAGAGCCAATGCAAGCTCACCCAGAACACCTCATAGAACAACTAAGCCGAGGAAAGAATTGAACGAGATGAAGCTCAACTCAGACCACTTGGCTTCGGCAACAGAATCAATGATCATCGGGCCTGACAGGAAGCTTCCCAAGGCCTAGTGATATCGTCACACGCAATCACCAACTCTCTGACAGCGTCCAGCCCAATCATCCTTGATAGGTCTGTAGAGCATTTATTGTCCGCCGCAATATGCTCCACAATCAAAGGTCGCCACCTCACAAGGCAAATCTGGGATAAATAGAAGACATTCCCCACTGTTGAGAAAAAATCCATTTTGGAGATATCATAACTCACTTATCAAACTCTCTTATCGGAACAAATAATATTACAACACATTTATTATTGACCGGAAACCTTACTCTCACGTCGGAGGGTTCTAGTCGGGGCTCTCCCGACTCCTTAACGGCATTTTTCTTATTTATCTGTGTAGGTCCTCATTAGGAACCAGCAGAATCAGCCACCTTTGCTTCTTACGTGGACAAAACAAAAAGATCACCACAGATTTTACGTGATCAAGTAGTATTAACATAAATTACTTACTCCCTTTGTTCTTAGATTATTATCCTACAAATTATATGGTTTATGAATATACAAAACATATGTTAAATTTTCAATTTAAAAACATTCGATTTGATTCAAAAAACCAATCAGGATTGTAATTTAGGATCGGGGTGAGTTTATAATAATAATAATAATAATAATAATAATAATAATAATAATAATAATAATAATAATAATAATAATAATAATAATAATAATGTTACACCATATTATAATAATGTTACTACTACTACTACTACTAAAATGGGAGTTGGTTCCATAAGTTGGGCTAATAGTTTGTTTTTTCTTCGGTGAGAGGGCAATGTTGCTGGAATAAATATCATGACAAGAGGTAGGGAGACTCAAGACAAGAGTTTTTAATATATATATATATATATATATATATATATATATATATATATATATATATATATATATATACTCTAAAACGATGTCGTTTTAATATCCGTGAGTGAGGCAAAGTAACTAAGCCAAGAGATTATATTTGTCTTTTTAATTGTTATTGATTATTGATATTGAAATAAGCCATAAACATGCTTAAATCAGTACAAATAGAATTATTTGAGTCAATTTTCAATTGATCATCGTCAATTAAATTTGTTTAGAGTAAGTTTTGTCATTCAATTAATATGTGTCGGGTTATGAACACGTCAAACTCATTTATATTTTTTGTCATTTAAAGATTTGAAAAGAATATGTTGAAAATTGTGTCGGTCTCTTTTGACAGATATTCAACCGCTGTCCACTATGCTTTTTTAATTGGAAAAAACATTTTTGATGTAAAAAGACGAGTATATCTTTAATGAATCAGACACGCTTGTGACAAACATCAGTTCATACATTGCCATACATGATTCAAAATTGTGTAATTGTCATTCTTATTCCATAACAGTGCATCACGATTTTAAATCGATGCTTCACGTTCAAACTGGTTTATTTCCAATCCATAGCGATGCATTGTGATTCTAAATTGATGCATCGCGAATCCAAATCAACGTATCGCTACTAAAAATCCATACACTGTGATACACATTTTTTTGTATTTTTATTTTAATTATTTATTTAATTTTCATAAATTGCAGTTATTCTAATTTATTTATTTTATTATTGTTAATCAACTGACACATATATTTCTTTATTTTCATAATAATTTTTAATCAAATGAATCAAATGATATTTTTCTATTCATTGAAATAATCTCCTCTTTTAGTTTTGTTTTTTGTCTTCATTTTGCTTGATTATAATTTAACTGAGTATAATTTGATTGAAAAATATATATGTTCATGCGTTTAACACACGGGTATAAAACTAGTTTCATCCAAAATGAAAGCTTTTATCCTAAAGACATTAGTAGAAGTGTTAACTTTTGGATTATTTTGTATTAAAAGTCTAACTTTTGAACTTTTTAGATAGAAGAATTATCTTTTGAACTTTTTGGACATGAGAATTTTTTTAGTATGACTTTTTGGTTTTTTCCCCCTATTTTTTTAATTCTAAACATCGATGACTAACATAGTTAGAATATTTTTATTTTCAGTTTTAATAATTTTTAATCAATTAAGTTTATGACTAAAGTTATCTTGCATAAACAAAAAATAATATCTTAAAGACATCTTTTGTTTACCAAACTTTGAGAAAATATGTAGTCTTTGGTTGTTGAAATAAAATTTTAAAAGTGAGATTTAAAGGGATATAATAGTAAAAATAAAATCCATAGTAAAATCATAGTGGGAAATAATATCTTGAAATTTTAAAATCTTTTTGTCTACCAATACAAATGATTTAACATTTCAATTATTAAGTTGAGTTAAGCCAATATTCATTATAATACCTACCATATTGCTATTATTTAATTAATTTTTTTGAGTAATATTTTTTGAATTAAATTAATTTATTTTATTTTGATGATAAAATATCCAAGATTTTCTAATTTTGGTAGACAAATGTCTTAATAATATTATTTTTAGGATAATGGAGTATGAGACACGAGTCATACAAAAAATCAATTAAACATATTTATCATAGAAAAATAAAAATAAAAAAGAATAATCACGTTGTTGAGAATTAAAAAAGTATTTTGAATAAAATGAAAATAGAAAAAGAATAAATATCTTGTTTGTTGAGAATTAAAAATTAATTTGAAAATAAAGCATATTACCTTTCTTCAATTGACAAGTATAAAAAAAGAAATTATGTCCAAACATATAATTACTTAATACAATTACTAAGGAAGTAATAGATAAGTAAACAATGTAGTGGAAATATCTCGTCTTTCATGGGTCCCAACAAATTAATCATCATCTTATCATTGAAATATCTATCTTCCTAATATTTATCTCCATTTAATTTATCTTTCTAACTATGCTCATCACAAAATGTAATAGGTATTTAATATAGATATATTGCTTAACCTATATTGTTTCTTAATATGGGTGCACATGTATTATTTTAAAACGATACTTATTGTGAATCATGATAAAGTATGTTAATAAGAATATCTTGTTACCCTAATTAAATAAAACTCAATCTGAGACACTCAGGGTTGGGATTCATCAAAATTTTGATTCTATTTCACCTTCTTTTAAATTCATCCAACATATCTACACAAATTCGACTCAAATTACACATACTATAGAGTTAAGTCTTGAATAATAAGAATTGAACTATTTATTTTTCCTAGAATATCATTTGAAATCTCTTTTCTCTCCACACAAATTGATTTTGATTTGAGGCTCAACCAAGACCGAAATAATAAGCTTAAATAAGCTTGATAAATTAAGGAAACACTATTTCCACTATAATTTTTACTTATTCACTATATTCTTAATTATTACATTAAATAAATACATTTTGGACAAAACTACCCCTTTTTGAATTGATTAATCAAGTTACTTTCTTAATTATTTGCTAACATTATTTTTTTGATCAAACATCAATGGGCAACATAATTATTATATTTATATTTTTAACATTTTAATTCTCAACAAACAAGGTACTATTTTTTTCATAATAAATATATTTAATCAATTTTTCTAATCACTCACGTTTCATATTCCATAATCATAAAAATAATATGATTAATACATTTTCTACCAAAATTTTAGATTATATTGGATATTTTATTATCAAAAATTAATATTCTAATTTATTTTAAAAATATTATTTTAAAATATCAATTCAATTATTATGGTAGGCATTAAACTGAAAATTTAGATCCGTTTATTTTTTACTACTACATGTTTTAAATTTCACTTTTAATTTTTACCATAATCAATTAACATATATTTACTCAAAAGTTTGGCAAACAAAATGTCCTTCAGATATTTTTTTTATTATGCAATATAACTTTAGTCATAAGATTAATTAATAAATTCATTACAAAAAGTAAAAAATAATAATAGAATAACTATGTTGTTTATAAATGTTTGAACTAAAAAATAATGTTAAAAGGTAATTAGGAAAGTAATTTGATTAATCAACTTAAAAATGGCAAATACTCAAGGGGTAATTTTGTCTAAACATATATTTATTTGATGCAATAACTAATGATGTAGTGGATAACTAAAAATTGTAGTGACAATAGTCTCTTCCTAAATTAATAGAAAAAATAATTCTTTAGGCAGGTACACAACAATGCAGATACATTAAAATTTGTTAGATAGAATTTTACTGTCCTTGTAGCCTTGCAGAGTCAAAATCAGTGTTGGGCTTTCGAATACGAGAATAGTCTTGGGAAACCAAAATAGACATTCAATAGAGCTACGATATTACGAGTTAGAGTTTGTGATATTATTAAAAGCTTGAGTGTTAATGTTGTTAGATCAAATCTACTAAAAAATTTATATCGTTAGATCAAATATGATATTTTATAAATAATGATGTAGATATTCCAAATCACCACCAACTTAATTATCCAACAACTCTAACACTAAAACTCGTATTAATATCAGAAGCTCTAACTCGTAATATTATTTGTCAATTCAATAAGGACCATATGACTATATGAGTGGCTTAAGCCAAAGAAAAGAAAAGAAAAAAAAAGAAAAATCTTAAGATTTTGTAACTATGTATGATTAGTTGAGTTGGGATGTTGACTTTGTGTGGGTCATAAACATGGGACCACAATTATAATAGACTAATAATAATGGGGTACAACTCAAAAGTTGGAAACCCTCTCCCCACCCCATGAAAAGAAAATGGTTTTGGTCAGTTCGATCACTCCAGCTTGGGGAAAGGGAAGGACACTGTCACAGTGTCACTGACTCCAACCCCCCCATTCTTTTCTATGGTTTTGTCTGTTCTCTTCTTCCTCAACTCAGTATTGCTATTGCAACTGTCGGCAGGGAAAGAAAAGAAAAGTTATTGATTTATTTCTTTTACATAATATATTATCTAAACTTCTACATAAAATCAGAATTTACCATGCATATTATTAACAAGAGGATATACTATATAAAGTGTTCAATAATAATAATTAGGTCTGATAATTACAACCAGAATCCGTTAATCCACCTGACACGATTGGAAAACTATCTGACTCAACCTAACCCGTTAACATTTTTAAGTTGATTAAAAGGAAAATATAAGTGATTGATGAGTAGAGTCAAAAATAATAATGTGGAAAACAAACTTTTTAATTTTGCATTTGGATACTCCTTCCGTCGGTAAATAACTATCTATTTTTAAATTTTGCTGTCTAAAAAAGAGTGTTTTTTTACGAGTTTATTGATTTCATCTTCGGCATATATCATGTAACTTATAATATTATTTGTGAACATTAAGTGTATTTATTGTATATGTACTACTAAAATAAACTATTTTTTTTCTTTTTGGTGAAAAATTAAAAATTGACACTCATTAGAAACAAAGGGAGTACCGTTTTTCACAATTACCATTGTCAATTGAGAGTTTGTATTAGTTGTTTTCCCTCCTATAAAAAAAAAGGTTGTTTTAACAAATATTTTTGATACAAAATAAATGCTTTTATCTAATTTATTTTTATTATTAAATGTATTTTTTAGGAAAATGTTTACTTTCCAACTTTATTTACACCAGTAATTTCTTCGCCTCGATTTCAAAGAGTTAAGATCTTCTTTATCAGAGAGTGTACCACTCCATGTGCCTTAAATATGGGTCATGAAGTTGAACACTTGGACTCCTAGCTCTTTTACCCTTTATTAATCACCATTTTCACTTCACTAACTTTCTCCACCAACTTCTTTCAATAAAATAGGGGTGATTATACTCACGTTCTAGTTTTTCTTTAAAAAATGAAAATTCAGAATTAGAACCAACCCAATATGTATAAAAATCAATACTTTGGTTCGATCCAAAACCAATCCAAAATTCGTAAGAACCAAAACCAAACCAATACTTCGGTTCTAAATTATTTAATACAAATAATTAGTAATCTTCTGGGTCTTATTGAGTTTATCTTATCTTTCTTATAAAATTAATGGAGTTTTTTTATTTATATTGAAATAAAAAGTAAAAATGTAACAAAGTTGTTCATGAAATTAATGAAATTTCTTATTTAACCTAAAATAAAAAATAAAATTGTCAAAAAGCAATTTACTTTGATATGGTATTTTCTATAAGGTTAGACGATATTAAAACTCATAATAATCTTAACATTCGAGAATGAAAAGAAATCAAATTTTACTATTTATATTTGGAGTTAGATTAATATTAATTTAGTAATATATATATATATATATATATATATATATATATATATATATATATATATTATCCGTCTTACTAAAACTCGAAACCAAACCAATAAATTGGTTGGCCCAATTTTTAATGGTTTAGTCCAGTTTTAAAATTTATATGCTCACCCCTGAATAAACTATGTACAATTTTCATATCGGCCCAATTTTTAATGGATTTGTCCAGTTTGGAAATTTATATGCTCACCCTGAATAAACTATGTACAATTTTCATATCTAACATCTCTCTTTTCATTGATGGAATCTTAACATTTATAAATAATAAAATTTTAAATAGAAAAATAGCCCATGCAGGTCTCGAACCTGCGACCTTCGCGTTATTAGCACGACGCTCTAACCAACTGAGCTAATGGGCCTTTTTTAATACAAACCTGAAATTAATAAATAAATATTTACTCATAGCCGTTCTGTTATACCAACCAATCAACAAATCAAGATTTAACTGTACCAAAGGGGACCGTAATTGCTAAAAAATGTTACCTGACCCAACTCAACTCGTTAATATTTTTTGATTTATTTAAAGGAAATGTCAATTATCTAAATATAAGTGATTGAGCAAAGTCAAAATAAAAATATGGAAAACAAAAATTTAATTGAGCGGCCGGATACTCCTTCCGTCGCTAAATAACTATCAATTTTTAAAATTTCCTGCCTAAGAAAGGGTGCGTATTTTTTTACGAGTTTATTAATTTCATCTTCGACGTATATCATGTAACTTATTATAGTGTATTTATTGTATATGTATTGCTAAAATAAACCTTTTTTTTTTGTGAAAAAATAAAAATTGACACTCATTAGAAACCGAGGGAGTACGGTTTTTCACAATTACCATTATCAAGTGAGAGTTTGTATTAGTTGTTTTCCCTCGTATTAAAAAAAAAAGAGGTTGTTTTAAAAATATTTTTGATACAAAATTAATACATTTATCTAATTTATTTTTATTATCTAATGTGTTCCCTCAGTTTTCAAATTATCATTTACCTTTCCTTTTTTCGTCAGTTTTTAAATAATTATCCCCTTTCAAAACTTTATCTTTTAGGAAAATACTTTTACCACTTTATTTTTATTTTTTCTATCTACTTTAATTATGATCACACACTTAAGGACATTAAAGAAAACAATACATTTCATCAATATTTATAATACTGTCAATTATTTTTTCTTAAAAGATATATCAGGTCAACCAAAACAATATTTTAAAAATGGAAGGAGTAGTTTTTAGGAAAATGCTTATTTTTAGAGTCGTCAAAATGGGTCGGGACCCGTTAGGTCAACCCAAATCGTTGCTTAAAATGGTGGGTTGGGTTGGGAAATTGACAACCCATAAAAATACGGGTCATATGGGTTGTAGGGGTGTAAGTCGGAACCACCGAACTACGGAACCGAACCAAACCAAATCGGTCTGGTTCGGTTTTGGTCGAAGACGGTTCGGTTCCAGTTTCAAAAAATAAAAAACCATGCGGTTCGGTTCGGTTCACGGTTTTTGGTATCGAACCAAACCAAACCAACCAATATATTTTTATTTATTAATTATATAATATATATTATATTACATTTATTAACTATTTTGAACATTTGATTTATTCATAATATATATATATATATATATATATATATATATATATATATATATACACTAAACCAAACAAAATTTTGATTGTTGGAGAACTATTATTTCTTCCATTGTTTGTATTTATTTTATAATTTGTATTGTTTTATTTATGATAATTTGTTGTTAGTAGGTTATTTTCTAATTTTGATGTTAATTCTAAATTAAAATCTTATTTTTATTGTTATTTTTAATGTTGGTTAATTTCATTAAAAATAATTTATATAAACTACAAAACCGAACCAAACCAAACCAAACCAAGTGGTTCGGTTCGGTTCCAAATCTTACTTGGTTCGGTTCGGTTTGAGATTTTTGGAACCTCTAGGAGGCGGTTCAGTTTATGGTTTTGGTATAAACCAAACCAAACCGAACCACTTACACCCCTAATGGGTTGGACCCGTATGGGTCACGGGTTGAAGTGAGTTGGGTTGGGTTTTTAACGGGTTGACCCGTTTAGAGAATACCTTTTTTTTTAGAGAATACTCATCTAGTATGCTTTCATTTTTGCAGAATAGTCTTCATGTAATCTTTCATTTTATTTTATTATTATTTTTTTTGTTTTTTGTTTTACTTTTTTATATATAACAAATCTAATGTTTATTAAATTATTATGTAGCAGTCAGTTTGGATTATACTGATCTATGTCATATTGTCATCCTACATGAAGTCATGTCTTGACATCCAAGGTTTTTTTTAGTCATGTAAGAGGAATGCTCCATAAAATGTTTAGCAGAAGTCTGAAATGAAGATTCAATTGTATTAGTTTGTTTATTTTATGTTAATCGACAATAGTTGAGTTGGTTACTTGATTTTAAGTGGTTGTATAGTACAGGAAAGTGAAAAAACAATGGAAAAATTGAAAATAAAAGTAGTCATTAGGTAAGAAAAATTGGTGGGTTGACCCATCTGACCCACAACCCATGTTGGGTTGGATTAGGTTGGTGTTTTATTGACCCGTCATCTCGATGGGTCGACCCACCCCACACCATTATATGATAAGTTTTCTTGATCCGTGGGTTGACCCAACCCACCAATCCGTTTTGACAGCTATACTTATTTTCAAACTCTATTTACACCAATAATTTCTTGGCCTCGATTTCAAAGAGTTGAAATCTTCTATATCACTATTCACTAAGTGTACAACTTCTTGTGCCTTGAATATTGGTCATGAAGTTGAACTCCTCACTCTTTTACCCTTTTCCTATTTTACCCTTTATCAATCAGCAGTTTCACTAACTTTCTCCAACAGCTTATTTCAATAAACTACATACAATTTTTATATTTTCTTGGCATAGAGTCTATTATTTCATTTTTAAATATATCATTTAAAGAGTCCATTTTTAAAAAATTAAGACATTAAAGGGTCATTTTATTACTAATGAGTTACTAAATATGACATTTAAAAAAATAGATTTTTAAATGGATACTCTTTACCTGAAACGGAGAGAGTATTTAACATATCTTTTCAAAAGAAATTTTGATTGAATCTTAACATTTTAAAATATATTTGTGCATACATCACGATCACTTGTATATGAAACTAATACTTTTGCTCGTACCGATGGCACGATACCAATTTGAGAATTTATCAATAAATGAAACAGATAATATAGAAATGAAATACTAAAAATATTATTTTCTTAAAAAATTGATTTTCAAATGGAGCCTCTTTGCCCGGAACGGAGGGATTAATTAATAATTTGTATACGAAATTGCGGGCCAGAAAAAACGGGCAGGACAAAAATTAAATTGATTAAGTTAATTACGATAACAGTTAAAAAGAAAAAAAACAAATATTTCAAATTACAAAATTTATGATTTTTTTAATTTTTTAAATGTGTATACGAAAAAAATTAAAAAGAAAAAAATACAAATACAAATTTTCGCAACCATAAAACTGTAAAACTGTAAAACCGTAAAACCGTAAAATATTAACTGTAAAACCGTAAAATCTCAGTAAAAGAGTAACTAATTTTTGCAAAAATTAATTAAAAATATATAAATTAAATATTTGTTTAATTAGTAAAACCTAAATTAAAAATCTATAAATTAAATATTTGTTAAATTAGTAAAACCTAGTTGTGAAACAGTAAAATCAGTAAACCATAGTAAATCACACTCAATAAATGGCAGAAGATGGGAGTTGCAACGGCATTCACACATGTGAGAGTTGAATGAAATATTGGCTCTTGGATCACCGTAAAATAGTAAATCATAACCCCTTTTTATCCCAAGTCAATTATAAGCGTGCAACACTGAGCTGTATTGTATTATAGACTAGATCTTCGTGTTCATGCCTATGGCATGGTGCTATTATATATGATTTTATCAATTGAAATGACAATGTGTAAATAGAATGTGTAATTTTAAACTCGACCCATAGTTGAGTTATATGTAACTGACCCATGACGACTCATAATATTAATTGTAGGGGGTGGCTTTGTAAAAACTAAAAGTTGATTGATCATAATATTAATTATAGGGGGTGACTTTGTAATTGAGAATTAAAAGTATATAACTACTCTCATACATGTGAATGTGAGGGTGAATCACAACCATTAATTTTTTTAAGATAATTTAATCTCAACCTCCAAATAGCCTTAGTCAATTGCACATGTGTGAATATGAGCTCTATTGTATTATAGATTACTAAGTGTTGCTTTGGTTGCTAATATAATCCTTTAAGTATGGATCATGGATCATGAATCATGAATCAGGGATTTGCATTGGAATCATGGATCATAAATCAGGGATTTGCATCGGAACTTTGGGTAAAATTCAGGTCGGCTTACTTTTTAAAGTTTCAAATAACTACAGTCACATGTTTTTTAAAATCGGAAAAAGTTATTTTTTGACGCAAAAAGACTATGATACATTTAATGAACCTGAGGCGCGTGTAGATACCTCAATTTCATACCCCTGTTATATAATGTTCTAAGAAATATTATTTCAAATTAAAAAGGGTTAACAGACGTTACTTTCGTTACGTTTCAGGGGGTCAAAACATCAAGAAAACTTGAAAAGGATTAAAGGGACAAACGATAAGCAAAGGAGGTGAAAATGAAACCTTTTTGTGAAGGATTACAAGTCAGGGCGTGACACATGCAATTTTGGGCGCTGCACCCAATATTGCATGGGCAGCATCCCGATTTGTTTTTTGGTCAGTGTTAATTCTTCAGTTTTCTTTTCCTTCGTTGTTAAGAATAATCGGATCTTCGCCTATAAATAGAGGTCTCTTCTTCTTCAGTTGAGACGACGAAAAAAACTCTCCCTGTTAAGCTGAAGCTCTCCCTTTGTTAGGCTATAGCAATTTTCCTTCATTAGGGCCGTTAGGCTGAAGAAATTCCTCTACCCAACCTAAAACCCAATAAAACCCATGTCCAAACAGAAACCATAGTTAACACAGTAGCTTACCTCCCTGAACCTGGTTACAAAAAGCCACAAATAACAACAGTGACGCCGCCCAAATTCAGACGCGACATCCAACAAAATCAATGTGCCCTGAAGTTACACCGCCCAAAATCAGACGCGACATACATGAAATACAACAATTACGCAGCCCAAATTCTACAAACTCCCACCTTCTATACCCATTTTAGGTAAAGCGCAACTTTTCGCCTACACGACAACAAAAACAACAAAAAGACTTCATTTTCCCATAAGGACAGGGGAAACATATATAAACTGCCTAAGCCTAGGCGTACCAGGTTTAGACACTCATGCTCCAAGAGGTAAGTTCGGTCCCCGTAGTTATTTATTCTAATCTATAAATAAAATGTAGATATTTATATTTTCTGGGTCTGTAAAATATTGCATTATTTGTACACATTATTAAAAGCTTGTTTTTTGTTTCTATTTACACTTTAATGTAAAAATAGTTATAATTTCTTATTGTTTAATTAATTTCTTTTCTGTTTATACATGTAAGGTAAATAAGTTGTGCTGCTAGCATAGCTATTTTATTCTTATGATAGCTTATAAAAATGTTTTTATTATTCTTTAGTTTTATTATTTCAGCTGTACTTTTGCTTTATTTTGTTTAGTAAAATATAATGTAACTTTTCTTTATTTCTTTTGTTATATATAAATATATTTTTCTAGACTAAAAGTGTATAAAATAAACCAAGCATATTGATAAATCCATTGTGAGACCAAAAGGGCGGGTTGAGTGCCTAACCCCTTCCTAAATCGTAACTTAGCCCTTAAACCCATACATTCTAGGTTTTTTTTTCTCTGTTTATCCATAAAATAGAGGTGACGACTCTGTAAAGACACTTTTGAGTCCACGACGAGGCCAAGCGTATTTCATGCACTTAAGTTTTGAAACCACCCGTTTTCATTACGAGAGGGGGTTAAAACGAGATTCTCACAGTAAGCACTCAGCTTGGGAAAATTTTGTTTAAAAAAAAAAGAGAGTTAGACTCATTTTTCTTTGGTTTGTTAATATACTTGTTTATTTTTATTTTTATATTCTTTGACTTCTTTTATGTATATAATTTTTAGTCTTTCAAATAAATAAATAAAATATCAAAAAAATGCTTTCTTTCCTTTAATCCAGTTTTGTTTGCATATATATGTTGGGATTTTTGTGTTGTTTTCCTTTGGTATCGCTAACAATTTTGCAGGGGGCTGGAAAAAGAAAATAGTCGATTATTTATTTTTTGCTCTGCTGGGAATGCCGTACCAAGGCGCGTATCGTTCCATCCCATTTCAGAAATCACAAAAAAAAAAAAAAGTTTTCAAACAAAAGTTAATTAAAGTGCAATACTTAGTTTTCTTTTCCTTTAAAAAAAATACTCATGTTTTTTTTCATTATTTAAGTTTAAAAACAGAAACCGAAGTAAACACATATTTTTTATCACGGTTCAAAAATTTATATAACGCGGTTCACATATAAAGCGGTTCACATAGAAAGCAGTACAAATTAAATTTGATGAATAGTTTTGCACCACGATATATAAACCTATGCACCGCGATTCAAAGGTTTGTCATCTATTACACACACATCATGTTGATTAAGGGTATCACAGTCATTTTACATCCAAAAGTGTCATTTTCCAGTTTTAAAAAACACGGTACTGGAGAAAATTAAAAACTTCAAAAAGTGGACCGACCCGTAATTTTTTAAACTTTTTTTGTGATAAGTAAAAAAAGGAAAATCATAAAGGATTAAATATTTATATAACGGGGTTCACATATAAAGCGGTACAAATTAAATTTGAAGAATAATTTTGCACCGCAATATATAAACATATGGACCGTGATATATAAACCTATGCACCGCGTTTCAAAGGTTTGTCATATGATACACGTACCTCATACTCATTAAGGGTATCACAGTTATTTTGCATCCAAAAGTGTCATTTCTCAATTGAAAAAAAATACGGTACTGGAGCAAATTAAAACTTCAAAAATGGACCGGTCCGTAAATTTTTAATTTTTTTTATGATAGTTAAAAAAGGAAAATCATAAAGGATTGTGGACCGGTCCGTAAATTTTTAATAATGATAGTTAAAAAAGGAAAACCATAAACGATTGAAAATAAATAATTGGCCCATGCAGGTCTCGAACCTGCGACCTTCGCGTTATTAGCACGACGCTCTAACCAACTGAGCTAATAGGCCATTTTGTTTGAACTACTGAAATTTAGAAATAAATTTTTATCCATAGCCGTTCCGTTACAAGTTACAACTTCCAACCAATCAACGAATCAAGATTTAGCTGAACCAAAGGGACCGTAATTGCTAAAATATTCTTTAAGGAAGAATATTGAAATTGTTAAATGGTTGAAAAATGTTTATAGAATATTAGAAAAACAACTTGATAAATTGCTTAAACATTTGTAATAAACTCATTTTTTTTAAATGATATGTGAGTAAAAATTGTCATTTCAATTTTTTATTTGCTCCTAATAGTCCATAGTACTCCCCCCCGTTCTAATATTATTTTGAGATATTTTATTAAGGAAGTTTACTTAAAAAAAATCATGTCTACAATCATAATATTCAACATTACCCTCCACATTTGATATTAGTATATTGGTTTTGCTCAAGCATTATCATAATCATGAGTCATGACCAAGTTCTAAATTCTCTCCGTCCCAAAATTATTAAATTATTTGACCCGAAACACATATTTAGAAAAAAAAACAATTGTCTTTATTATTAATAAAGCAAAAACCTAGAAAAAAACAGTCTTATGAATTTGTTATGTAAGACATATCTGCTTGATATGACTCACCATGTGTTGGTGAATTGAGTTGTGAGAGAGTGATGCTTCGTTTAAAAAATTAAGGCTCCGTTTGTTTCATGGAAAATGACTTCCGGAAAACGTTTTCCCCATTTTCCGATGTTTGGCAACCTTAGGAAAATGTAGTCAACGTAAAAGATTTTCCGAGTCAACAGAAAATGAAAGCTTCTTTTCCGGAAAATGACTTACAAATTCATTTTCCGTAAGTCATTTTCCAAATATTCGGGTACACTCCGCCCCCTTTCACAATTGCACATATTTACTTACATACACAATATTTCACTCAACAAATAAATTGTTTAAAAATATAAATGAAGTTTGTGCACACTATTTATAAATTATAATTTTAATAAAAACTCATTATATCCTAAAATTAGTATCAACTATATTATTTAGGGACATCCTAAACATTGTCAATTTTCTTTTTTAAAACACCTTTTTCATATCAATTATAAAAAAATTATTTGTAATTGTGAGATTGAAAAAAAATACCTTTATTTAACACCACTAATGATAAATTGATGGCTACTAAATAAAAATTACTTAAAGTTCAATACTATCTTAGAATATTTTTTGTATTTATTCATATATAGTTTTTCGTAACATTTTTCATGGACATCCTAAACATTGTTTATTTTCTATTTTAAAAGGTTTTGTTTTTCATATTAATTATCAAATTTTTTATTGTAATTGTGAGATTAAAAAAAGATGGACCTTACTTATTTAACACCACTAATGATAAATTGAGGGCTACTAAAGAAAAATTAATTAAAGTTCAACAATATCTTATATTCAATATGTGCATTAATATTAAAACATATTTTTTGTATTTATTCATTTATTGTTTTCTGTAATATTTTCCATGTGTTTGTCAAACACCCGTAAATGTTTTCTGACATATTTTCAAAAAAATTATCAAACACCTAAAAATAAAATCTTTTCATTTTCCAAAAATCATTTTCCGAAAATGATTTTCCGTGAAACAAACGGAG
The DNA here is from genome assembly GCA_013146195.2 of Codonopsis lanceolata. Lineage (NCBI taxonomy): Eukaryota > Viridiplantae > Streptophyta > Magnoliopsida > Asterales > Campanulaceae > Codonopsis > Codonopsis lanceolata. The sequence continues at coordinate 69,510,000 of CM028381.1, forward strand.
CCTAAAACCGTAAGACGGTTGCACATGATCCCTACTCTATTAATATTGATATAATATGTAGTTATCTTTATAGACCATGGGCATTTGACCCATAAATTAAAATAGAAAGAAAAATTAAGGATAAAATGATAAAATTGTCGTCATAAAAAGGAAACTTTCAACTAAGATATTTTCTTATTTGCTCTGAATAGTCTAATTCACTCCCTCCGTTGTAGACAAATAGTTAAATGTATTTTTTAAACATAAAGGGTGATAGTGTAAATATCTTATTCTTTTTTCTTTTATCCTTTTTGGCAAGGAGGAGGCATCCTTAATGGTAATTGTATTAATTAAAATCCCACCGAACTAAGGTTCACAATTTTGCCCTTGAAAAATAACACGTTGTTGTTCATGTGATTAACTTAGGGCAATACTTAATACATCACCTATAAAATACTTAATACAATAGTTTTTGTTATAAAAATTCTATATTACCTTTGAAAAAATTAAAAAAATAATAAAAATTGAACACCGCATCGGATCAACACCGACCGCCCACCGCTTGCCCCAGCCCTCCCACACTACCTGGGCCAAGCCCAATCCTTTCCCCTAGTCCACGACTGCCCTAGCCCCAATCCCTCCCACTCCGTCTGGGACAAGCTCAGTCCCTCCCCCCAGCCCTCCCACTCCGTTCAGAGGCCAAGCCCAATCCCTCCCCCATCCCCAGCCCACCCGCCTTCTCCTGACCCATCCCCTCCCACACCCCTCCCACACAGACTGGGCCTCTTCCAGCCCCTCCCTCACCCAGCCCACACTCCAGCCCCACCGCCTGCTCCTCCCCTAGCCCACCCAGCTTCCACCACCTCTGCCACCATCTCCGCCTAAAAAAATAGTTTTTCTTTTTCATCTAATTAAAAACCAACTCCCGCCCACCTCTACCACCAATCTTCTTCTTCTTTTTCCATTTAATTATAATTTTCAATTTAATTTTGAAATTAAACAAAAGGCAAATTGATAAACTTTTTTAAAAAAATGTTGTATTAAGTATTTTATAGGTGTTGTATTAAGTACCTATGTTAACTTAATAGTCTCATTTTAACGATTATTAGAGGTAGGAATCTAAATTCAACGAAAATTAATCCTAGGGATTTTATTTAAAATAAAAAATTATTACAAGTACTAAATCCACAAAATGATTATATATATATATATATATATATATATATATATATATATATATATATATATATATATATATATATATATATATACACACACACACACATAACCAATATTTTTATTGAGAAAAATAAGCGGAACCTTGTTGTGTTTACTTTATTTTGGGCTATTTCATCTTCGTCTTAAAAAATAACAATGTTAGGTTTACAATTACGTACTTATATAACTATTTCTATAACTAAGTTTTAGTGAAGGGCAAAATTATATTTCTTTATATATTTGACCTTCATTAAGGCTTAGTTGTAGCAATATATAGCTATAAAAGTAGTTGTAAACCTTTCATTTTTGTAAAAATAACCCTATCCATCTCTTGAGGCTTTAGTCTTCGTCTCAGTCGCACTAACTAAATCTAGTTCCCGAAAAATCTCTCCTCGAGCATTTCTCACTAGCGAGATAAACCCACACAAAAATCTACATGGTCCAGATCCACCACATGAACCATCCACTTGAAGAATGAATGCGTATTGTAGTTCGGTGTCTTCATCCTCTCTGTCGATGGTTTATATCCTTGGGATTATTGTTGGCCATTGAAGAAAGGTGGAAGGTAGAGATGTCAGGTAAAACGACGCCAATCTTGGTAAGTATAACCATTTATTTGATTAAAAATAAATAAAAATTATCCTAAGCTAATCATTAGTCTATTACTTTCCATATCCGAAAATAAAAATTACCCTAAGCTACTCATTAGTATATTGCCTTACGTATCCCATAATTTTCTCTCTATTAATGTAATATCTTTTTATCCAATACAACAAGCATAATAAAAATTGTAAAAAATTAGTTTGATATCCAAATGAAGCAAACCAACACTCTGTCTCTATTTAAAAATAAAAATATGTTCTTTTAAACATTTTTTTTGTGTGGTGAAAAATGGCCAAAAATAGGATTCAAACAATGAACCACCTTCCCCCCTGCTAAACTATAAGAGAATATTATATTTATATTTATTTGTAATTATTCTTTCCTAATTATACTTGCATTTAGATTTCCTAATCTCTTTTGAATTTAGACTCTCTATGTTAACTTGTGTGTCAAATATTGTAATAATATAAATATGTTCACCATATCAATGGAAATATTATATCATTATTCAAAACCTTTATTATTTCCTATATGATATCATAGTTTTTCTCTCCAAACTCTAAAACCACCAAACTTCTGCAACCCCAAACCCACCGCCATCATCCCTCCCACCGGTTGTCGTCTCTTCTTCCCTACCTAGGTATAGCATGGCCTCTTACATCATCATCGTCTAACACCCCACCGAAACCACCAAAACCTACCAACTCATCACCATCACAAACCACAACATCACCAAGCTTACACACACCACCTATCTAGCCTGGAAGCTTCAAGTCGAATCCACGCTCATTGGGTATGATCTGTACAAGTTCGTCGATGGCACCTCTCCCTGTCCACTAACTACCATCACCACCAATAGTACGCATGTTCCCAACCCGACTTACCTCCTATGAATGCATCAAGACAAAACTGTTGTTAGGAGCTCTTGTCGGTTTCCTAACCTCACCGATGGTATCGCTCATTGGCCAAGCGGCAACCACTCGGGATGCTTGGGTCATCCTCGTCAACACCTTTGCTTGCCCCTCTCGTGGTGATGACACTGGGTTACACATTGCTAACACGGGTTCTACTTCTCTTCCTACACCCTCCAACACCTTTCAATTGCATAATGTTCTGTTTGTTCCTAGCATGCAAATAAATCTTATTTCTATTTCCCAATTTCGCACATCCAATAAATTAAGCCTCTATTGGATTCTTACCAACCTTGTTTCATGTGAATGATCTACAAACAGGAACCTTGCTGCTGACAGGACAATCTGAGGGTGGTATGTATGAATGGTCAAGCTCACTCCCTACTTGCAAACCCACTGCCTTCACAGGTTCCAAGGTGTCTACTGTGGGTCCCAATGAGCACAATAATAAGCTAGAAGGGGGGGTTGAATAGCTTATTAACACTTTAAAACTTTTTAAAGTAAGTTCCTTGAAAGTTACTTGCAATCTATGAAAAGAATCAAGTAGCGGAAGACCTTCAAGAAAATTGTTCAGTGTCCGCCGATAAGGACTACCTAGACCTTTTACGATTACTTAAGTTCTCGAAATGGATGAAGTAAACAATGAAACCGAAAGCTTCAATAATTAAACGATGTAAGGAAATAACACAAGTATTTTGGGATGATTCACACTATAATGAGTGCTACGTCCACCACCAAGGCAGTCAACCTTGGATTTAAATTGTGCACTATGTTTTCCACTTAGATCAATTACAAAGAATATCCCTAATGGATCGTGTACAAAATATTGACTTGTGTTTGTCTAGGGAATTAAATATCTGTAATACAAGATATTTAATTGTGCGTATATAGTTAATGGAAGTAAACAACAAGAAGAATAAAACAATAAATGTTGAAGAGCGCCTTGTTGTTGATGAGGACTTCTAGATCTGCTTGAGGATCTATTGAATGCATTGAGCCGAAAAAGACTTGGAGTTCTCAGAGATTCAGAGCAATTCTTTAAGTGTTCGATTGATTCTGCATGCTTGTCACTCTTTGATCCAGCCTTCAATGGCATTTAAAGCAGTGCACTTCAAAAGATCCGTTGGAGAAGACGAAGACTTCAACTTTTTTCATAAATGCATTAAATGCATGGGGTCAACCAAGAAATTTCGCCTTCACGTATAACTAGAGCGTATAATCATTTCGAGATCTTCAAAAAGGTGGGCGATTTGGTGTTAGATTCGAGAGATGAAGCGTAAAGTAGGGGACACCGCTTTTATCGCTTTTACATGCTCTCAGACGAAAAAGTATTCTCGCTGAAAGTTGCTTTCGGCGGCTTGACATGTCGAAAAGACTTGGATTAATTCAAATATCAAATGAGAATAAGTTTGAATTAATCCAGCCTAGCTTTGATCCGAGAGGACACGTAGAAGCGCATCACCGGACACGAGGTCTACCGATCTTAAGCTTTGAGCGTGTCTTCCTAAGTGAAGCAGAAGTGGTCTTCCGATGTTCCCGAAAAGGTCCTACAAAAACTATACAAGGCAAAGTTCTATACAGTTGTCACGCTAATCGATACGCACCGATTAGCCATCAAGTATAAAACTAAAGTAATGTATCGATCGATATAAATTTAACATAAGAATCAACAATCTCCTCCTATTTATATCCGGTCATCATTACTACAAATGAGGGTTTTAAAACAAGCTATTTAATAGATAATAGCATGTCTCGAGAAAGTTTATATATTACGTAAGCGGTAGACATGCCTCTATTAAACGTAATAACACCTCGATGCAAGGGACTAATCTAAGTGCATACAAGAATAAGAGAGTCAAAGAATAGCACACAGATCGCCAGCTAGCTTAAATCAATTTAAACCGAATGTTTAAATTCTCATATAAATAAACAATAAAGCAAAGAAGAATTTAAACAACATAATTTTTGAAAAGCAAGTAATCATCGTATTCATAAACAAGATGTTTACATTTGACAGAGTTTTCAAAAATAAGATAAATACAAAGGAAAGGGAAGAAAAGATACAAAAGCTACCATGGTCTTTTCCCTTTGCCTTTGTCTCCTTTTTTCTTCTTTCTCGCTCTAGCTCTTCCATTCTTCTTGGTATTCGGCATCCGCATCGCTTGAGGTCCGTGGAACGAGAACGGTAGTCCAGCTTCTTCACGAAGACGGCCGTTTCTTCCATCGCATTCTCGTTGATAGATCTCATTTGTTTCTCCTCCGTGATGGCCGATCACGATCCCTGCTTGGCATTCATAATGTCATGAGCGTAGTTTCGAGCGAGGTTGTTGAGTTCCATAATAGAGTACGACCGTGGCCGAGATGGAGAGTGATGGCGTGGAAGAGCTCGTGAGAAAATGGAACCTATGATACGGCAGCCTTCATCTCGCTGAGCTTCTACGCTGATCTTGACATCGGTGAAGTCGTGTCGCATCTGTCCAAAACGAGTCCGCACATCCTCTTGAAATTGTCGAAGAGTAGTGGCATCCCTGCCGTTGGCCTTGGCCCGCAGCGGCTACTTCAGTAGCGTAGATATGCTAGTGAGTTCGCCTAGCCGCCGGTAGATGGCATCTAGCCGACAAAATTTCAAAGATTGGTCGGGCCGATTGGAAGTAGAGGCTTGGCCAATGTGAATGGAGCCTCGGCAGAGGCGTAGTCCGCAGCCCGATGGGCCGTTGGATATGGGGAGGCCGAGGCGTAAGAGGATGAGTCTTGGGTTGGTATGGTTTTGGTGGAAGAGGATAGGTTATGGGGAGGGAGGAGGGGAGTTGGTGGGGAATTCAGCCCATATCGTTGTCGAATTTTCACCGATGTGGGAGGATTGGGGAATGGGTTCTAGAGAACCGTAAAGAAGGGGCAGGTAAAATAGAATTTTGGTTTTGAAGAGAAGGTTGGGGAGGTTGAGAAGGTTGAGGAGGTTGATGAGAAGAGGTGAATAGATCTCGCCACCGACGAAAGTTCAAGAGGAACTTGGCAAGCAGCAGGTCTAAGGGTTGTGGTGTGGTTGAAGAAGTTGGTTGGGATTGGGGTGGTGAGGAGGGTGTGGATGGGTCAGGTGAGTAGTTAAAGGGTGAAGGAGGAGGAGGAGTTGGGGTTCTGGCTGGCTCCTCCTGATTTTGAGGCTCCTCCCGAGGGATAGACTCCTCCGAGGTGGTGAATTCCTCCGAGTAGATGACTCGTATGAATAGATGAAGGGTTGACAGTAAGGTTTGGGCGCCGGTAGTTGGTCAGGTTCGGTAGATGGTATAGATGAAGGGTTGACAGCTGAGTGTTGGGCATCGGTAGAGGTAGTTGGTTGGTCGGAAGAGGGTTGGGTACCGGTAGCTCTCCTTTTCTTCCTCGCCGAATAGGAGACTCACCGCTTCATCGGTAGAGGTTGGAGTGGATCGCCGGTGGCTGGTCTTCAAAGGTTTTACGAAGTCTCCTTCGCTTAGGTTTGGGAGTGCAGGAGGTGGTGAAGGTGGTTGGCTGGAATGGGTAGAAGGCTTGGCTTGGGTAGATGGAGGAGAGGAATGGCTGGATTGGCCTGGTGCCTTCTTCTTCTGGCCTTCCTTCATCTCTTTACGGATCCACCTGGCCTGCTCCTCTTCGCTGGAGGTGCCACTTCCGGCCTTGTCTTTTGGCTTTGCCTTTGGTCGCTATTTTGGACCTTAGCAGCAGCCTCCGCTCATCGCCTTACCTTTGGCCTTTAGATGGAGGTCCGTGGCCACTGATCATCAAATTTGGCGTAGGCCTTTTCAAGGACTTGCTTGCAGCCTACATGTGCTTCCATGTTGAAGCGGTGACCAAGATAGGTGCAAGCTTGGCCACTTTGTCAAGAGAGACAAAGCGGTAGACCTTTCTGCATTCGGCGCTTGTTCTCGTGATTCGTATTTACCGAAAAACGAGGTCCGTGAGTTGTTTTTCCTTGGCCACCGTGATACAACTCATCTTCTTTCAACGAAGAGTTGATGGTCGCATCATCCCTTGAAGGGCGCTGATGAGTCCGACGACGGGGCGCTTGCAAGTGGGGTTGCTTTTTGCTTTCTCCACCCACCGCTTTAGCTCGCCGAAGATGATGAGCCCCCGCTTGAGACGAAGTCAGAAATATAGCACTTGTCGCCTTGATCCCGGGCAAGAAACATGTCATGTGCTCCACTCTTGAATAGAAGCCCCTTGTCTAGAAGGTGACTGGTGCAGTAGACGTCAAGAGGGAACAAGTTTCGGAGCATTTTCCCTTGAGGCTCCCGGAGAGCATCTACTCCCCTCATGGCTTCCCAGGCATGTAAAGCCTCAGCCGTGGTTGCTGAAATAGCTCCTCCGTAATGCACGCCAATAATGGTGGAAATAGATTTGGCGGTGACGGAGATGGGACGGCCTCGAATCCACCCACGAAGAGCGCCCGTTCATGAGCTCCATTCGTTGATAAAATTCTTCTCGCCAGAAGATACCGTAAGTTTTGTCGCTTGAGGCGTAAGAGGGGCGTAATCCCGCAGGCGCCCATATCCTCGCAAGCTTTTACTCCTAGCTATAGAATTGATTGACGTAAGGTCAATGCACATGCCAGAATGTATAGCTTGGGTCCAAAGCGACAATGATGTCGTGAGCGCGTGATAGGTTGGATATCCCGGAAGATTGATGTTTGAACCGGGAGGAATGACTTTTTCGTGGTCAAAGCCTTCCCGCTGCCGCTTGGATTTTGAGGTTCTTGCCTGAAGGAAAAACAAAATAAAAGTTAGGGCTTTTCATCTAGACATCTAAACAAGTAGGAATTTCGGAGTTTTCCAAAATAATTCGAAATTTTCAACGAAAAAAAACTTGAAACCCTAGAATGTTTAGAGAAACCACACTCGAGAAAAACATAACAGAAGTTTTCATAAGAATGAACAATGAATTAGACAAAAACGACTGTTAGTATTCAAGTATGTAAGAACAATAATGGCGAATCACTGTTTAAACTCGAAAATGACGGTTTGAATTCCAAAAAGGATTTTAAGATGTTGTTGAAATGTAGAACAGTACATGAAAATTTCGAGTAGAGTAGAGATAAACGTACCATTGTTGAAGATGAGAAGAAGAAACAAGAAGAAGAACGAGAATTTGCAGAAAGTAGTTATGCAGAGAGAGAAGAGAAGTTTCTGGTCAAAGGGTTTCAGAAGTTTGGAAATGACGGTTCGAGGATTATTTAAAGGCGAGAAAATATCGCTTTGAAAAGCTGAACTTAAGATATTTTCTTAAGTACCAAATTTTGTCCTTGACCCCTTTTATTGCTTTAGAAACCTCTTTAGCAGAAAATAGACTAAGTAAGAGTACTAACCTTTAGGTCTTCCGGTAAAGAAGAACTTACGTCTTCCGATTAGTCTAATACTGGGTCTACCGGTATGAAAGAAATATTTAACAAAAAATTTTTAAAATTAAGCAGTAGGATCAATCATACCAAGATTTCTCCTTAAATAAGCAAACCTGGTGGCATCCAGTGGTTTTGTGAGAATGTCTGCCAATTGATGATCAGTTGGAACATATTCCAGACTGATGTTACCTTTTTCCACATGATCTTTGAGAAAATGATAACGAATATCAATGTGCTTTGTCTTTGAATGCATTACTGGATTTTTGAGACGAATAGCCGATGTGTTGTCACACATAATTGGGCGCTTTTGCCTTGATGTTGTAGTCCACCAATTGTTGCTTCATCCATAGCAGCTTGAGAGCAACAAATGCTGCAAAGAATATATTCTCGCTTCGTGGTTGAGTTTGCCATCGATCCTTGTTTCTTGCAAGACCATGAGACGAGTCTGCTTCCAAGAAATTGACAAGTCCCACCGGTGCTTCTTCTCGCCACTTTGCAAGTCGCATAATCTGATCCGAGTATCCAACTAAATTGAAGTTGTTGGATTTTGAATACCGATGCCTAGATTTGTTGTTTTTGAAACATATCCGATGATACGCTTGGCAAGAAGCAAATGTGACTCCTTTGATCCGCCTCGCTCGAAATCTAGCACAAACACAAACAAAGAAACATAATGTCGTCTACTAGCAGTAAGGTAAAGAAGTGAACCTATGATTCCTCGATACTTGGTCATGTTCTCTTGCTTTCCCTTTTCATCTTTGTCAAGATGGCGCGGTAGACATTGGAGTTTCAAATCCTTTGGTCGAATCAAGACCAAACTTCTTGATTAGTTCCTTTGCATATTTGGTTTGGCCGATGAAGATTCCTTCTCAAGTCCGTTGTATCTCGCAGCCCTAGAAAATAGGTAAGTTCGCCCATCATGCTCATCTCGAACTTGCTTTGCATTAGCTTCTCGAATCTTTTGCACAAAGCTTTGGTTAGTTGATCCAAAGATGATGTCGCCCACATAGATTTGTACCGTAAGAGAATGGCCTTTGTGCTTGAGGATGAATAAAGTAGTGTCGATTCTTCCTCTCACGAATCCTTGTTCAATTAAGAACTTGGATAGAGTTTCATACCAAGCTCTAGGAGCTTGCTTCAGTCAGTAGAGAGCTTTCTTGAGTCGGTAGACGTGGTCCAGCTTTGTCGAGATGACAAATCCTCGAGGTTGTTCCACGATACGCTTGAAGATCACCATTCGTAAAGGCACTCTTAACATCCATCCGATACACTTTGAAGTCCATGAACGAGGCATAAGCTAGAAAGATTCTCGATTGCTTCTAGTCTAGCAACAGAGCAAATGTTTCATCAAAGTCAATTCCTTCTTCCCCCGCTTTGCAGCCCCGAGCAACCAATCTAGCTTTGTTTCTCGTGACATTTCCATCTTCATCTCTTTTATTTCTGAATACCCACTTGGTGCCGATGACCGGATGATCGCCGGTCTTTGAACTAAGCTCCACACCTTACATCTTTCAAACCGGTTCACCTCTTCTTGCATAGCTTCAATCCAGCTTATGATCTTCGAATCCAGCTTATGATCAATCTTCGTTCGATGGCTTCATCAATCTTCTTTGCGTTCGAAGTTCGAAATTTCTTTCTCGAACCTAAGCAAACAACGCTTCTTCTCGAACCTGATTTGAGATCACCAATGATTTGGGAAATGGGATGATCTCTTGCTTCAATAACGCTTGAGGAAAATCACTTCGGAGGATTCTTCCCTTAAGAATTCGGAGTTGGTTGAGAAGGAGATTCACCAAAATCGTAAGAAATAGAGTCTTCAAAACTTTCATTTTCTCGTGAACAAGAAGGATGAGAGATCTCAGAAGGTGCTTGGGGTAAAACAAGAGATGGGTTCTGGTCAACAGAAGAGTTGTTATCTCTAGAGGTCTCTTCTACCGTGAAGGGTTACATATTCTGCCTCATCATAAGGATTGAAGTAGATGTCATTCTAGCAACAAATCATATTCATCAAAAGAAACATTCTAAGATTTTTAAGTTAGATTTACCGAAAATGCGAAATGCTTTTGAATGTTTGGAATACCCCTTAAAAATTCCTTCGTCTCGATTTTGCATCAAATTTTCTCTCTATACTCTTTTCCATTGTAAAGAATAAAACATTTACAACCGAAGATTTTAAGAAATCCAATGTTTGGGGATCTTCCTCTCCATAATTTCATATGGAGTTTTATTATGAAACTTGTTTACCTGTGATCTATTTTGGGTAAAGCAAGCAAGATTGATCGCTTCGCCCGTAAATACTTCGAAGTTTAGCTTCGCCAAGATTGTTCTAGCCGCTTCAATCGTTGTTCTTTTCTTCCGCTCAGCCTACACCATTTTGTTGAGGAGTACCGGGCAGAGAGTTGTGGCCGATCCCATGGTCATCGCAGATTTTCTACACCATTGTTTTTGAATTCAAGGCCGTTGTCCGATCTTATGTCACAAATGTCTTCAAGCTTTTGAGTTTGAAGTCTTCTAAAAAGTGCAGTTGACTAGATCATATGTTTCATCTTTAGATGTCATAGTTTCAATCCAAGTGAATCTAGAGTAGTCATCAACTACTACAAGTGTGTACTTGTCTCCCGAATAAATATCGGGTCGTAGTAATAGGTCCAAAGAGATCCATATGCAGTTGAAGAGGTCTGTTTGTTGATAAACAGCACTTTCTTTTGAAGGAAGACTTGGAAAGTTTTCCTAGTTGACAAGCTTTACAACTTCGTCATGATCGTGCAGACACCGTAGGTAGACCTTTGACAAGCCCATTTTTGGAGAGCTTGAGAGGTGCTTAAGTTGAGGTGATCGAGACGCTTGTGCCATAGCCACCGTTGTCACGAACATTGTTGGCTACTAGACACTGTGTTTGAGAATCTCCCTAGAAGATTTAAGTCCACGACATAGACGCTTTCCTTGTCTATTGCCTGGCAAGATTGTAGAGCACGATTCACCTTTGATGAGGCACCGTTGGAATTGAATTGGCATAGAAGTCCTTTGTCGCACTGTGATATGCTCGTAAGATTGTGCTTTTAAACCACTTACTAGAGAAACTTTGTTGATGGAGAGACTTCCTCTAGTAATTGAGCCATATCCAATTGTCTTTCCTCTTGCATTGTCTCCGAAAATAATGGGACCTTTTGCTTCAGCCTATATCTGTAAGAAGACTGCTCCCAATATGTGTCTTGAATGTACCAATGCCTAGGTACCGATGTCTTTGATTTCTCGATTCTATAGGCCATGAAGCATTCCTATACAAGAGTTAAAGCAAAACAAGGTACCCTTTATTTGGGTCCTAAGGATTAGCAACCTTTTGCAACCCATACCGTTGACCTTGAGAGAACTAGGTCTCTCGATCTTGGAGTGAACCTTAGCAGCATTCGGTGCCGATGGCCTAAGCAATGACAAGAATGACATAAATGGAAAGACCATAGAGAATTGTTAGCGACTTCAACCAAGAGTGCTTATGATCATTCCTTTTCTTGACATTCATTTTCTGTTCAAATTTTGCTTGTTGACGGTAGACTTAATTGGTTTCTTTCGACTCTTCCTAGGTAGGTTACAAATGCATTTAGCTTTAGCTTTTCTGTTGAGAACCTTTTCGAGGATTCGGTAGAATACCTTTAAGTTTACCTTCAACAGTAAAGCATCTTTGCTGCTTCATAGACAAACTTGATAGTTACCTAGAGGTTTAGCGAGTCTACCGTCACAGACTTTGCCTTGGCATAGTCGCAGCCAGAGACTTCACTTTCTCTACCGTTACCTTCTCGCATTTCTCATTTGAATCATTCATTTTGGCTTTTCCTTTCGAGCTTTAGGGTAAATATAAGGGACACTTGAGTAACCAAGGCCTTGTTTCCCTAAATTTCCAAATGTCTGCTTAGAGAAAGATATATCATTAGCGCTTTGAGGATTCTCCTTTTCTTTGACGTAAGAGATTGTCTCGGAAGAGACATATCCGAATATCCTATGCCTGCTTTTATCATTGCTAGATTTTTGGCTTGTAAGGATTTCTTCAAATGCATCCTTGAATTATTCCAGAGTCAATTGTCTTTTGCAAGGCAATTTTCTAGGTCTAGTCCTTTGATGTGCTCGCTAGACAAATAATTTTGTCATGAAGAAATTTGTTTTCTTCCTTCGCTTGATACTCTCTTGTCGACAACTATTGAGAGTTTGAATCTCACCGCCATCAAAGATTTCTCACCGTGAGTTTCACGCTTCTTGCCGCTTAACATAGGCTACTCTAAAGGAATTAAATTCTTCAAGCATATCCCGATTATCCTTGAGAAGTTCTTCCTTATCGAAGCTATCACCGCCGTTTCATTTTTGTCCAAAGGACTTGGTGAAACACACCCCCCATTTCCTCAAGGTTTGGTGAATACATGTGATGAACCCCTGACATATTACACATTCATATTATTCATGTCGATGTCTTCATTCATGAGTTGGTCATTCATGCGATTTTGAGAACCCAAACCCCATTTCATGTTTGTCATCACATGTTTATAATATGTCTTTACATATTTGAGACTTCATTTCATTCATATCGAGTTGGCATTGAATTGGTTAAGATCATAATAGAGTCTTCCATGCTGCATGCCTTGTTGTTGTTGTTTCGGTGTTCGATTAACGTGTTAGCACCTTAACAAGTCTCATGAGAGTCTTAATACCTTGCATACAAGATTTACAATGTTCATCTTAGTTGTTTCATGCTTGGTTGGGAGTTTAGAAGCTTCGTTGCTTCGCTTTGTGTTTTTCTGGTTTTACATCATTGCTTGTATTGCCTTCATTTCGCCTCGAGAGAGTTCGGTTGAGTTCTAGGACTTGAATACAAGCCATAACCATGTTTAAACTAGCCTTATACATGTTCATAGATTGGTTGCATTTGGAAATAAGATGACCAACTTATTACTTCACAGATTCAGGTTTTATTACTTCACAGATTCTGGTACCAATCTACTAAAGAGAATTTTCTAGCCAAATTTATTATGTTTTAGCTACATGTTAGGATTCCCTGTAATTTTGTAATTTTACAAGTTTCTAAGTACCTCATTTAGTTTGACTTACGGCTGTGCCAGAATTCTATTTTCAGGAAATCAGCTTGGTAACTTGGATTTTGTTGTAACTTTGATTTTGATGAATATAAGTCCAAATTAGTAATTTTATAAAATATAGTTTAATGAGTCTACTTTCAGAAAAATCAAAAATCACCTCATTTGGAGTTGTGAGCAATTTATGGTCGATTTTACAAGATCGACTGTCCAGTAAAACAATCTGGAAATTGGCCATGAAGCGCGCTCGCATGGGTCCAAAATGATGCGACCGCATTGTGCCAGATTCAGGTTTGTGTCAGTTTTTGAGTGTTTTTGGTTGTTGACCCAAGTGCCCTTGCCCTTGGCCGACCTTGGTGAGTCTAAGCCACCTTTGTTGACTTGTCTAAGATGCTTTTGAACCCTTAGATCATGGCTTATCAATGGCTCACATGCCATAGCCAATGAGAAGCCTCATAATGCCCTTCACTTGGATTGGGGGCTTTGTAGACAAGTATATAAGCCATCTTTCATCAAAACCCTTCCAGCCATTGTTGGTCTAAAAGTTCCAGAGAATCAGAGCTCACTTAAGCACCATTTTCGTCCAAATCAAGAACACCAACTTGAAGGACCATTTCCTGAGTTCCGGTGGTCCGATCGGCGAACCGAGACCGCCAAATCGAAGGCCTCGACCTCCTCTACAACAATCCTTGCTTTGATCACTCATTCCTCCATTAATCATAGGACTAAGGTGAGTGACAATTCCCTGAGATTTTCATGTTAAACAAAATAGCATGACCCCTTCATTATAGTTGTTTTAATGTTGATTTTGAACATCTTTTGTGAAGACACAACCTTCAATTCAACATATAAAATGTGAGTATGATTTTATGAAATCTCTATGAAGTTATGATTTTGACATTTATTAAAGCATGAATGTTGTTTGTATTAAGCTTGGGAATAACTCTTGTGAAAGAATTCGGTTCAATTCAAGGTTTAACAAAATCACCGAAACTAGGGTTTGAAACTCGAGATTGTGTTTAAGGCTAGTTCGAGAACATGAACGGCTTAGTTATAAAGTTCTAAATGAACGGAGAACTTAGGAGAAGGCAATGTGATACATATAGTATCAATACTCTTCTCGGTTGAATTGTAGTAAAACTCACCGGAGTTGAATTTAGGGAGTTATGAACAATAACGACTCCACAATCAATCCCTACGACGAATGTAGTTCGTTAGACTAATGAATTAGCTTACGATACTTTGAGATGGATTGATGAGTATGCCTTGATGTATGTGTGCTTGTAAGACTCAATCGAGTTCTTATGCGGTTGTGTGATCGTGTGGAGTAAATGCATGATCGAGAGCATGTTATAGAATGACATATCTATTTGACATGATGAATTTAGTGCGTTAGACTAATGAATTAGCTTACGTGACTTTGGGATGGATTGAAGGGTATATTTGATATGTGTGCTTATAAGACTCAATCGAAGTTCTTATGTGGTTTGTGTGATCGTGTGAAATAAATGCATGATTGAGAGCATGTTGTAGAATAATGAATCTATTTGACATGTTGAATTCGCTTTTGTCGAATTCTTGTGTGATCCCTTAAGTGAGTAAACAACTACTTGTTGAATAAGTTCGCTCTTGTCGAACTTATTCCTTATTTGAGATTTCATGACCAAGAAACATCTACTTGGCATTGCATGAGTCCAAATGGCATATTTGATTGAGTCGTTGGTGTGACAATGCATCGCCGTCACGAGTTATGGGACTCGTGATAGTGATGGATTGTTATACCGGGTTTTTATCACACACGCCTCCACTGTTGGCCACAGTGGGGAAGTAGCACCTTTGCTGTAACCAAGAGAGCACATTGGAAGGTCTAAGTACCAAGGAGAGAGCTTGGTACCCGAGCAGAGAACTCGGTACTCGAGTAGAGAACTCGATACTTTGATACACTAATCACGGGTATCATTGGCACGAATGTTAACGCTGTGTATTGCAGGAGCTACGTAGCGGCATCGGTTTCATATCCTATCCTCCTTATATGTGGTTTACCTTTATAGCACTTATGTGAAACAATGTGCTACCATGGATATGTGTTTTAAGTGTTTATTAAATGAACGCTTTGAGTGACTTGATATTAAAAATGATATCTTGATATGTATGCTGCATGATGCCATGACATGCATAATTGTTAACTCACAAAGTCTTTATGACTTACCCTCCCTTTTATCGCTTTAGATCCGAGCCGCTCGTGTACCGCTCGCTGAGGCGTAGCAGGTTCATGCTTGTCCGTGATCGCACGCGACGAGGTTGTGGTTATTAGATGTCCTTATTTTGTTCTCTTTGTAAGGACGTTGGGATTAGCAAGTCATTTAGACTTTGCTTTGGGAATTTGGTTTTGTTGTATTTATGTCTATACCGTATACTATTTTGTGTGCCTAAGCATGTACGCCGAGCCTTGTATAGAGTATTATGGTTCATCTGCTTTTAAAACTTCCGCCGGGCATTACTTTAGCTCTTATTTAAGTATGTTGTTCTCCCAAGCATGTTATAGCCGCCGAGGTATATTTGCATGAACTGTAGTGTTGGGTTCCTAGTAAATTCGCCGATGATTTGGTATAATTGTATTAATTGTTATATCGTGTAAAAAGTTTTAAATTATTCCGCCTTTGGTGCCGAGTCGCGCTTCATCTCGAAATGTTGCGCCACGCCGTTTTCTAAAACCGAAGTCTTTGCATGTATTGTTGTCCTATTTGGACGACTTGACTTGTGATTCCATCTCGGTCCGGTCGGGTCGTCACAGCTTGGTATCGTAGCTTTATAGTTAGCTATCGCCAGATAGGTTCCATGGCCTAGATGGGTTGGTTCCCCTGTGTGAATCTTGACGTTGAGTGTTTTGTATCATGCCTTATTGGCGCATTCTTCGAGAATGAATACGACTTGGAGTACTAAGTTCGTTTGTTCTAGATTGCCGTGAGTGAAGGTTTGTGTCTAGGAGTATTATATTTCTCCTGTACTGCTAATGAGTTGCAGTTATACCAAGAGTGGGTGCCGCTGCCTTTAGAGAGCCGTTGTTCCTTGTTCCATTTTTAGGAATCGAGAAGCTAGGTTGTCGGTCCCAAGAGTGATCGTCGTGTTAATCATTATGGCGAATGTTCGTTGTATGTGTTTTGAGAGCGGAGTGGTTAAACCTCCCGTGTTACCTATTAGTATTTCATAGATTACTACAGTGTAGATAGTTATGGTAGTAATTAACCACCGCTCTTGTATTACGGTGCCGGGAATTTGAGAACTCTTTTCCGATGTTTGTGTTTGGGTATTTGGGGACTACCTTGATCAAGGAGAAATTTCCTCATGATATGTTGGAACATTGAGATTGGCCAAGAGGTGGTCACGTGATGATTGGTTGTCAATTCCGCATACGGATTGACTTATAAGGATTGGTCGTATACTAGTTAGTAAGAATATGCTACCTAGTGACGCGTGAAATGTTGTATTGTTTCTGATTAGTCTAATACATTGAAAGTGTACTAGCCTTGTATAATGTGTTTTATCTACCATTGATGGGAGTTAATGGTATGAATATTTCAAAATCTTGTTTACATACATAGTAAATTAATATACTATGTTGCATGATGTTGATGCCATGCCTATATCTACGTATGATTTGTATTCTTGAGACCGATATAAAGGATGTTTTTATGTGAATCACGAACACCCCACATCCTTTACGACGAAAGCTTTTGAAGTCACTTCGAGGGCCCCCGACTTGATTATCAAGAGGTCTTCGCCTGAGAATTAGAATGGTATAAATTAGATTTGAAATTGACCGAACCAATTACCAAAAAGGTATGGAACAATAAATGGTGTATTGCTATAAAGGTGCAAATATGATGCACCGTATTTTATTGAGAATTTATGTGTATTGCCTCGCTTGCCTTGCCTTATGTGCTTGAGGTGTCTACACCGTTGGGTGATTGTATGCTTGCATCCGAGATTTATTAGGGGTTGTGATGTACTTGTTTGTGATCGGGTTTTGCATGCGGTTTGGTAGTATTGCCTATCCTGAGTTTGATGTGATAGTGAGAATGGATTGCCTATGTGTTTACCATGCTTTAGTAGATTGCCATTGCAAGAGGGTTACTTTTGCTATGCCCGGAATTCTGAGTTTGTGTTTATTGGCGATCATGCTATGAGAGGTATACATGTTATTTCTCGCTTACTGCTAGAAAACTTCTATCTCTGGGTGTACGGGTATATTGTTTGTGTGCTTGATACTAGCATGTCTTCTCGTTAGTATAGAAGTTCTATGTACCGTAGTTAATGAATTTCCTGATGTCTTTTCGACCGATTATGCATTACCTCCCGACCGAGAGTTAGAGTTTTGCATTGAGTTATAGCCCTATTTCACCTATCGCCGAGCACCTTATAGGATGGCTCCAAATGAGTTGGGAGAGAGTTGAAGGAGCAGCTGGTGAACCGCTTGATAGAGAGTTTATTAAACCGAGTGTGTCTCCTGGGTGCACCGGTTTTGTTTGTGAAGAAGAAGGATGGTAGTTTATGCTTGGCATTGACTATCGCCGCTTGAACCAAAGTTACTATAAAGATTAAGTACCCATTACCCCACATTGATGATCTCTTTGATCAGCTTCAGGGGTCTGTTGTGTATTCCAAGTTAGACTTGAGGAGTAGTTCCCACCAGTTGAGGGTTCGCGTGGAGGGTGTCCCGAAGACAGCCTCTCGTACGTGTTATGGCCATTATGAGTTTGTTGTGATGCCGCTTGATTTGACAAACGCGCCGCCGCTTTTATGGACTTGATGAATAGAGTATTTCATGAGTGCCTTGATTGCTTTGTAGTGGTGTTCATTGATGATATCCTTGTGTACTCAAGTCATGAGAGGATCATGAGCATCATTTGAGAGAGGTTCTTACTGTGTTGTGTAAGAAACAGCTTTTTGCTAAATTTAGCAAGTATGCTTTCTGGCTGGAACAAGTTGCTTTTCTTGGGAATGTTGTGTCTAGTGATGGTATCGCGGTGGATCCATCAAAAGTTGAGGCTGTTACCAAATGGAAGACGCCTAGTACGGTGACCGAAGTCCGTAGTTTCTGGGCTTGGCGGGTTATTACCGTAGGTTCATTGAGGGATTTTCTAAGATTGCCACTCCTATGACCAATCTTACCGAAGAAGTCCGCTTTTGTTTGAGTGACAAGTGTGAGGCTAGCTTTCAGGAGTTGAAGAAGAGGTTGACTACAGCTCCGGTTTTAGCTTTGCCTTGATGGTGAGAACTTCGTGGTTTTTTGTGACGCTGCTTTGGAAGATGCTCGAGGACATCCGTGAATGGAGTCCTGTTGTGAGTGAGTATGGTGTTCTCTTTGCTAGTGTTCGTGCTACACTAGTATTGTTTGGGTGGATCAAGGAAGCTCAAGCTACTGATCCAGATTTGATGAAGATTATCGATGGATTGGGTGAGAATAATACACCCGAAGTTCGCGATAAATAGTGATGGGATCTTGACGCCTGTAGTAGGATTTATGCTCCTTCTTCCGATGAAGTGAAACGTATGGTTCTTGATGAGGCTCACAAGGTTCAAAGATACGATACATCCGGTAGTACTAAGATGTACCGTGACTTGAAGAGGCGCTTTGGTGGTATGGTATGAAGAGGGAGATAGCCGAGTATGTTTCGAGATGTTTGACGTGCCAAAGTTAAGGCCGAGCACCGAGACCGCCGCTTGCTTCATCCACTTGAGATTTTGGAGTGGAAGTGGGAGCATATCACCGTGGACTTTTTTTCGTGATCGCCACGCATCAGAGGTTTTGATGCGCTTTGGGTTATCGCGATAGGTTGACTAAGTCTTCTCATTTTATCCCTATTGCGATTTCCTACGCTTGAGTCAAGGGCCGTACATTCAGAGATTGTGAGACTACGCAGTTGTACTGCTCGCATTGTGTCAGGTAGAGATCCCAGATTTATTTCTAGGTTCTGGCATTCTTTGCAGGAGGCTTTGGGTACGAAACTGAATTTCAAGATAAGCTTCATCCCCACCGATGGTCGGCCTGAGAGATTGATACGCATCTTGAGGATATGCTACGGCGTGTGCTATGGATTTTAAGGGTAGTTGGGATTCACATCTACCGCTGGTCGAAGTTTGCGTATAATAACAGCCTATCGCCTAACATTGAGATGACGCCGCATTTGAGGCATTGTATGGGCGTAAGTGTCGATCACCGATTTGCTGGGATGAGGTTGGTGAGGCTAGATTATGGGGTTCAGAGATGGTGCAACAGTCAGCTGAGAGTGCGAAGCTGATTAGAGATAGATTGCTTACCGCTCAGAGTAGACAGAAAAGCTACGCTGACAACTGGAGATGAGATCTTGAGTTTCAGGTTGGTGACCTTGTGTTCCTCGAAGGTACGCCTTACAAAGCGGTTTGGGAAGAAAGGGAAACTTTCTCCTGTGTTTATTGGTCCGTTCGAGATCTTAGAGCGGATTGGTTCTTTGGCTTATAGACTTGCGTTGCCACCGTCTATATCGGGTGTTCATGATGTGTTGCATGTTTCGATGCTTCGTAAGTACTTGAAGGACGAGTCACATGTCCTTACTTATGAGGAGATTACCTTTGAGCCCGATCTTTCTTACGTTGAGAAACCAGTGAGGATCCTTGATTCCAAGGAGCGAGTCTTGAGGACTAAGCGAATTCCTTTAGTGAATGTCTTGTGGAAGAGTCATGATATTGAGGAAGCCACATGGGAGACTGGGCTTGAGATAAGGGAGAAATACCCTTACCTGTTCGAGATTTCAGGTTTGAATTTAGGGACTAAATTCCTTTAAGTGGGGGAGGATGTGAGAACCCAAACCCCATTTCATGTTTGTCATCATTATGACATGTTTATAATATGTCTTTACATATTTGAGACTTCATTTCATTCATATCGAGTTGGCATTGAATTGGTTAAGATCATAACAGAGTATTGGTCTTCCATGGGTTGCATGCCTTGTTGTTGTTGTTTCGGGTGTTCGTATTAACGTGTTAGCACCTTAACAAGTTTCATGAGAGTCTTAATACCTTGCATACAAGATTTACAATGTTCATCTTAGTTGTTTCATGCTTGGTTGGGAGTTTAGAAGCTTCGTTGCTTCGTTTGTGTTTTAGGTTGTACATCATTGCTTGTATTGCCTTCATTTCGCCTCGAGAGAAGTTCGTTGAGTTCTAGGACTTGAATACAAGCCATAACCATGATTTAACAAGCCTAATACATGTTCATTCTATCCTAGATTGAGTTGGGATTGATTCGGTTTGATTCTGGCCAATTGTCGAGTGGTTCCAGCCATGTTTTAGCTTGATTCGAATGTGTTTCGGTGTGTTTCCGACTTGTTTTGGGCTTGGTAACACCTTAGGATTGTTGCCTTTTGAGTTTGGACATGTTTAGACATGTTTAGACAAGTTTTAGTTCAGAACCTCGCGGTCGCATTGAGTTTTGGAGGCTGGCTCGTGGAGATGCCGAGAGCATGCAAAAATGTGCGTAAAGGGGACCATGCCGCATGGCCCCAAAGTGAAGCGACCGCAAGGTGCCAGATTCAGCCTATTTGAGTTTTTGAGTGTTTTTGGTTGAAGACCCTTGTGCCCTTGCCCCTTGGCCGACCTTGGGCACTCAAAGCCACCTTTGTTGACTTGTCTAAGATGCTTTTGAACCCTTAGATCATCTCTTATCAATGGCTCACATGCCATAGCCAATGAGAAGCCTCATAATGCCCTTCACTTGGATTGGGGGCTTTGTAGACAAGTATATAAGCCATCTTTCATCAAACCAGCCATTGTTGGTCTAAAAGTTCAGAGAATCGAGCTCACTTCACCATTTTCGTCCAAATCAAGAACACCAACTTGAAGGACCATTTCCTGAAAGTTCCTGGTCCGATCGGCGAACCGAGACCGCCAAATCGAAGGCCTCGACCTCCTCTACAACAATCCTTGCTTTGATCACTCATTCCTCCATTAATCATAGGACTAAGGTGAGTGACAATTCCCTGAGATTTTCATGTTAAACAAAATAGCATGACCCCTTCATTATAGTTGTTTTAATGTTGATTTTGAACACCTTTTGTGAAGACACAACCTTCAATTCAACATATAAAATGTGAGTATGATTTTATGAAATCTCTATGAAGTTATGATTTTGACATTTATTAAAGCATGAATGTTGTTTGTATTAAGCTTGGGAATAACTCTTGTGAAAGAATTCGTTCAATTCAAGGTTTAACAAAATCACCGAAACTAGGGTTTGAAACTCGAGATTGTGTTTAAGGCTAGTTCGAGAACATGAACGGCTTAGTTATAAAGTTCTAAATGAACGGAGAACTTAGGAGAAGGCAATGTGATACATATAGTATCAATACTCTTCGTTGAATTGTAGTAAAACTCACCTGAGTTGAATTTAGGGAGTTATGAACAATAACGACTCCACAATCAATCCCTACGATTTAATGTAGTTCGTTAGACTAATGAATTAGCTTACGATACTTTGAGATGGATTGATGAGTATGCCTTGATGTATGTGTGCTTGTAAGACTCAATCGAGTTCTTATGTGGTTGTGTGATCGTGGAGTAAATGCATGATCGAGAGCATGTTATAGAATGACATATCTATTTGACATGATGAATTTAGTGTGTGTTAGACTAATGAATTAGCTTACGTGACTTTGGGATGGATTGAAGGGTATATTTGATATGTGTGCTTATAAGACTCAATCGAAGTTCTTATGTGGTTTGTGTGATCGTGTGAAATAAATGCATGATTGAGAGCATGTTGTAGAATAATGAATCTATTTGACATGTTGAATTCGCTTTGTCGAATCCTTTG
>CM028381.1:69532107-69580559 GCA_013146195.2 Codonopsis lanceolata
TAAAATTCTTCGCCAGAAGATATCAAAGTTTTGTCGCTGAGGCGTAAGAGGGCGTAATCCCGCAGGCGCCCATATCCTCGCAAGCTTTTTACCCCAAGCTATAGAATTGATTGACAGAAGGTCAATGCACATGCCAGGAATGTATAGCTTGGGGTCCAAAGCGACAATGATGTCGTGAGCGGCAGGATAGGTTGGATATCCTGGAAGATTGATGTTTGAACTGGGAGGAATGACTTTTTCAGGGTCAAAAGCCTTCCCGCTGTCGCGCTTGGATTTTGAGGTTCTTGCCTGAAGGAAAAACAAAATAAAAGTTAGGGCTTTTCATCTAGACATCTAAACAAGTAGGAATTTCGGAGTTTTCCAAAATAATTCGAAATTTTCAACGAAAAAAAACTTGAAACCCTAGAATGTTTAGAGAAACCACACTCGAGAAAAACATAACAGAAGTTTTCATAAGAATGAACAATGAATTAGACAAAAACGACTGTTAGTATTCAAGTATGTAAGAACAATAATGGCGAATCACTGTTTAAACTCGAAAATGACGGTTTGAATTCCAAAAAGGATTTTAAGATGTTATTGAAATGTAGAACAGTACATGAAAATTTCGAGTAGAGTAGAGATAAACGTACCATTGTTGAAGATGAGAAGAAGAAACAAGAAGAAGAACGAGAATTTGCAGAAAGTAGTTATGCAGAGAGAGAAGAGAAGTTTCTGGTCAAAGGGTTTCGTAAAGTTTGGAAATGACGGTTCGAGGATTATTTAAAGGCGAGAAAATATCAGTTTTGAAAAAGCGGGAACTTAAGATATTTTCTTAAGTACCAAATTTTGTCCTTGACCCCTTTTATTGCTTTAGAAACCTCTTTAGCAGAAAATAGACTAAGTAAGAGTACTAACCTTTAGGTCTTCCGGTAAAGAAGAACTTACGTCTTCCGATTAGTCTAATACTGGGTCTACCGGTATGAAAGAAATATTTAACAAAAATTTTAAAATTAAGCAGTAGGATCAATCATACCAAGATTTCTCCTTAAATAAGCAAACCTGGTGGCATCCTGGTTTTGTGAGAATGTCTCGCCTAATTGATGCTCGCTTGGAACATATTCCGCATCGATGTTACCTTTTTCCACATGATCTTTGAGAAAATGATAACGAATATCAATGTGCTTTGTCTTTGAATGCATTATCGATTTTTGGAGATCGAATAGCCGATGTGTTGTCACACATAATTGGGCGCAGCCTTGATGTTGTAGTCCACCAATTGTTGCTTCATCCATAGCAGCTTGAGAGCAACAAATGCTTGCAAAGAATATATTCTCGCTTCGTGGTTGAGTTTGCCATCGATCCTTGTTTCTTGCAAGACCATGAGACGAGTCTGCTTCCAAGAAATTGACAAGTCCCACCGGTGCTTCTTCCGCCACTTTGCAGTCGCATAATCAGATCCGAGTATCCAACTAAATTGAAGTTGTTGGATTTTGAATACCGTATGCCTAGATTTGTTGTTTTTGAAACATATCTGATGATACGCTTGGCGCAAGCAAATGTGACTCCTTTGATCTCGCTCGAAATCTAGCACAAACACAAACAAAGAAACATAATGTCGTCTACTAGCAAGAAGGTAAAGAAGTGAACCTATGATTCCTCGATACTTGGTCATGTTCTCTTGCTTTCCTTTTCATCTTTGTCAAGATGGCGCGGTAGACATTGGAGTTTCAAATCCTTTGGCTGAATCAAGACCAAACTTCTTGATTAGTTCCTTTGCATATTTGGTTTGGCCGATGAAGATTCCTTCTCAAGTCGTTGTATCTGCAGCCCTAGAAAATAGGTAAGTTCGCCCATCATGCTCATCTCGAACTTGCTTTGCATTAGCTTCTCGAATCTTTTGCAATGTGCTTTGGTTAGTTGATCCAAAGATGATGTCGCCCACATAGATTTGTACCGTAAGAGAATGGCCTTTGTGCTTGAGGATGAATAAAGTAGTGTCGATTCTTCCTCTCACGAATCCTTGTTCAATTAAGAACTTGGATAGAGTTTCATACCAAGCTCTAGGAGCTTGCTTCAGTCGTAGAGAGCTTTCTTGAGTCGGTAGACGTGGTCCAGCTTTGTCGAGATGACAAATCCTCGAGGTTGTTCCACGATACGCTTGAAGATCACCATTCGTAAAGGCACTCTTAACATCCATCCGATACACTTTGAAGTCCATGAACGAGGCATAAGCTAGAAAGATTCTCGATTGCTTCTAGTCTAGCAACAGAGCAAATGTTTCATCAAAGTCAATTCTTCTTCCCCGGTAGCCCCGAGCAACCAATCTAGCTTTGTTTCGTGACATTTCCATCTTCATCTCTTTTATTTCGAATACCCACTTGGTGCCGATGACCGGATGATCACGGTCTTTGAACTAAGCTCCACACCTTACATCTTTCAAACCGGTTCAGCTCTTCTTGCATAGCTTCAATCCAGCTTATGATCTTCGATGGCTTCATCAATCTTCTTTGGTTCGAAGTTCGATACAAATGCGTAAGCAAACAACGCTTCTTCTCGAACCTTATTTCTCGCACGACTCCGAGTTGAGATCACCAATGATTTGGGAAATGGGATGATCTCTTGCTTCAATAACGCTTGAGGAAAATCACTTCGAGGATTCTTCCCTTAAGAATTTCGAGTTGGTTGAGAAGGAGATTCACCAAAATCTGTTCGTAAGAAATAGAGTCTTCAAAACTTTCATTTTCTCGTGAACAAGAAGGATGAGAGATCTCAGAAGGTGCTTGGGGTAAAACAGTAAGAGATGGGTTCAGTGGTCAATGAAGAGTTGTTATCGGTATCGGTAGAGGTCTCTTCTACCGTGAAGGGTTACCGATATTGAGGGATCTCAGCTGCCGCTCGATAAGGATTGGAAGTAGATGTTGTATTTGTACTGCCTCATCATTATCGTAATCATTAGCAACGCTCGAGCCATTCTAGGCTCTAACAAATCATATTCATCAAAAGAAACATGCATGTATTCTAAGATTTTTAAGTTAGATTTATCGAAAATGCGAAATGCTTTTGAATGTTTGGAATACCCTTAAAAATTCCTTCGTCTCGATTTTGCATCAAATTTTCCTCTATACTCTTTTCCATTGTAAAGAATAAAACATTTACAAATTAAGATTTTAAGAAATCCAATGTTTGGGATCTTCCTCTCCATATTTCATATGGAGTTTTATTATGAAACTTGTTTACTGTGGATCTATTTTGGGTAAAGCAAGCAAGATTGATCGCTCGCCTGTAAATACTGAAGTTTAGCTTCGCCAAAGATTGTTCTAGCCGCTTCAATCGTTGTTCTGTTTCTTCCGCTCAGCCTACACCATTTTGTTGAGGAGTACCGGCGGAGAAGTTGTGGCCGATCCCATGGTCATCGCAGACTTTTCTACACCATTGTTTTTGAATTCAAGGTCGTTGTCCGATCTTATGTCACAAATGTCTTCAAGCTTTTGAGTTTGAAGTCTTCTAAAAAGTGCAAGTGACTAGATCATATGTTTCATCTTTAGATGTCATAGTTTCAATCCAAGTGAATCTAGAGTAGTCATCAACTACTACAAGTGTGTACTTGTCTCCCGAAATACCGGCCGTTAGTAATAGGTCCAAAGAGATCCATATGCAGAAGTTGAAGAGGTCTGCTTGTTGATAAAACAGACTTTCTTTTGAAGGAAGACTTGGAAAGTTTTCCTAGTTGACAAGCTTTACAACTTCTCGTCATGATCGGCAGCACACCGTAGGTAGACCTTTGACAAGCCCATTTTTGGAGAGCTTGAGAGGTGCTTGAAGTTGAGGTGATCGAGACGCTTGTGCCATAGCCACCGTTGTCACGAACATTGTTGGCTACTAGACACGTGTTTGAGAATCTCCCTAGAAGATTTAAGTCCACGACATAGACGCTTCCTTGTCTATTGCCTGGGTCAAGATTGTAGAGCACGATTCACCGCCTTTGATGAGGCACCGGTTGGAATTGAATTGGCATAGAAGTCCTTTGTCGCACTGTGATATGCTCGTAAGATTGTGCTTTAAACCACTTACTAGAGAAACTTTGTTGATGGAGAGACTTCCTCTAGTAATTGAGCCATATCCAATTGTCTTTCCTCTTGCATTGTCTCCGAAAATAACGGGGTCCTTTTGCTTCAGCCTATATTCAGAAGAAGACTTCGCTCCCATGTGTCTTGAATGCCCACCGCCTAGGTACCGATGTCTTTGATTTCTCGATTCTATAGCCATGAAGCATTCCTGAAAAGAGTTAAAGCAAAACAAGGTACCCTTTATTTGGGTCCTAAGGATTAGCAACCTTTGCAACCCATACCGCTTGACCTTGAGAGAACTAGGTCTCTCGATCTTGAGTGAACCTTAGCAGCATTCCGTGCCGATGGCCTAAGCAATGACAAGAATGACATAAATGGAAAGACCATAGAGAATTGTTAGCGTCTTCAACCGAAGAGTGCTTATGATCATTCCTTTTCTTGACATTCATTTTCGGTTCAGCTTGCTTGTTGACTGTAGACTTAATTGGTTTCTTTCGACTCTTCCTAGGTAGGTTACCAATGCATTTAGCTTTAGCTTTTCTGTTGAGAACCTTTTCGAGGATTCGGTAGAATACCTTTAAGTTTACCTTCAACAGTAAAGCATCTTTGCCTGCTTCATAGACAAACTTGATAGTTACCTAGAGGTTTAGCAGGTCTACCGTCGCCAGACTTTGCCTTGGCATAGTCGTTGCCTGTAGACTTCACTTCTCTACCGCTACCTTCTCGCATTTCTCATTTGAATCATTCATTTTGGCTTTTCCTTTCTCGAGCTTTAGGGTAAATATAAGGGACACTTGAGTAACCAAGGCCTTGTTTCCCTAAATTTCCAAATGTCTGCTTAGAGAAAGATATATCATTAGCGCTTCTGAGGATTCTCCTTTCTCTTTGACGTAAGAGATTGTCTGAAGAGACATATCCGAATATCCTATGCCTGCTTTTATCATTGCTAGATTTTTGGCTTGTAAGGATTTCTTCAAATGCATCCTTGAATTATTCCAGAGTCAATTGTCTTTTGCAAGGCAATTTTCTCTAGGTCTAGTCCTTTGATGTGCTCGCTAGACAAATAATTTTGTCATGAAGAAATTTGTTTTCTTCCTTCGCTTGATACTCTCTTGTCGACGCCTATTGAGAGTTTGAATCTCACCGCCATCAAAGATTTCTCACCGTGAGTTTCTCACGCTTCTTGCCGCTTAACATAGGCTACTCTAAAGGAATTAAATTCTTCAAGCATATCCCGATTATCCTTGAGAAGTTCTTCCTTATCAAGCTATCACCGCTGGTTTCATTTTTGTCCAAAGGACTTGGTGAAACTACAACTTCATTTTCGTAGTCATAGGTAGGACATGAATCATGAGCTATTAAGCATATGTTAGCTTGCTCACAATCCTCTTCCTCCTCTTCTCGAATCGGCTTCAAACCATGTAGCAACCCGTTTATCTTCTATGTCTTCACCAACATACCTTTTTGTTTTTGAAATTTTCTATAAGAGGGTTTTCGGTATGCTTCAAATTTTGGCTTAGGACATTTTGAGGCAAATGACTGTGTTTCCTACAGCTTATAACACACAAGCTCTTCCTTGATGAGCTTTCACCAATCTTCCCGAAAGGTTGTTGGTGAGTGTTCTTCCTTCCATATTTTGCAAATTTTTGAAAACGCTTAACAAACATAGCAAATTGTTCATCGATAAAAAATCATTTTCACCGGAAGAAGTAGAAGGTTTGTTTTCAACAATGATTTCTTCTTGGACCATGGTCGGCAGAGACACGCTCGAACTGCTTGTCTTGCTCTAGAGCTTGATTAACTTCAAGTTCATAAACCTTTAAACTTGCGTAGAGACTACGAAGAGTCATCTCGTTTAAGTTCTTAGATTCTTTCATAGCCGTGGTCTTTACATGCCATAAGCTACCTAGAGAGCCTAGAAACCTCATGTTCATTTCCTTTTTGTCATACGCGTTTT
Source organism: Codonopsis lanceolata (assembly GCA_013146195.2). Classification (NCBI taxonomy): domain Eukaryota; kingdom Viridiplantae; phylum Streptophyta; class Magnoliopsida; order Asterales; family Campanulaceae; genus Codonopsis; species Codonopsis lanceolata. Next base: position 69,538,114 of record CM028381.1, read on the forward strand.
ACCAAGAGAAAAGCAACTATTTATTACCTCACCGAATCGATCGTATGCTTGTCTCAAGGTTTCCTTAGGATCCTTTTTGAAAGAATCAAACCGCTGGATGTATGTATATTTTCTCGTTGTCTCTTGTGTCTTGGTCTCCTTCCAAGTATTCTACAAGAGCTTCCCACATCTCTTTCGCAGCTTGTACATCGAATCACTTGCCGGTATGTGCTTGTGTCTAGAGAGTCGGTGATTATGTTAATTGCTTTGTCAAGTTCAACCAGCCTTTCTATCGCCCTCCGTCCATTCTCGATTCTTCTTTAGGAACTTCGCAGGTTCCCAGCCGATGGAGGCTAGAAGATTTGCCTTCATTGGTACATGTTGACCTGCAGTGACACATTTCCATAACTGTTGTCAATAGAGTTCATGAATCTCATTACTTTATCCTTCCATACATCAAAATGTCCTTCGTCCAATATTGGGACGTGGTTAGCATTAGATGTAGGCAGATATAGTGTGTTTGTGCCATTATGTCGTATCTCTCAAGAGTTTAATCTTGGAAAAACTTGTTTTCGAAGAGTAAGGCTCTGATACCAATTGTGGGTCCCAATGAGCACAATAATAAGCTAGAAGGGGGGGGGGGTTGAATAGCTTATTAACACTTTAAAACTTTTAAAGTAAGTTCCTTGAAAGTTACTTGCAATCTATGAAAAGAATCAAGTAGCGGAAGACCTTCAAGAAAATTGTTCCGTGTCCGCCGATAAGGACTACCTAGACCTTTTACAGATTACTTAAGTTCTCGAAATGGATGAAGTAAACAATGAAACCGAGCAGTTCAATAATTAAACATGTAAGGAAATAACACAAGTATTTTGGGATGGTTCACACTATAATGAGTGCTACGCCCACCACCAAGGCGATCAACCTTGGATTTAAATTGTGCACTATGTTTTCCACTTAGATCAATTACAAAGAATATCCCTAATGGATCGTGTACAAAATATTGACTTGTGTTTGTCTAGGGAATTAAATATCTCAGTAAATACAAGATATTTAATTAGTGCGTATATAGTTAATGGAAGTAAACAACAAGAAGAATAAAACAATAAATGTTGAAGAGCGCTTCTTGTTGTTGATGAGGACTTCTAGATCTTGAGGATCTATTGAATGCACCGAAGCTGAAAGACTTGGAGTTGTAGAGATTCGAGCAATTCTTTAAGTGTTCGATTGATTCTGTACAGTTGTTTCTTTGATCCAGTCTTCAATGGCAGTATTTAAAGCAGGTGCACTTCAAAAGATCCGTTGGAGAAGACGAAGACTTCAACAGCTCTTTTCATAAATGCATTAAATGCATGGGGCTGTCAGTCAAGAAATTTCGTTTTCACGATAACTAGAGCAGATAATCATTTCGAGATCTTCAAAAAGGTGGGCAATTTGGTGTCGATTCGAGAGATGAAGCGTAAAAGTAGGGGACACCGCTTTATCGCTTTTACATCGCTCAGACGAAAAGTATTCCTCGCTGAAAGTTGCTTTCGGCGGCTTGACATGTCGAAAAGACTTGGATTAATTCAAATATCAAATGAGAATAAGTTTGAATTAATCCGGCCTAGCTTTGATCTGGAGAGGACACGTGAGAAGCGCATCACCGACACGAGGTCTACCGATCTTAAGCTTTGAGCAGTCTTCCTGGTGAAGCGCAGAAGTGGTCTTCCGATGTTCCCGAAAAGGTCCTACAAAAACTATACAAGGCAAAGTTCTATACACGGTTGCCACGCTAATCGATACGCAGCCCGATTAGCCACTGAAGTATAAAACTAAAGTAATGTATTGATCAGATATAAATTTAACATAAGAATCAACAGACGTGACGCAACATTGTAGATGAAGCGCGACACGGCACCAAAAGGCCGGAATAATTTAAAACTTGTTAAACCTGATATAGCAATTAAAGACAAGTATATCAATTCATCGGCGACTTTACAACCGGAACCCAACACTAAACAGTTCATGCATATATACCTCGACGGCTACAACATGCCGGAGAACAACATAAATAAATAAGAGCTAAAGTAATGCCCAAGCGGAAGTTTTAAAACATGTGAACCATACTACATCTATACAAGGCTCTACATGCATGCGCAAGACTCAAAATAGGATACAAGTATAGACATAAATACAAATAAACAAAGTTCCCAAGCGAAGTCTAAATGACTTGCTAATCCCAACGTCCTTACAAAAGAGAACAAAAGAAGGACATCTATAAACAACAACCTCGTCGCGTGTGATCACGGACAAGCACGCCTCAACGGGATGTACCGGACGGCTCGGATCTAAAGCAAAAAAGGGAGGGGGTAAGTCATAAAGACTTTGTGAGTTAACAATTATGCATGTCATGGCATTATGCAGCATACATAGCAAGATATCATCTTTAATATCAAGTCAATCAAAGCATTCATTTATATAAACACTTAAATCACATATCCATGGTAGCACAGTGTTTCACATAAGTGCTATAAAGTAAACCACATATAAGGAGGATATGTTATGGAACCAGTGCCGCTACGTAGCTCCTGCAATACACAGCGTTAACATTTCGTGTCAATGATACCCGTGATTAGTGTATCAAAGTACCGAGTTCTCTACTCGGGTACCAAGCTCTCTCCTTGGTACTTAGACTTGCCAATGTGCTCTCTTGGTTACAAAGGGGCTACTTCCACCTGGGCCAACAAAGGAGGGTGTGTGATAAAAAAAACCCGGTATAACAACCCATCACTATCACGAGTCCCATAACTCGTGACGACGATGCATTGTCACACCAACGACTCAACCAAATATGCCAGCTGGACTAATGTAATGCCAAGTAGATGTTTACTCGTCATATAATCTCAAATAAGGAACAAGTTCGACAAGAGCGAACTTATTCAACAAGTAGTTGTTTACTCATTTAAGGAATCAAATAAGAATTCGACAAGAGCGAATTCAACATGTCAAATAGATACATCATTCTACAACATGCTCTCAATTATGCATTTGCTTCACACAATCACATAAACCACATAAGAACTCAATCGAGTCTTATAAGCACTCATATCAAACATGCCCTTCAATCCATCCCAAAGTCACGTAAGCTAATATATTAGTCTAACGCACTACAAACGTCGTAGGGATTGAATGTGGAGTCGGTATTGTTCAATAACTCCCTAATCTCGACTCCGGTGAGTCATTACTAAAATTCAACAAAGTAGAGCATTGATACTATATGCATCACATTGCCCTTTTCTATGTTCTCCGTTCATTTAGAACTCGATAACTAAGCCGTTCATGTTCTTAAACTAGCCTTAAACACATTCCCGAGTTTCAGACCCTAGAATCAGTGATTTTGTTAAACTTAGAATTGAAACATAATTCTTTCACAAGAGTTGTTCCTAAGCTCATTATAAACAACATTCATGCTTTGCATAAAGTCAAAGTCACAACTTCAATAAGAATTCATAAAATCCTACACATATTTCAAAGGTTGAATTGGAGGATTTCTCTTTTCAAAATGTGTTCACAATCATTAATAGAACAACTATAATTGTGGCGACCCCGACCCCGGACCCGAGATGGAACCGCGGCCAGAGCGCCAAACAAGACAAGACAAGACAAGAGGGGCAAGAAGGGAACGAACATGCAAGGACTCAAAATATTTTATTTTTAAAACTGACGTGACGCAACATTTCAGTTGCAAGAGAACTCGATACAAAAGGTCGGCATTTCAAAATCGTTTCACCTGATAAAACAGTTAAACATTAAATCCAAGTCTTCGGCGACACTACAGCCGGAACCCAAGCTAAGAAGTAAATATGACAAGGAAATAAATAAGAGCTAATGGGATGTTCAGCGGAAGTCTAAACGTAGCAAACGCTAACAAGATATACAAGGCACGGCTAACACAATTGCCGGCATCAAGAGAAGATAATTACTACAAGAGTTAATACTACAAGTAGCTAACAGGAATACAAGAGTACAAGATCTATAAACATTCCCAAGCGTAGTCTAGTTGACTAGCTTATACCCATCGTCCTTGCAAAATACAAAAGAAGAGAAGAGGACTTCTAAGACCACCTCTTCGACTGCAAAGGCCTGATCAAAAGAGAACTAAAGTATACAAGCGTTGTGATCCTCAACGGGAAGGTCCTGACCTGCTAGGATCTAAAAAAAGTACAGGGGAACGGGTAAGTCATAATGACTCGTAAGCTATCAATCATGCATGACATGGAAATATGCAACACGTTAGGCAAGACAATATTACAAGCATGTAGATCAAGTATATGAGTTGCACATTATTGCACATAGTCACATAATATGAGGATATAGAGCTGGGCCGCTTCGTAGACCTGCAAAACAGACACCTTCATGACGTGCATGAATCGATGGGTGTGATAATACATCGATCTTCCGAGGATATTCTCGGGATAAACATGAAGTCAATCTCAATGGTTGCGTATTGGTTGGCCAAGAGAACTCTTCCCCACTGTGGCCAGCAGTGGAGGGTGTGTGACATGATCAAGTATGCCAGCTGGACTCATGCAATGCCAAGTAGCATTTACTCAACAATGGTTAGTATGGAACGAGTCCGACAAGAGCGTCCTCGTTCGAGACAAGTATATAATCTCATCGATAAACAAGCAAGATTGAGCTCGACAAGAGCGAACTCAATATATCAAGTATGCATTTATTATGTCATAAAGATACAAGCATGATAGTCAATCCATTTCAAGAGTCTAGAATTAGTTTTCTAGTGTAACGCATGTAATAACGTCGTAGGGATTGATCCTTAAGCCGTTATTGTTCAATAGCTCACTAATGTCGACTCCGTTGAGTCATTTCTATAAATCCAAGCTTGTAGAGTTAAAATACTATTTGTATTTCCAACTCTTTTCTAAGTTATCGCATCGATAAATCTAGGCAGTTAATCCTCATAACAACCATATCCAAGAATAAATTCAAGTCCCCAATTTATGGAACCCTAGAATCACGTTTTCCCAAATAATGGTCGAAAGTCTATGACCCAAGAATAATAGTTATTTCTAATGTAGAATAGAACACTTTTACTTCTAGGCTTAGTGTCCAAATCACGACATTTGCATTCATAGTCTATACTTCCAGATTTTCATACTCTCAAACATACTCCAATATCATGGTAGAAATCAAGGAGAGCAATGATTTAGACATGAGAGAAGGGGAGCAAGAAGGGGTAGCATGTTATCTCTAACATGGACCTAAGGGAAATTGATAGCTTACCTCAAGCCAAGCAAAAGACGGAAGCACGAAAACTATCGGTGTCGATCGCTCGTCTCGGCAGCGGCTACGCAACGGCGATCTCGGAATCGTTAGCGGGTCTTGAAATCTCTTGGAATCAAACCCTCACGCACGTATCTCACCAAGACTCTCACGCACAAGCTCGCCCTAGATCGGAGAAGACGAGGTGTGACGACCCGACCCGGATCTCAATACGAGATCCCAAGGTCGTGCCATCAGGACAAACTAAGAGACGGACAAGCACCTGCTAAGCATATTGGTGCGAGTCAAAAGACGAGCCAACCAGCTCACGACAGGAAGGTAAAGCCATAACGGCAATACGGAAAATAAAAACCAAAACCTGCGGAAGCAAAACCATAATGGGACCCGAGCTAACAAGCTCCTAAATATAAACCACCAAAGAGATGGTAAATCTCTCGGCCCAAAAATTCGACGCGCGTGACGCAACATTAGACACGCACCACAAACCATCGGCAACCAAGGCCGGCAACAGACAAAATCCCAACCTGATAAACAACACTCAACGGCTATAACATGCCGGAGGAACAATTCACTATAACCATAAAAATTATGCTAAACCACCAACCAAACCTCACGACTAAAACTATCGGAGGTAGGAACAACAATATACCACAACTAGAATAAACGAGCCACACATGCTCGAAACGACAAAGGAAATAAATACTAAGGGTACAAATGCTCGGCAATACAACCGGCTCCCAAATACACAACCATAATATAATACTACAATCTACCCAAGTAAAGTCTACATAACTTTACAATCGAGCCTCACAAATAATTAACAACATAATATTAAATAACTCCAAGCTTTTGACTTGGAAGACCACCTGCTAAAAGTCGTTATCCGAAGCCGCTGCGCGTACTAACGGGATCACTGCACACACTAGGGAAAACAATCACACGGAGTGAGTCATAATGACCCAGTAAGTTTCTAAATGCAACATATGGCATATTATGACATGGCATGGCATAAATGCACAATCACATAAAATCATGGTATCATGCTAGTATACCATCATAAAACATGTACTTAATTTTTAAAGCACATAAACTCACATAAACCAAGTAGCATATTATTTTTCATATAAATGCTCATAAATAAACATGTGTAACAGTAAACGTAATCGAACCGTTACAATCAAATCCGGGTTCAAGACCCAACCAACTTACCATGAGATCAAACCTCAAACCATGATTCGGGCTCAATTCCCAATCAATAATACCCTGGGGTTTCCTCCCCAAGTAATCTCAACTCATCAGTTTCCCTTAATGAGTACTCGTTACATTCATCCAACCTAGGATGAGAAATGAGAGCTCGATGTCTAGCTAGATGGCATAACTCGAGATCACATCCCACTATTGGCCAAATAGTGAGGAGAAAAGGACCCAATGCAACGATTCATAGCGATTGTTCCCAAAGACTATGAATCGTCCCATTGCCGACACAACAACCAAAACCCGCCAGCTGGACTTTAACCAAACATTCAAGTAGATATTTACTTGTCTAAACTAATGAGACCAAATTCATTATTATCGGACTCATTAAACCATGTAGGACATAATGCTCTACAACAATCTCATATACTATGCACATAACTGCATATAACCACGTAGGACATAATACTCTACGAAATTTCATAAACCATGCATATAATTGCATAAAATCAAGTAGGACATAATGCTCTACCAAACATCATGAACAATGCATATATTTGCATATAACCATTGTGTTCAACTAACTTACAAGTTTAGTTTAAAAACAACATATTGAGGTATTCATTATTCCTCAAGTCATCAACCCAGTCAAGTATAGCTTACAAGCTTAATAAAATATAATGTGAGGTCTTCCATAATCCTCAACTCAAACCAAACCAAGACTACTACGCTAGTCTCAAAATATCCACAATTCAAGACTTATTATTTAGTCTTTATTTTAAATACACCGGACTCAATCATAGTCCTAATCGTCATATACGATCGATAACACCAACACCATACTTAAACATCATGACTACCCCGTAGTCACTTCGCACAAGTGTTTTCATATGTACGCAACAAAAATCCTTGAGAAGAGGATTCTCTCTTAATCTTCTCTTAACTAATCTCGTGACCTTATGCGGGTCTCAATTATCCCATGCTCTAACAAGCATGTTTAAAACATATTTCTAATAAATCTTCATACCATGAATGTCTCCATTGGACACAAACCAAAGACCCGGTGTGCACAAACACAACCCAAGCAAACCCAAACATTGTAGGGTTTCAACCCAAGGCTCTTTATCATTTTATTGGCCTTATTACGACTCCGTTGAGTCTTACTAACACATTTCATTCTTTATGTGTTTTATAAATTCATACCGTAATAATTTCTTAAGGTTTACAACCCAATCTCAATAGTCATTCGGGCTTAATTCCCAAGACTAAAAATCCACAAAACACATCTCAATCACCAACCATTTAAAGTTCGGAAGTTATGTTCTTCCCTCCATTAACCAAACGAAATCCAATCATCGTAGGATTTCAACCCAAGTTTGCTTAACATATTATCAAGCCTATAATGACTCTGTTGAGTCTAATCTACCCTTTCTAAAATTTTAGGGCAAAGAAGCTATGGTTCTCAATTCTCCCTATATTCATAACTATCCACAATAACCATCATCACGGGTTCGTTTAACTTTCATAAACCCGACAAAACCTTCACTAATATAACATAGAATAAATTCATCATTTTGAGCACAATTTCATTTAGCTCATCTTACCAATCATAACTCCCAATTCATGATTAAATCATACAACCCGGTTTAATATACTCTATTAAGCATATAAAACATAGTAATCAAGCTCACATTAATAATTTTGCAAGCTAAACCAAATTTGGGCAAAACACCCTCCAAGTATCTCAACCAAACCAACATCAAAACTCATGGATAATCAACATAATCAAACTCAATAGACTAGTTAGAACATGAATTTCACATATATCATGGTCTCACATAGGTCAATCAAGTTCTACTATCAATTTGTAAACCTAGGGTTCATGCATCTTCTACAAACCCTAACAATGGCTTCCATTGACCTCAAATATCACAAATGATTGTTTCCCTAGGGTCAATGGAGCCCAAAAGCAAGAGAATTAAGGTAGAAACTTACCAAAACGCAGCTCCTACAAACTGCCATACCCGAAATCAAAGAGATGAAGCTGATTTCTTCAACCTTCACTTAACTCTCTCGGTGTAGCTTGGGGAAGGAAGAACCCTAGCCATGGCCTCCCAAGATCGCACCCGTCAAGCCCTAGAAGTCGCCCCTTTTTCAGCTCTCTCACGCCCTTGGTCTGTTCGCAGAAGACGCAGCTGAAGGAGTCGCTCTGTTGGCCGAACAAATGAAAGAATGCGGCAGATTTTTCTTTTATATGGGGGGATTAGTTCCTCTTAATCACCCACTAATCAACCCCTAATCTCACTAATAATGATTAGGACTAGTTTTAAGTTAATAAGGTAGGTTTAGGCTTAATTTAAATTGGGTTTAATTGGCTGAATTTCGGACAGCGCACAAAACAGAACAAAATCCCGTAATGCTGTCCCAGGGACCCTTGCGGTCGCATCACCCTTGCATGATGCGAGCGCATCATGCTGTTTCTCAGCATCCCACTTTTTCTTGTTTCCTTGCTCGGTTTCGGTCGTTCCCGCATGCATCCTCGAGCCTTAAAGCTTCGAAATGGCTCACAATTGAACCCTTAAAGTCCTCAAACATTAAACTAATCAATCCAAGTCTCAAACCAATTTTAAATTAGGTCTAGACTCCCAAAAACAACGCCCGAAACAACCCGGGGCAAAACCGGCGCAAGACGTAACAACTTGCTATCTAAACGTCGAATGAGACCGCAAACCGACGGGTAATAACCCATGATTATAAGCACCTATAAGGGCTACAAAATAGGCCTGAAAGCCCCCCAGATGATACACAACAGATAGGGGAAATAAGTTCCCGAAAGACGAGACGTTCGCCCGGCTCAATCTCAAACTACGCGATAAGGAGAATTGCTATTCTCGAGGCGTCAAAACTTCACGAGACTTGTGGAATACATCCAATTAGAAGTCTAACACATCTAAACATGTTATTTAATCATCATGTAAAGATTTGGGACCAAATCGAGGTCTAGAACACAAAACCCGAATAAACTCTCAATCGAGTCGCATTTCGACTATCGTCGGGTTACGACTTTTGACTTTAACAAGTCAACCACTATATGACATTTCTTAGAAGTATTTTGGTCTTAATGTGATCTCTCATACACATTTAGACTCTCTCACAAACCAAACGAGTAATCAACCAAAGAAGAAATGCGAGCATTGCACGCAATTCAAGTTAACCGGGAATCGGGATCTTACACGAGGCGGAAGAAATGAATCGTAATATGAAGTCTCCAACTGAAGTAATAGAGATCAGCTTGATTAAATGATAATGGAATCCACATGTCACTTGATGAATGGTAGAAATAGGTTTAGCAAACTTAATTAGGCTTAGATTAGGCTAATAAGACTCTAATACAAGTGGTTTAAGTCACTAATGGTAGAGGTTTAGTAAGGGTAAGATCGTAATCAGCCAAATGTTGCAGAAAATCACGTTTTGCTGGAAATCTGCTCTGTTCGGTTGTGATGGCCGAACTTCCATCATTTTGTTCGGTTATGGTGGCCGAACAAAACCCAAAATGTTCGGTTGGCAGAGTAGAACGATTCCTCAGGCCATACGTTAGGTCAAACAGGTCCAGATTTGCACGTATAACGCGTATAAAGCATATACAACTCGAAGAAGCATTAGAATGAGTATCAAGGGTCTTAAAAACAATGATAAATGTCTCTCAAGGTCTTGGCTAAGTCCAAAAGATCAAATCCCGAGCAAGAACAAGCCAATCTAGAGCATGCAAGGCAATAGGCGTTCGATACGCCAATTACGGTTCGATCAAGGAATGCAATCGAGTCAATCATGTTAGGGATACTATTAGCATGTTAAAAACATATTCTAATCATGTTAAACAAGTATGTAAGACAAGTAATACAAGTAGGTTTCGGGTTCTCACAATAATGAAGGGGTCATGTTATTTTATTGAACATGAAAATCTCTGGGAATTGTCACTCACCTTAGTCCTAAGATTAATGGATGAATGGATGATCAAAGCAAGGATTGTTGTAGAGGAGATCAAGGCCTTCGATTTGGCGGTCTCGGATCGCCGATCGGACCACCGGAACTCCGAGAAATGGTCTCTCAAGCTAGGGTTACCTCCATGGACGAAAATGGAGGATGAAGCTCTGAATCTCTGGTTGTTGTTGATCACAAATGTCTGAATTTGGCTAAAAATGGTTTATATACTTACCATTTAGACCCTAATCCATGTGAAGGGTGTTAATTGGCTTCTCATTGGCTATGGCATGTAAGCCTTTGATAAGGAATGATCCAAGGGCCAAGAAGGGTTGTAGGAGAGTCAACAAAGGATGCTTCAAGTCACTAAGGACGGCCAAGGGCAAGGGCACAAGGGTCATCAACCAAAACCCACTCAAAAACTCACCAAACCAGATTCTGCCATGATGCGGTCGCATCATGTATGGACCATGCGACCGCAAGGGTCTCCTTCCAGCATTCTGCACATTTTTGCATGCTCTCAGCATCTCAACGCGAGCCAACCTCCAAAAACCAATGCGGCCGCGAGGTTCACTACTCAAACTTCATCTAAACTTGTCCTAAATGATTTCAAACTCATGGGCAAGCATCCTAAGGTGTAACCAAACCCAAAACAAGTCGGAAACACACCCGAAACACAACCGAAACAAGTTAGAACATGGCTGGAACCACTCGACAATTGGCCAACGAATCAAACACGAATCAATCCCAACTTAATCTAGGATAACTTCAACATGTATAAGGCTTGTTTAGACATGGTTATGGCTTGAATACAAGGCCTAGAACTCAACCGAACTTCTCTCGAGACGAAAAGAAGGCAATACAAGCAATGATGAAAAACCACAAAACACAAACGAAGCTTCTAAACTTCCAACCAAGCACACAACAACTAAGATGAACATTATAAACCTTAGATGCAAAGTACTAAGAATCTCATGAGACTTATTTAGGTGCTATCATGATACGATGAGCAATCGAAACAACAACAACAAGGCATGCAACGCATGGAAGACCGTTACTCTATTATGACCTTAACCAACTCAATGCCAACATGATATGAATGAAATGAAGTCTCTAACATGTCAAGACCTATTATAAACATGTTATAATGATGACAAACATGCAATGGGTTTGGGTTCTCACACATCATCCCGGGAGAACAACGTCTATGATAGATGTGTTTTACACGCATCTATTGAATACTTTTATAGCTTACAAATAGCAACTCCACGAAGCTTTTGGCTACTAATATGTGTTTTGGAGTTATATTATGAAGCATGGGATAGATTCAAAAATTTACTTATCATGTGTCCCCATCATAATTTATCTCAAGATGTGTTAGTAACTCAATTTTATCATGCGCTTTCACCTGCTTTGCAAACTATGGTTGATAGTGCAGCCGGTGGTTCTATTAGTAGAATGACACCAGATGAGTTGGAAAGTTTATTTGAGATGATAAGTGCAAATTCGCAACAGAAAAGTACAAGAGGTAAAAGTAGAAGTTTGTACCAAGTTCAAGATAATTCAGATACTCAAGCACAAATAAAACAATTGAAGGCACAAGTGGAAGTCCTATTACAAAGTAGATCACAAATTCAAGAATTGTGTGGTATTTGTGGATTAAATTCTCATGCTACTAACTTTCGTCCCTCTAGTGTTTTGTATCTTGAACAGACTAATGCTATGAATACATATCATCCAAGACAAAGGAATGATCCTTATTCCAACAACACATACAATCTAAGTTGGAGTAATCACCCTAACTTTTCATGGGGAGGAAATAAGCCCATGCAGCCTCAACAATTTCCCAAGCAAGGACAGTTACATATTGAAGAAGTAAAATCTGATGGATTTGAAGGTAGGCAGACTATTTTCAACAGACATGTAATGGAAGCCATTGACGGTTTTAGGAAAGACCTTGCTCAAATTTTACAAGGAAGAGAAGAAGGGAAGTTCCCTAGTTAAACAGAACAAGAAAAATCTATCACTACTCTTCGTAGTGGTAGAGCCATTCGAGAAGAGGTAAGTGATCATATTCATTCTGCTGATGTTCCTGATAATATAGATAACTCTAGTGAAGACATCCAAGATAAAGATAAAGGTGAAGAAATCCAAGCAAAAGATAAAGATAAAGAAATTTAAAAAACACAAGAGAAAGAAAAATATCAAGAGGCAGAATCTCTTGAGGGACCATATGTTGCTCCCCCACCATATGTTCCACCAATACCATTCCCTGGTAGATTGATGAAAAACAAGATTGACAAACAATTTACGGAAATTTATAACATGTTGTCCAAAGTTCATATTAATCTTCCTTTGCTCAATGTTATTAAAAATATTCCGTCATATGTCAAGTTTTTCAAAGATCTCCACTCTAGGAAGCACAAATTCGAAAAGAATGAGAAAATAATTGTTTTTTGAAAACGTTAGTGCAGTATTACAACCTGAACTCCCCCTAAATTAAAAGATCCAGATAGTTTCAATATCCATGTTTCATTTGGTAGTTCGAAAAAGATGAAAGTCATGCTTGATTTAGGAGCGAGTATCAATTTAATGCATTTCACTATTTATAAACAATTAGGTTTAGGAGAATTAAAACTCATTACTATGTCCTTACAGTTAGCCGACCGTTCGGTCAAACATCCCTTAGGAATAGTAGAGGATATTTTAGTTCAAGTAGATAAGTTGATCATATCAGTCGACTTTGTGGTTCTAAAGATAGAAGAAAGATATGCACTAATAATGAAGTTCATATCTTGTTAGGAAGACCTTTTATGGCCACGGCCAACACCATGATTAATGTGAAGAATGGTAGGTTATCGATGTCAATTATGGGAGAAACTATAGAGATTTCAGTATTTGATGCATTAGACAGACCGAGTGACATGAATGCATGTTTTTCAATTGATGAAATAGAAAATCTTATAGTCCAAAGCTTTGAAGCAAATTTAAATGATGACGAGTTAGAGAAAGAGATGTTTGGAGAAGACTATGTTCATAGAGACTTCCCCGATTTAGTATTTGATATGGAAGAATTAGAAATAAAACTCCTCAAGGAGGATGCCAAAAAAGAGAAGGAGAAACTAGAAGCTCCTAAAGATGAAAGTGAAAGTAAAGAAGAAATAGAAATTTCTAAAATAGAAATTGATGAAGATTTGGAAAAAGAAGAATCTGAAACTCCTAAGGAGGATCAAAAAGAAAAAGTTAAATTTGAAGTTCCTACGTTTATCCCATCTATTAAATCTCCTTCTGAAGTAGACTTAAATCCATTACCATCCCACTTGAAATAGAGTCCAGATCTCCTGTACCACTTGTGTGTACCACTGGTGTACCACTTTTCATCCTCACCATTGTATCCCAATCATTGCATCTCAACCAATGATTAAGATGAAAAGTGGTACACTAGTGGTACACACAAGTGGTACAGGAGATCTGGACTCCTTGAAATATGCATTTCTTGGGGAAGGCAAAACCTTACTCGTTATAATTGATTCAGATTTAACGGAAGAATAAGAAGCAAGCTTGTTAAAAGTATTATGGACACATAGAGAAGCTATCGGTTGGTCCTTAGCAGATTTGGAAGGTATTGGTCCTTTAATGTGTATGCATAGAATTCATTTGGAAGAAGGTACTAAATCTTCTAGAGAACATCAAAGAAGACTTAACCCCCATATGGAAAAAACAATTAGGAAAGAAGTGCTTAAACTTTTTGATGCGGGTATAATTTATCTGATATCTAATAGTAAATGGGTTAGCCCAGTTCAAGCACTTCGTAAGAAATCAGGAATCATTGTTGTTAATTATGAGAAAGATGAGTTAGTTACCACAAAAACTATTACTAGCGATAGAATGTGAATTGATTTAAGGAAATTAAATGATGTTACAAAGAAAGATCACTTTCTTTTCCCCTTCATTGACCACATCCTTAAAAGATTAGTTGGCCATAATTATTACTGTTTTCTTGATAGTTTTTCCGGTTACAATTAGATTCCACTTGCACCAAAAAGTCAAGAGAAGACTACATTTACATGTCCCTTTGGTACCTTTGCTTTTAGAAAGATTGTCCCTTTGGTACCTTTGTATTTAGAAAGATGTCCTTTGGATTATGTAATGTCTCTGCCACTTTTCAAAGATACATGATTTCTATATTTTCGGATTTAGTTGAAAGATGTGTAGAAGTGTTTATTGTAATGCTCTTAGGATAGTTAGAATCATAAAGGGATCCTGGGGACATCGCAGCAGTTTGAACCCTTCAATTTACCTGTTGGTTGGGGGGTGGGCGAGTTCATCTTTGAACTCTCACCGACAGTAAAGCATATCAAGTCCAGATGTATATAGATCAAAGTTGACATTAGCTTAAATATTCAGATAATCAAGAACCTAAAGGCAAAGCCTCTCATAGTATTACACATCTGGAAAGTTTCATTTTTGTAGTATCCACGAAAAAGAATATATTAAGAACAAACAAGTCAACATCAACCGAAAAAAAAATTGCCATGGCAGCTGTTTACATGATCCAGAACACGAGAGCTCGATCAAGCAGTACCCTTAAACTTTGCATCGTATTCGTATGGTTGCTGCAAGCGTAAAAGGAAATAGTTTTAGATACTGCAAGATTTACAAAACTAAGATCATAATATATATAGATTTAAACCCCTTCTACTGTGTGCAACCAAATAGGTTGGACAACACAACATTCATTTGCTCATAAAAGATAAAATAATCCAGAAAATTGTAACAGTGACTGCATATACAAGAATCTAAAATTTCAAGACGATTCATCCTGACAATCAGGTGTAAGTATCACATGCAACATGGGTGTCAGTTTGAAATAGTGAAAATGATGGTAAGTACGACAAGACTTACCAAGAAAATGGCTGAAATCAATCTGCGTGCAAACCATCTTTTATGCATAGCTTGTTGAGCACGTGCAGCCGCTTCCACGTTCTCAAATCGCAAATACACATAACCAGCACTGTCCCTGTTTTCAGAAGATCATTTGTTGATGACTTTGTGCTATTGGGAATTTCGGAAAACAGTCTCAACAATGGAATGAAAATGCTGGATCTCATACACAAACAAAGCCAAAACATAAACAAAGCAAAAGAAACCAAAATAAAACTAAAAAATCATAAATAAAGCAGGCTGTAGTAACCCTCCCAACTTGGTTTGGAGTTCTGAATCGCTCCCTTAAATTATTTTGCCTGTCAGCAACCCCCTGTGAACTACTGGAAAACTTGACTAAGACAGCATTAACATATTATTCATCAAAAGCCAAAAGCCAAAAGCCAAAAGCACCTCATCCCAGCGACAGCTTTAAGTCCGCCATTACACAAAATAGATCCAGGACATTCAGAATTTTATCATAATATACATTTTTTATAAGATTTTATCATAATATACATACATGTGAATGTGATAAAAAGCATATGCATATTGTTGTATATCGCACAGTTGTATAAAGGGTTAAAATCGTTTGAAGCGGGGATGCCTGGTTGGGATTGTGGGGAAGGTGGTGTATGGTGGCATGCTGACTCAACCAAATCAAGCTAAATTGACTCAAGAGGTTAAATATGAGGGTGGTTTATAGCTATAGATTAATACAATGAATGCGTCATTCGTGTGAATGTTGCCAGTTAGTTTTGTATGAAACCAAGATAGATCTGAGTATTGTCACTAGCGGGTGAGATAGTTGAAGGGGGCACCCCAAATCCAGAAATAATTCCAAAAAGTTAACGATAGGTCGATCTTAACTAAAGTATACCCTCGTATAATTATTACGTTCTGGCCAAAAATGAATGCATAATCACAGCATTGCCAGGTAATCAATTTTAGCAAATCATCAGATGATACTAGCCCTCTCCTTCGTTTCCATTCCTTCTTATTTTCCATATACACTCCAAAACTTGAAAATTCTCTTCTCATAAACACAATCAATGCTATGCATTGCTAATGAATACCAGTCTTAAGGTAACAAGGATCCAAATTTGACGTAGATCACATTAAGGAAACATCAATCACCCAAATATTCAACATTCCAAAATCAAACACAAACAGCCATTAATATTTTCAAATATAATACGCCTCCATTACTTGGTAAAGCACAATTAAGGCCATCATAGATTTTGTTCTCTGTTTCGTCCTGGGAAACAAACAACTACTGTTTCCCATTTTCTTCAAAACAATTTTTAAAATGTCAAAGTTCTAATAAATTCTTTCAAATTCCAACCAAGGAGAACCTATGAAGAAGCAATATACATCAATCAGGCAGGCATCCCCTAACTCGACATACTATCCCATAGGCATCAAAACATTTGCACAAGTACCCCCCCTCCCCAAAAAAAATCCCAAAATAATCCTCTTCGGTTGGGCACGCGGATTTAGGAGACCAATTTGACTATGTTACTTACCAATTTCTGAGCCAATTTGAATATGTTGTTTACCAATTTCATCCTCACAAAAGTATGAAAAGATGAGCGTTCCCCATCTATTGAACTATGAATTAAACCAGAGGATAAAATAATAAAATAATCATAAAAGATGGCTTGCATTTAGAAAGTGTTTACATTTTGAGGAACATCCCAAAAAGGAATAATGGACTCTCTTACGGAGCAAGTAATATATAGTAGTAGTATTCAGCATACAAGATTAAACAAGAATATCATGAACTTGATATAAAAAAATTATATGCATGCTCATCAACATATAAATGCTTTACTCGTCTATATAGCAGTATTATCCTAGCATGCATGATTAAACCAGAATAGCATGAATTTGATTTGAATGAATTTATACATACTTGTCAACATAAATATGCTTCACTCGTCCATAATTGGAACATTCCTCTTGCACATCATCTTTAATGTCGAGATCAAATTCTGGTTCCGTCTGCAAAAGTGTCTTAAAGATCAATACTATCCTTAGAAGCAGACATGCTAATATATTTAATTGATGGGTCAGAATATACAAGTGAATCAAAACATGGGAAATAAAAATATCTAAATGAAGAACCGCTGAAAAAATCACAAACCTCGGTTGAGGGATCAAACATATTCTTCAATAGTAAGCACTCGCTGGGGCTCCCAACAGGTTCTGAAACCATAGACATGACAGCTTGGGCTGGAAGAACTGGAACAGGAATTGTAGCTGACCCATTCATGGGCAAGCTCATGGCTTGTTGACCTGCTGCTGATCCATTAAGTAGAGGTGCTCCAAGAGATCCAGCAATACTACAAAGATGATCACTATCAGGTTATTCACCAATCATTGTCAAGAACAGAAAGATTTGATGGAACCAGAGACAAACCTTGAGGCAATACCACTGCGATCCAGCTTCTGCATAAGCATTGCTCTTGATTGAGCATTTAAAGCCTGTGGAAGGAGATGCCACAATCAGACAAGACCATAGTTGAAAAAAGCGGAAGGCGAGAGGCGGGCAAGAGGTCAAAATTTGAGGCGAGAGGCAAGGCGCAAAAAGGCACTCACGAAACAAATGTTAAGGAAAAATTAATAAATATATATATATAACTTAACAAATCTCAATAAAATATGTCATGAGTGATGAGTGATGAGTGATGAAACTAAGTTAACAACATAATATTAATAACACAAATTTCATCATTCTTTATTTTTCCTTCGTATTTTTTTCCGTGAGCGCCTTTTTAGCGCCTCGTCTCTCACCTCAAATTTGGACCTATCGCCTTTTTGGCACCCCTCGACTTTGACAACTATGGCGATAAACAATGACAAAATTAGAAACATGTATACATTATACAAATCGTCGACAAAATCTGTTTTATTACAAACTAACAGTATCCAAGAAAGTTGCTTTTCAGCTGAATAAAGTGGAGAAATTAATCTGGAATTAGTATTTCACACAATCTTCTCCATGCTCTTAAAGTTGAGCAACCACTTGTTAATTCAATTAAGGTTATATGTAGTGAGAACTATGCCATGCCCAAGTTCAACAGCAAGAGTCCATCTACATAATATGCAATCTATACGAAACTCAGACCATCGGCCTAAATTATCCGGCTGATCAATTCTTTCAACAGCACTGTCCAAGTAAACTCCACATGCAGATCAATTTTGAGCATAGACAGTTTTGGACGCTCGATGTGCTAACAATTCTGGAACCCAAGTACGGAGATCAACGGTTCAACGCTTTAAGTTAGATAGATTCATACAAATAAAGAAATAGATATGTCGTCAAAGAGTGCATTGCAACCAAAAGTTACATAGTTCCCCAAAACCCAACTATCAACCCTCATGTAAAAATCTCATATGTCCATCTTGCCACTTGTCCCATGTCGGTCCTTTTCCAGAGGGCTGTTAATAAAAGTCAACAGAAATAACATGTGTTCTGCCCATGACCATTTTAAAAGGCAAAAGGAACATTTTCCCTCAAGCACTATCTCCTTGGTTAGGAGTCATCTCTCTGTTTGAAAATCAAAGGGTCTTCACAATCTAACTGATTTTGCTTGATTTGTCATGTGAATCAAGCAGAATAGTAATAATTGGAGACAGATATGCAAGCCCAGTAAAGCAACCTTACCGCATATGTTCTACATGCAGGAACAAAAGTGAGACCTAGGGACACCTTTTTCTCTATTGGTATGCAGCTAGGATGTTCACATTTTTTGTTACCAGACGGACATGTATGGTTTGCCCTTGGCTCAGCGGAGACCCTTTCATTTTCCATATCCGAGGTGTTTATGTCCTTGATTAGTTTTTACATGCAAAGCCTTCAGAAACGACCATAAGAGCAAAAGTGAAGGAGTTTCAAACCAAAAACCAAACTAAGACTACACAATGACACTCAACTAGAGAGACTATTCTGTTAGGTATTATTTTATTTTTTTATAAGAATTTGAGCATTATTAAACTGCAATCCTCAAGTTAGACAGTCAATACCATTAAATCATTAATTAATCTTTGCTTTATTCACAACGCAAAGCTGGATAGCAAATTTCCTAGACTTCTAAAAGCACATTGTGTCATTTTCACTTGTGATGGTAAAACCCCAGATGAATTCATAAATAGCTGCAGCTGAGATTCCACGAAGAAGATTATGCTCTACCATATAAGGAAAAGAAATGGCACCCTGGATACCGTCTCTCGTCCCAGCTGATGTTACTCTTTGGCAAAGAATGCGGTATCGCTTGCTTCACAATCATACCTCTTTCAAGTCTAGAAGATTTATACTACACGGGTGGAAGGATACCTATACACTGATAAGATAAGCTTCTTCCCTGCTCCAATGAAATCATTCTAATACAATACCTTCTTTAAAAAAAAATTAACTTGAGAAGCCTAGCTCTTTCTTTCTTTACTCTTTCTCATCAATTCTACTGAAGCTTTCTCCCTTGTTTCTGTTCATGTTGATTTCAACCAACAGATGGAGTCACTACAATCAGTTACATGTTCTCCACTCTACATCAACTGACCCTTGTTCAATCTTTTACTTCCAACAAATCCTACACATCTCTATAACATATTAAAGGGCCATAATATTGGCCCACACAAACCAAACATCATATCACTACAGTCTCTATGATTTAATTCAGGGTAAAACTTTTGACACGTGACCAGGAAATATGTCACAGAAAACCCCTTTGCATCTTAGAAATAAATTGATAAAAATTGTCTCCTAATATTAGAATTCAAGTACAGCATATGGTATATCCAATGCATAACACAGAACAAAACTGCCCAACAAATTGCATTAACTAGAATTCAATGGTAAGAAGACTCACCAAACCACCCCCATCATCATCATCAAAATCTGCAGCTTTTGCTCCTGAATCTTGAGCACCAACATGATCCGTGACAGATGATACCTATAAAAGAGCAAGTGCGATTAGCCATCAAACAGAACCCCAAACAAATGCAAATTAATCACCGAGGAAAAGAAAACCCTAAAGAAAGAGGAATACACTATCTCAGATGGTCACATCTGAAGCTTTGACAATACAAGAGTACCTTGATTGTTCGACCCGCAATCTCGAGTTTCCCGTTCAAACTTTGTGCTGCCTTGGCATGTTCAAGTTGAGCAAACTATTAAGAAAACAACATAAGTAATATTCATCAATGAAGGATGGAAAGCATAACTATAACTTCTTGTTACAAAAAGAAAACAACTTTCATGCACTTTAAGGTGTGGTTTACTGACTTGAACAAAGCCAAAACCTTTGCAGTGTCCCGTCTCCGGATCTGTAGGGAGTTGCACAAGCTCCACTGGGCCAAAAGCTTCAAAAATCTGGAGAAACACCATAACATACGAGGATATCTTAGAAATCAACTATCAAAGTCAAAAGCAAAAAGCTTTACTTACAGAAAGCCAAAAAATTGTGGATTTAGTTGAAGATTACATATATTGACATACAAAAAAAAACGTCAATCAGAAGAAAAAAAAACTTTATAGCACAGTACAAAATCTGGCAAACCACTCCAGGAAACATGTACTCAAACTATGATGACTCCGCAATTTTCTTTTCCAACAGTACAGAGCTAGGAATGAAATTCGGAAGGTATTAAAAAATATATCAAACCATCGTCGCAGAAATTCAGTTAGGAGGAAATGACAGCTTGTCTTGGCTGGAGTAACTGTTCAATTTATTCTATGCATTAAGAGAACGGGCCCACTCGTATTAGCAGTTCTAGTACACAAAAACTAGTCTATGAAAGTGACATGTAGCATAGAGATAAGTGCAGTTCAGAGAAAAATAAGAGATAAGAGAGAAGAAAGGGAAGAAAAAAACAAAGGTGATTTTTTTTTTTGATAAGTAAAGTATTATATACCAAAGCGTCTAAGCAGAAGATGCATCCTTTTTACAAACTATAAGCATACACAGGACTAATCTATAGAAAAACTATTAACAAAATCAATACATGAGTTGTTATGAATATTGGAAGAATTAGTATCCTCAACCCCCCAAAAGAACAACATGCGAAGCAGCTCATCCTTCATCCTATCCATCGTCCTCTTCTCATCCTCAAACACCCTTCTATTCCTTTCCCTCCATATGGTCCACCAAATACCTAGAGGGACTGCGTGCCAAAAGCTATTCCTTCTTCTCTCCGCTTGTACAAAGACCAGCTCAAAAGGAGGTCTTTAAGGGATCTCTCCAAAGGTGATATAAGGATGGAAAAAATAGTATGATGCCTTAATAATAAGTAATAGAGAAGAATGAAAGAATACATGAGAAAATATCCATCTATCTAAGAACCAAGGGTACTGGTTAAACATCCATTCCTCTTCGTTCAAAGTGTGATTAGCTTCTTCCTTGAAGGAAATATAAAGAGAATATTTCCCACTCATGACTCTCACTTGGACCCATCCCGGCGATTTCCACTTAGAGTTAACTAATCTTTGAACTTCGTTACATGTCGGAATGGAACACGAGTTTCTGGAGAGATGCTTGGTAGGTAGAATGGGGGAGCTGGAGTATTCCATTCCAACATGTAACAAAGTTCAAAGATGGGTCAACTCTAAGTGGAAATCGCCGGGATGGGTCCAAGTGAGAGTCACGAGTGGGAAATATTCTCTTTATATTTCCTTCAAAGGAAGAAGCTAATCGCACTTCGAACGAAAAGGTATGGATGTTTAACCAGTACCCTTGGTTCTTAGATAGATGGAACCCGATTGGGTGCAACCGTAGAAAGGATCGACAGCAGCAGGAAGTATGGGTTAGGGCTGCTCCCTCTTCATCTATGGGGGAAGAAGTTTTCAAGAGGATTCAACAGATATATCGCAGTTTTATAGCAGTTGATGAAGTAACCGAGAAGAGGACAGATTTGAGATGGGCTCGTATATTAGTTCGATATAGTGAAAGTTTACCGGCAAGCATACGCATAAGGGTAGGGGGAAGTGTTTTCGCAGTACCTATATGGGCTGAAACTGCTGCTTTCTACTCCCCACGGCATTCGCTAGGTGGTGGAGGAAGATCTGGAAGTCAGTCACGGTGGTCGCAGGGAGGGAAGACGAGTGGGACGCAAGCGAGTAATTTTGGCGTTAAGACTTCAGATGGACGCAATCCCTACACTGCTAGCACATCGCACGACTTCAGAAAAGGCTGGGGAGGCATGTGGTGTGCAGGGAATTCAAATGTCAAACCTAATAATCAAAACGGTGGAATAAGGGGGGCTCAAACTCAAGAAGGATCAGGCTCAAGGTTTTCTTCTTGGGCTGAACTAGTCAGTAAGAGGAATGGGCGCAATAGAGGCCCAACAAATTTCACAAGGGCTGAAAAGGGTAAATGGGTTGTCCGTGAAAAGGGATTAAAGGAAAGAGGGTTGAACCATTCAGATGGGCTCAAGGGTGTTTGTGGGTTTGGGCCTTCTGGCTGTAACAAATCAAGGGGGAACACATCAAAGGAGGTAAATGGGCCTGGGAGGGTGTCCTGTGACGAGGTTGGAGGTTCTGCTTCTGGGCCAGTTCCTTCTAGCCTCCAAGGAGAGACGGCAGCTACGTGGAACAGAACAGAGGCCCCAGCAAGTGAGGCAAGGTGTAGAAAATCGCAGGCTATCTCTGAAAAGAAACCAGAAGAGCAGAAGGGGTCAGAAGGTTTGAATCATCAAAACCTTAAGAAAGTCGAAGTTCTTGCCTTCTGGGGCAGAATTTGGCGAGTCAGGAGGGCTTGGAAGGGGTTTTCGTCGATGTGGTTTGAGGAAGAAAGGTTTTTATCGTGATGTAGAGGTAGTGCAGAGGTTACGCAATAGGGATACAACACTTTAGTGGAGCGAGATTTGGAGGATAGAGAATACTCCCAGAATGAAGGGGTTCCTATAGGGGATGGCCACGACTCGAGGATTATGGAGTTAGTACTACCGGAGTTGTTGAACATGGAAAGGTCTGGAGTAGGCGACGGATCAGGTAATATGAAAGAATCTGTGAACCGTGATGATGTTATTTCAGGTTGAGCCTCTTGTGGATGATGGAGTCACAGACCTTAACCAAGAGAATGACTATTGCTCACCTAGTGGTGCTATTAGTGAGTGTTCGAGTGATGATAAGGAAGAGCCTTTGAAGTGCACCCCACTCGCAGCGATTCCACCTCGTGATTTTAGTGCTGCCGAAGCTATTATGAACAGAGTAAAGGACGAGGACATCTCTGGTTTGGTCAAAAGAAGAATTAAAGGCTTCGGGAAATTCTTCGGAGTCTCTTATATTGGGTATGAAGATAAAATCATGGATCTGCTCGTGGACAGAGATCAGAATTGTAAGGTTTCGAGGGGAAATAGCATCAAAAAGTAAAGTAGCTATAGTGCAAAGGGGATGAAGGAATTGAAGCAATTGTGCTGCAGCCTGAACTTTAAGCAGATTGATAGCAGTGGGTTGCTGGATAGAGATGAAAACAGACTTTAGTTATGAACATGCACATTATTGTTTGGAATATGTGGGGATTAAATGACATGGATAAAAGGTTACTCATTAAGGCAGCTTTACGTAGATGGACACCGCATGTAGTGTCTCATAGAAACAAAAATGGAGGTTATGGATTGGATAATGGTAAATAGTATTTGGGACAATAAATGGGTAGACTGGGACTGCTTAAAGGCTGTGGGTTCAGCGGGTGGAATTATAGTCATGTGGGATCGGAGAATCGTCTCAAAGGTAGAAGCGACTGTGGGTGCTTACTCAGTTTCTTGCGTGCTGAAATATGAGGAGACTAATAGAAATTGGCCCCTCTTCTGTAGTGGAGCGAAGGAATTTATGGGTAGAACTCAGGCAGTTAGGAGGAGGTGGAACATTCCGTGGTGTGTAGGGGGAGACTTTAATGTTGTCCGTTTCTCTCATGAGCGTACGGAGCACTGCTGCGATGACAGATTTTAATGATTTTATTAATGAAGCGGAACTAGTGGATCTGCCTTTGGAGGGGGGATATTTTACTAGGTTCAGAAATGGAGGTAGGCATCAATTTTCAAGGATTGATAGGACCCTTGTTTCTGCAGATTGGGGGGATAGCTTTTGCAAATCTAGACAGTTTTGCCTTCCTAGAATAATGTCCGATCATGTTCCCTTACTTCTTGAGCGCGGCGACTGGACAAGAAGGAAGACATATGTGGCTGAAGGAGCAGGGTTTTGTGGATTGGGTCAAGGCGAGATGGAATTCGTAAGCTGTTGATGGGGATTCAGGTTTCATTGTGGCTATGAAGCTAAAAATGCTGAGGGAGGATTTAAAAACATGGAACAGAGAAGTATCGGAAGGTTAGACCTCAAAATCAAAGATTTGGAGGCAGAGATCAAGAGACTTGATGCAAGGGCTGGGGGAGGAGAGAGAAATGGGGTTGAGGTAAGCCGTAGAGCAGACCTTAATAAAGAGCTAGAACGTCTTCTTAAAAATGAGGAGATAAGCTGGAGGCAAAAGTCCCGAATTCAGTGGCCAAGGGAGAAAGGTGTTGGGCAAGATTATCTCCAAGACACAGCATGCTTTTGTTAAGGAGAGCTGGAGAGGCAAATCCTTCATGCGTCGTTGATCGCCAATGAAATTTTGGATGCTAGGATTAAAAGTGGAGTTTCGGGAATTCATTGCAAGTTAGACATGAGAAGGCGTATGATGATGTAAATTGGGGCTTTTTTATGTACCATATGGAAAGGATGGGGTTTGGCTACAAGTGGAGGTGGGTCCATTTTTGCATTTCTTCAACAAGGTTCTCGGTGTAGGTAAATGGAGAACCCGCAGGTTTCTTCCCGAGCTCGAGGGGCTCGAGGCAAGGAGATCCTCTTTCCATGTTTTTGTTCATCATAGTAATGGAGCCTCTTAGCAAACTTAGCAAACTTATGGAGAAAGCTGCTTTGGGTGGTTGCATCAATGGGTTTAAAGTGGGTGGGGGTGCTAGTCCGGAGACTTTGGTGTCCCATCTTCTTGCAGATGACACCCTAGTCTTTTGTGGTGGGAACTATCCCAATTGGGTTATCAAAGGATGGTGCTGCTTTTCTTTCAGCCTCAGGTCTACGTATCAACCAACATTTCCAAAAGCGACATCATCCCGAAGGATGATGTTTGGGTGTAGGGGATTTGGTCTCCTTTTTTGGTTGCAAGGTTTCCAATCTTTCATCTGTGTATCTTGGGTTGCCTATCAGAGCCCCGTTCAAGAGTAAAAATATGTGGAATTCAGTGGTTGAAAAATTTGAACATCGCTTGACGGGTTGGAAGAACAAGTATCTATCAAAACGGGGGAGACTTGTTCTGGTAAAAAACTACACTCTCGAGCATGCCTACGTATTTTCTATAACTCTTTTTTGTTCCAGCTTCGGTTCGAAAAAGATTAGAGAAGTTGGAGAAGGATTTTTTCTGAGAAGATCAGTCCACAGTGCGGAAATATCACCTTGTCAAATGGGATACAGTTTACTAAGTTGTTTAATGAAGCTTTGCTTGGAAAGTGGCTTTGGAGGTATTTGTTTTTTTTTCTGACAAAGGCCACTGAGGCTTTTGGGATAGGAGTGTGGAAAGGTATTAGAAGATGATGGAATGCTTTTGGTAGGAACATACCTTTTGAGATCGGGTTAGGGGTGACGGTGAAGTTTTGGAGAGACTTGTGCTGCGGAGATGCGGAGTTGCTTAGATCCTTTCCAGAGCTTTTCGATATGGCTAGGAAAAAGGATAGCTTGATTAGCTCGGTGCTATCTTTAGAGGGAGGTTGGGTAATTTGGAACCCAACGTTTAGAAGTAACTTTCAGGATTGGGAGATGGAATTGGTGACAAGATTTTTTTGAGCTTCTTTATGCCCAAAAAGTTGGTTGTGAGAGTGATAGGGTGATTTGGGAAGGGTCGAACGACACAAGAAATTCTCGGTCAAAGGTTACTATTCAAAGCTATTAGAAAGAGAGGGGTTTTTGTTCCCATGGACATCAGTATGGAAGACGGTAGCTCCAAACCAAGTAGCCTTTTTTGCGTGGGAAGTGGCAAATGAGGCTATTCTAGCCCAAGGAAAAGAGGGATTATATATGTTAACAAATGCTTTTTGTGCAAGGAGAGTGAGGAAAGTGTAAATCACTTGGTTCTGCATTGCTCAATGGTAGGGGAATTGTGGAATTTTATGTTCCGGTGGTTCAATATGGCGTAGGTGCTTCTGGAGACCCCCAAAGACTTACTGTGGAGCTGGAGATATTTTTGGCGGACGAAGAACATAAATACTATTTGGGAAGTTGTTCCCTTGGGGTGTGGTGAACGATTTGGAAGGAAAGAAACCGTAGGGGTTTCGACGATGAGGAAGGGCATATTAGGTTTGAAGAGTGCTTTGTTCCATCTCATGTTCACGTGGTGTTCAGGGGATAAGCACACACATATCCCCTTGTTAGCCTCTTTTGTAGATTTTGTGCATAACTTTCTTTCCTATATCTTAGTTAGATTTTTAGACGCGTCACTTGTTTTGACGCTTTGCTATCTATACAATTACCATTATCAAAAAAAATTACGGAGAAAAGAAAGGATAAAAATAAGAGGCCATTGCTGCTCATGCGATAATAATTTGTACTCTCTCCATCCCTAAATGAGTGTCCATTTTTAAGAAATTTGGTGTCCTAAATGAGTGTCCAGTTTTGTATAAGTGTTTACTAATCTCTCACCTTTGGCACTTAACATGAGTGTGGACTTCTAATGTTATAAGCGGACATTAACGACATTAATGTACATCTGCTATCAAAATGCCCCAAGAATCTCAACTTCCTTGATTTTAGAGAAAAACTAAAAATAGACGCTCATTAAGGAACGAAGGGAGTAAAATAATAATATCTAGATTGGGGTTTCAAGTTGTTTTTGGTGTTGTCTTGGGGTTTTCACTTTCTTGTCCAAGTAAGATGGGACTTTTGAAATAGATAAGATTAATTTGGGGCTAATAACTGATTTTTTTATTGAAGTGAAATAATGCAGGTTTATACTTGTTGGTTCTAAGTTTTTTGTTATTTTAATTTATTTCTTTAATTGTCATCTAGTTCTCGCCTGCCCCTCGCCTTACGCCTTTTGCCAAATTAATGTTACATTGTTTATTATTTGTATATGTTAACTCAAACGTTATCATACCTCATAAACGTGGCCTATCAGTTTGTTTATTAAATACTCCCTCCGTTCCTAAATAATCGTCTTCTTTTCCTTTTTTGTCCGTTTCAAAAAATTGCCTGTTTCTAAACTTTCGTTTCAAGGGAAAATATTTTTACTACTGTATCCTTACTTTTTCTTCATACTTTAATTATGGCCAAATGCGCAAGGCCTTTAAAAGTAACAACATATTAGACCAAATATATATAATAGAGTCAATTCATTTTTCTTTTCTTGTGTGCATAATCAAACAGGACAATTATGAAAATTATTTAGGAACAGAGGGAGCATTAGATTTTTAAATTCTAAAAACTGAAAGAAAAAAATCCAAAGCTGAAATATGCAGCTGAAATTATACATTCCATGGAAAATGATAATACCGATGCAAGTCTACGGCTGAGTAGTTTGATAAGACTTTGAAGCAGATTTTCTTTTTGAGAAAACTAAGGTGTCTTATCTAGTTAAATACTTGTATCAGTAACTAGACTAGTTATTCTCAACGACCCTCTCCAAAAGTTTCATTGTACGAGTTCCTAGTTTTAGACTGATAATCTATGCCATTTAATGATATCCTTAGTTTTTCTTAATTGTTATGCATCCCTAGTTGTCTCTTTTCGGTTAAGTCTTTCTTGAAGACCACGACATAGAGGCGAAATTGCTATTTAATTTATGAGATTAGGCAAGAGAGGAACATCTGAAAAGAGAGGAACTGGAGGGCTTTTGATAATGTCAAATCAGATATCGATGGAATTAAGAAGAACTTCCTTTTGTCTTTGCGCTTTTGGTGTTCCATAGCTGATCCTAACTCAGAAGATCCTTTTTGTAGATAGCATGGACAGTTCTTTTGTTTAGTCTATTATTGATCTTGTATACCCCCAGTGTACAAGGACGCGTCACCTCATTTGACGCTTGTTTATAATACTATACCTTACTTATCAAAAAAAAATTATGAGATGAGGTAACATATCACAGCAAAACTACTTTTGGTTGTCTGCAGTCTCCGCTGTCCACACCATGCTAAGGAGGGGATCTAGATCACCTACATCTATAGGTTAAGATTTCAATTTAGATACTGAAGAAGAATTTGAGGGTCTAGCACTTGCTACAAAGAAATTGAAGCCGCATGGTAAGATGACTAGTTCATTAAATTTTAACCATCATTCATAGAAGTTCCTCGTTCGTATATTTTTGCACGAGAAAATTATATAATCTCTTCTTTTTTTTGTTCAATTAGGGACCTTATTTGTCTAAGGCTCGCATTGCGTCTCGTTGCACCTTTTTCACCTTTAATAACTATGTGTGTAAAAGAACGAGAACCGTGTTAGGCTTAGCAAACAGTTTATGGGTTATATATTGAGAATTGGTGTATGGGTTAAGGTAAAGAAGGAGAGTGTATTGTTAGGTTTGCAGTAAAGCATCAGGGCAAGTAAATCTTTGTAGGCTTTAGGGCTTTCTATCCAGGTTCTCAGGACAGGTTAAGTAGTTAAAAAGGTGACCTGCTAACCCGAAGGGTACAGGGTGGCTTTATGGTAATTTACCCCATCTTTTACTTACATGTCTAAAAACCTTTGCGGCATAAGTCCCAAACTACACTTTTCTCCTAAGACAAAATATTCCAAATAATCTTTTTTAAGACCAACCGGAAAAGCTACAAGCAAATAAAAACAAAACAAAACACTTCGTAGTTCTACCTGTTTGAGCTGAAGTTCAGTCATGTTGAAGTGCAAATTCCCCACATATAGTTTTCGATCAACTGCTCCATATGGTCCTGCAAGACCACCTGAACCGCCACCTGAAGCATTAGATTGGACAAGGTTTTTTTCTGCCTCCGAAGGTTTAACCATTACAGGCTGCCCAAGAAGTAGGTGACCAGATAGAGCAATAGCCATCGGCACAGACATTGCATCATAAAATTCAATATACCTGCAAATAAGCGTTCAAGCTAGATTCGTCAATCAGATTGAGCCAAAGATGAATATTAGATCATCTAACCAAGACAAGTTTCTGAAACAGTATTCTTCACCAAGATTGAAATATATTTAACCAACATGATCGACCAAGCACATGTGAACAAGAATATAATGCGTTAAAACTGATGCTTAAAAATTCCTCCTTGCATCTAAGCTTTTAAACATGGTTAACTGTATTTAGTTAAAAGGAAGTATGTGAAAGTGATACAGAACCTCCCAGGAACAGTGGCTACTTATTACATCAACTCAAGCACCTCTCTCATAATTGCCTCGATCAAAGTTCTTGAACACAAAGCTATTTTGACACCAGCGGAAGGCGATCAGGAGAACATATACTTCCACGTTGAAGAACAACACTAGCAGGAAAATTTACACTCATATCGAACCTAGAAAAGCCAGCAAGAACAAGATAAACCTAGACCTACCTCCATCACCCATCACCAAGTTGCAAACAAGAATTCGGTTAAGTTCAATTGCTATTTTTTCAAGAGGAAAACAATTTGCCTTCAAAGAATAATACTAACAAATTAAGCTTAAAAGTGAGGCACATACCCAACTCCTTTCGACCGTCTCGAATTTCGGTCCATGATCAGTCGGACATCTCTCACCTGTAAACAGTAAAATGAAAAGACTCAGATATAAACAGAAAACTTGCGAAACATGTCAAAAATATATGATGCCACTAGACATCCATTCTAACAAATCATCACACCAATGAGGGGCTGCTTAGAAAACAGCAGTTAACGCATTTGTATCTTTCACTCACCCCAATTATATAGAATGTTGTGAGACAATAAAGTCATTATACTACCGGTGACTGTAGGCAGAGAGGATTTACTGCAACACGAAGGAGATGGATCTTAATAGCATACAATCATAATGCTCAACGCAGTATGCCAAGTGATAACTTAAATTAATAGCATCCACAAACCATTGATAATAGCTAAAGACAGGCAATACAACAGGTCAACAGGCTAGGTGTTTCCAAGTGTGTGATTACATACAATGCAGTCAAGACATAAAACAAGCCCACAAATTCGAATGTCTAATAGATGGTAAGTAAACATCCAAACTTACCTTTCCTGCTTTTGAGAAGAACTCGTAAACATCCCACTCGCTTGCCTTCAGGGGCATCTACCAACAACAGAGACACCATAATAAAGGTTCACATTAAAAGAAAGATGGGTAGAAAGAGAAAACAATGAACAAAAAAACATAAGTTCTTCTGCATATTGAGTTCTGGATAATGTTAATCAGTATACCTGGTAAGCAAAAACAGTTCTCTGGTCCCTTTCCGGATCAGCTTCGGGCTCTACCGCTTCTTTCTTCTCTTTTACTCGCCTGCAACCCAAAATGACTTACAGGATAATAAGAAGAGATTCAACGGGGTACATACAGATTAAAAGTTGGAATGTGACTTCCATAAAAATCATGATAAATATAACTAAAAAGAGATGCATTGGATGCATACAGATTAATATTTGACATGTGACCTCTATGGGAATAATGATAAATATAACTGCAATAAAAAAGTATTTCACCAGCTTTGTGGATGTTATGATAAATAACGTAATTCAAAAAACAACAAAAGTTTACAGACCTCCACTAAGATTAGATAAATATACTTGGATAGTTTTTAAATAAATAAAAACACACAAATATATACAAGAACTATGTTGAACGGACATAGATACGCAGAAACGGGATGCGGGGATACGCAATTCCCAAAAAACATAGGACACTGGTACGGGGTAATGTGTAAATATTCAAAATATAAGGACCAAAATGTAAATATTCAAAAAAATAAGGATCAAATTATGAATATTAAAAACTATAACCACAAAATAAATACTTCAAACATACCCAAATGTTAATATTCAAAGTATAAAAAAAATTATAACAGGGAGTGAAAAACCACTAATGAACAAACAGAGTAACAAAGTCGAACACAAACTCTGTCACAGTCAGTCTCGCAGACCAGACCTCACCTCACGCTCAGTGTATATACAGGGAGAAGAGAGAAAAGAGAGAGAAGAGAGAACAATAATCGTCGGAACTTGGAAGAAATTCCAAATCGACAACAGAGAATGAGAGAATCGTTGATTGAAGTGAAGAATTCCGGGCTGATTCGAACTTCAAATTGAAGGCGACGAAGGGAGAGAAGACAGAACCGAAGTCCAGAGAAGGTTGAACTCGAAGCCTCAAAGGGGCCTGGCCGGTGGCAGAGGTCGTTCAGTAGATGGTCGGCTTCGGCGACGAGGGGATTTGAGGGGGCTAGGGTTCGTTTTGATCACTGATTATTTGAGGGGATTTGAGGGACTGAGGACTGACGAAGTGAGGAATGAAATGACAATAATGATTAGTAGTCGACAAATATACCCCCAACACGTCCAGGTATGTATCCCAACCGTCTTAGCCCCGTACCCGTGTCCGTGTCCGTGTCCAAAAGTTTCAAAAATTCAAATTCAGCCCCAAAACGTATTTGGGGCTGTATCCGCCGTGTCTGACACGGAATACGCCTCCAACCTGCCATGTCTGTGCAACATAGTATAAGAAAAACAATAGCATTTTCCAGTCATCGAATAAACCGGTACAGCAAGATAATTAAATAACCCAGATGAGATCCACATCAAACCACCTATTTACCAGACCCCTCAACTAATTTTCTGAATGATATTACTTAAATGAACACTAACGCGCTACACGAAAGCAAGTCCAATCACCAACTTTCAGCTAGAAAATATTACTTGACACCTGACAGTAAGCAAAGCGTCCATTTTAAACTTATTGTATTTAAAGTCAGCTAGCTTATCAATAAATATAAATAAAAATATAGTCTGTAATTGAATTGGCTGGTCTCATAAGCTGACACTTAAGACATATACCTTCACACTCCACAGGTATCTGAGTCTGGCTAACTTGGTGAAGTGCATGCGATAAAATGATTACTAATATATCCATCAACGCATATGCTAAAATGAGATCATGATTAAAGATGTCATGTACGGACTAACAACAGCAGACATGAACTCTAATACTCTACAGGTTAGAAAAAACTGCTATTGACATTAGCTTTTAAGTAATAAGTAACCAGTATAAAAGAAGTGTTTATTAAGGGGGTTTCATAGCAAAATAGATTAATTATAAGAGAACTGAGAACGCCCATAAAAGTGTCCAGCAAGAAGGCCACCTTACGCAGAGAAGTGAAAAAAGAGAAGAGAAAGGACAGGGAACAAATGAATATATTTTCATCAACAAGGAATAGAATACTCTATGCAGCATTAAACATTATGATCTTACCATTTTACTAGGGGAATTCAAACTGTAACCATATTCAATTACCGTCTTCATGGACATAGAATATATTAACTTTAAAAAATAATAGAAAAAAGGTGGAAAGCGACATGCTACATAAGTAGACAAGTAACTTTGGTGCCACAAACCCCAAAGCCCAAAGACTAAGGGCTCGTTTGTTGTGGCTGATGGCTTATGACTTATGGCTGATAGCTTAATCTGGTAGCTGAATGACTTTTGGCTGATTGCATGATAGACTGTTTGTTACAGCTGTTGAAAAGCTGCTTATGAGTCGTTATAATTATTTGTTAAAAAATAAAAACTTGAAAATTAGTATTCATATTTTTATGTATATTTCATAAAAGGATGAAATGAAGACAATCAAATATTTATTAATGAATAGTTAAAATTTTGGCTTTTTGGCTTTTGGCTTTTCAATGCATAAAGGGTGTTGTACCTTACTTATTGGCTTTTGGCTTATAAACTGAAACAAACACTTTAAATATGATTTTTCAAATGCCAAAAGCCAAAAATCACTCCAAATAAGCTGCAACAAACGAGCACTAAGTCAATCCCTACAGCTTGATGAGCCGAAGTAAACTTTTAGCCAGTAAGACTACCAATTAGGCAATTAGCTAAAACAATGTAACAAATGCACAAGCATCATTGTGTTAAAAATTTCCTGTATCTCACCAAATATCTGCTACTGTGAATATAAAATGAAAGATACACAACAAGATAACCAGGTCAATGTTTGTGGCAAAAAAATTGTACTTGAGGCAAACATTTCGTAGTTCTTGAAATTGTGAACATAGAAGCATGTCCTCTCGCATTGAATTTCCCTCCCACTCATATAGATCGATGAACGTCCTCTTGTTTAATTAAAGGGAAATATTGATGGATGGAAAAACGAAATGATGAAGAATCTCTTGGCACTTCCCAATGTTTTTCTGCCCAAAATTCGGGAGAAAAAAAAACAAACAAGAAGTGTAAAAGTGTTGAGAATTTTTTATCGAGAAAAATAGGTGCAGAATAAATCAAATTGACTAGTATACCCATTATTCAATACTTTTACATCAATCTAAATTTGTATCTTTGTAAAATAGAAGATGCACTTTATGCTAATATTGACTTCTTTTGGTGCATACTAATTCAACAATAAAGGCTCTTACTTTCTTACTTCTGTTATTCGTTCTTTATTATTTGTAGAATACTTACTTTAGTGGACTATAATTTTATTATTCTTTTGACAAGTGGCTACAATTTATGGATTTTTTTATTTTTTTATTTTGGCTAGAATTTATTTATTTAAAGAAATCCACATAAAACTCCACGCAATTTAATGCACTATCGCAGTTGAACCAATAAATATTTTTTCAAATTGATAGAAGAGAAGTTGATACGAAAGAAAAAATTACAAACTAGGCGCAAACACAATGAAAAAGGGACTAAAACCCCCAAAAGTGGAACTAATGTAGCACAGCCTCCAAATCCCTAGCTATCTCCACGACTGACCCCAAAAAACCCCATCACCAAAAGGGTAGAGGGGTAAAATACATATATTTCGTACTACTTATCTTATCATCTTAAACACATTGATGTAAAATTGTGTATTAGTTTCGACAGCCTATATTTCTACAACATTTCATGGTTTCTATACAAGATCAAAAGAAAATTCCAACACAAAGCAACTTTGTAATATCTGGCACTGAACTACCCCCAAGAGGATTGATGATTTCCAGATTTTTATCCATGGTATGACACCAAGGAACATAAATATGGAGTTATAGCATAAACGTCTTCGCAGAGAACGAAAACTTGATAGATTGAGACAGCACCGTATGCGTTGCCAACCTATAAATTCAATACATCATTGGTTAACATCTCAGCCCACAAGTAACCTTAAAGCCAGTTATGCACAAACATTAGAAGATTAAAATGGGAGCCAAATCTTAAAGGCCAAAAAAAGGAACTAAACAGACCTTATCAAACTCAATATGTGGAAAATCCACTTTCTTCAGTGACGCCTTGAAGAAGTTTCCGCATTGTTAGCCCATTAGTATGTGCAAACAATCCATCTACGATTTCAACCCAAGTTAGAAGCTAAATACTTTGTGCATAAACTCTTATATGTTCTTTGTAGTGAGACAACTCCTATTCTTAACTTAGCTTATTCAAATGATGGCAATTATATATAATCAACAATTTGATTAGATATTTACCTGAGATTCATCAAGGAGAGAGATCTCAATACACTAAGATATGTAACATATACAGCCACCGATGGTATACCGGAAGTAGCAAGAGTATCAGACAACTGCTAAGGTTTGAGAGAGATGATGATAATGTATTTAATTTAATTAAAAGCAGGGTTCTTTGACAATAGTTGAAGAATAAATCCTCAAACAACGTCTTACAAAATTAATAACCTTCTCTACATCAGTCGTAAAACCCGCTATCATATGTCAAGGAAAGGCACAAACACGGAAAACCAATTTCCCAAACCCTTCAATACCTACTAAAATCCTAAGCTTATACAGTAAACATTACTCAATCAATCACCCTGCTTCACTGGTAACCTAGTAAAGTAAAGTCGAAAAACAGAGAAACAAATGAACTAACAAAACATTAACGAAGTAAGAGTGAGAAAAGCTGAGAAAATTTTACCTGCTCTCTCTAAGTTCAAGTTCTTTTTCTCTCTCACGCAGCAATTCCTTCTCACGTTCTCGCTCAAGCCTCGAATGACTCCTGCTCCTACGCGACCTTTCTCTCTCCCTCTCCTTCTCCTTCTCCTTCTCCCTATCCCTTCTCTCTCTTTCTCTCTCTTTCTCCTTCTCCCTCTCCCTCTCCCTCTCTTTCTTATCTCTCTCCCTCTCCTTTTCTCTTTCCCTCTTCTCTCTATCTCTATCCTTCTCCACCTCTCTAGAACTCCTATCTCTATCTCTCTCACTCTCTCTCTCCCCATCTCTACTGCTCCGGCGCCGATCCCGATCTCTGTCCCGGTCCTTTTCTCTCTCCAGCTCTTTATCTCCATCTCTACTGCTTCGGTGCCGCTCCGACCGTGACGACGACCTCTCTTTCTCCCTCTCCTTCTCCTCACGCTCTCTCCTGCCACCATTCTCTTCGTCGCCCCTTGTTTTCTTGACCTTCCGCTCTTCCTCGACCCGATCCTCGCCATCGTCGCCGTCATCGTCGTTTCTCTCTCTCCTCCGGTATCCCTTCTCGCTCTTCTCGCCGCCGTCTTTGCTCTTTGTCGAAGAACCGTTACGATTGTCCGGCTCCTCTACGGCCTTCTCCAGGTACTCGTACTCGTCGAAGTCCATTATCACTTCCTTCACACAAGGCCAAATCAGGGACCAATTCTGCAAGTGCCAATCGGGAACCCTAGCTTCTAATTAGGGTTTTTGTTAAGAGGGAGAATACCAAGACTATACTAGTCGGATTGCTTCTGTATCTACAATTGGGACTCCTATGACATTTTGTAAAAAGAGAGTGACCAAACGGGAAGTAAACAAGAGTGGTTTGGATTGATAAAGTCGGCGCTATTTCCCCCAAAAAAAAAAAAAATTAAACTTCCTATTTTACCGTTTTAATTTACTTTCTCCAACTGATCATGCCCTCCAAACAACAGTTTTGTTCGCCCAACTGTAATAGAACAGTATAAAAAATTTACAAAAAAAAATCTATTTCAGTAATGTTCGACATGACTAGTCGAGCAACACAATGTTGTTCGGCCAACCAGAACGGAACATTGAAAATCTTTTTTTTTTTATTTTACTAGTGTGATTTTGAGAAGATTAACGAAGAGTTCACCAGAATAGAGAAGAGAGAGAAATCTGAAGTCTGAAGGATTTCTAAAACAATCAACCCCGTAGTATCATATATATAGGGTGATCGATGACCAAAATGTCAAGCACCTATACCTATTATGTGGCTATCCCTAAAGGCTACTCCTCCTCCCATGTCATAGGCTAATGTTCATGCTTTCTTAACACTCCCTGAACATAGCATCACAAGTTAAATAAGTGTCTCGTTAAAAACCTTTAAAACCCAAAATGGGAAAAAAATCGGACATAAGGAAAAACGCACACAACTTAAATCCTGGACATGTGATGGGTCGCCTCGTTAAAAACCTTTTCATGGAAAACCCAGCTGAAAAAAACCATGATAAAGGGAAAAAGAGTAATGCATATATGCTCCCCCTCGAGTTGACAATGGTTAAGAGAAATCATCTTTGTAAATCTCAGTAGATTCCAGATTCCAATGTTGTGAACATGCCGGGCGTTGTAGTGGGAAGTGCCTTCGTGAATAAATCGCAAAGATTATCACTGATCTAACATATTGGATTTAATTCTTCTTCTTTTCAAGTTCTTGAGTGTATAAAAAAGAGCTTTGGGGATATGTTTCGGGACTGCCACTTTGATGTATCCTTTCTTTACTTTGGGGCTGCACACACGCGCATCGCCTTTCAAATAATACCGCCGGTCTTTGCTGATGTAGTTCATCGGCATTTTGAATATGCCGAAGTCATACGA
Source organism: Codonopsis lanceolata (assembly GCA_013146195.2). Lineage (NCBI taxonomy): Eukaryota > Viridiplantae > Streptophyta > Magnoliopsida > Asterales > Campanulaceae > Codonopsis > Codonopsis lanceolata. The sequence continues at coordinate 69,575,431 of CM028381.1, forward strand.
AGCTTACACACACTCTCGATCGCTTCATGAAGTGCGATCATCTCAAAGATTTGACGATTTATGAAGAACTAGCTGCTTTGAGACGCCAGAAATCGCAGACTCACCCATCATGAAGACATACATACGGCCGTGGATCTCGCTTTTACGAGGATCGCATAAATAACCTCGCATCCGCAAAACCAATCAATTTATCCTTTGATCCTTTGGGATAAAATAATCCCAAATCGATCGTCCACTTGAAGATAACGAAATATGTGCTTGATACCATTCCGTGTCTCGTGATGGAGATGAACTATATCTTGCCAATAGATTTGTAGCAAATGTTATATACAGTGCAGGTACAATTAGCAGAGGCACAAAAGGCTCCAATAGCACTTAAGTATGGTACTTGAGGACCAAGTATTTCTTCATTATCTTCACAAGGGCGAAATGGATCTTTCAATATTCGATGATCTATTAATCATGGGGCTAGTGAGAGGTTTGCCTTATCCATACAGCGCTTCAAAACCCTTTTTGTGTAATTTGATTGGTGTACAAATTTCCACTATGAAAATGTTCTATTTGTAAACCAAGACGATATTTAGTTAGCCAAGATCTTTCATTTCAAATTCTCCCTTTAGGTAATCAGCTTCTTTGATTTCAGCCAATGATATTCGGATCATCTACATAAACAGGCGATAATAGCAAATCAAGCTGTCGTTTTCTTTATAAAAACACACGGACATAATTGATCATTCACATATCGGAGTCTTTTAACAAATGATCACTTAGCAATTATACCACATGCGGCATTGTTTTTAATCCATACGCTGATCGTTGTAGTTTACACATAATTCTTTAGGCTTTGAGCTCGGTGCTTGGGCACTTTAATTCCATCGAGAATTCTCATATAAATATCGGCATCTAATGATCGTATAAATAAGCCGTTACAACATCCATGAGATGCATATCTAGATTTTTTGAAACCGAAGTAGAATTAGATATCGAGCGTAATAGCATCCATTACGGAGAATACGTTTCTTAATCAATCCAGGCCTTTGAGAAAAACCTTGTGCAACAAGGCGAGCCTTGTATCTCACACATCTCATTTTTCTCATTTCGTTTCGAATAAAATCCATCTCGTATCCAATGGGTTTCCGACTTACAATTGTGAGAGCGATAGATCAAATACTTTTCGTTTATTCAACGAATTTAATTCGACCTTCATGGCATCTATCCATTTGATCTTGTCATGTCTCTTATGACATTCGAATCTGAATTTTGGTTCGGGATCATCGATCCGAGTCATTAATTTCTTGAGATGCCGAATAAAGAGAATATATCATCAATATTCTCCATTTCATCTCGGTTCCATATTTTCCATTACATATGAAATTAATGGAAATCTCATAGTTATCATTACTGCGGGGGCTTACTAGATTTGCATGATCGTGTGTTTCTTACGGAACAATTTCACGATCGTGTGTTTTCTACGAACACTTTCATGTGATTGAGGATTTTCAATCACTTTCCTTTTGCGAGATTTTTATCCTTTGAACCAATGAGTCGTCCACTTGATGTATTTTATCATTTAGCGACCCTTTTGGTATTTCAAACAGGCATTTATAAGCACTATATGTGACTTTGTCACTCTCTTTGTATCTATAAATGCATCGGCAATTGATTCGCTACATTTGTAAATGTATGATCTTTTGAACTTCCGTTCCGTTGCCTTGGGAGGGTCGAGGTGCGATAAAGATGATGTGCACCACTTGATCTCTCTTCCACTTGTTTCCCCTCTTCACTAAAGGTGGAAACTTGTCTTCATTAAAATGACAATCGGCAAGCGTCTTAGTAAAGATTTTTGGTTCAAGATATTTTATTATAGAAGGGATTCATACACATACTCCCAATCTCCTTTGTGGTCCCATCTTTGTGCGTTGTGGTGGAGCAATCGATTACATACGCACAACCAACTCTTAGATGGGATAGATTAGGCTCTCGCTTAGAATGCCAAGCGTATTGGGGAGTATTTATGATATGCACTTGGCTGAGGCGAATCGGTCTGTTGCAATGTGACATGGCTGACTTTGTTCTCATCATTAATAAGTGCAATGAGTTGAATACGTTTGATCAACGATTAACCAAACCATTTTGTGTATGAACATGGAGCTCTTGGATGTTCAACATCGATCCTATTGCCATACAATAATCATTAAATGCTTGAGATGTCTCACCTTTCTTGATCATCTCATCGGGAATTGTGCTCTCGACTTGATTATTTGTGCGAGGAATTTGGCAAAAATGCCGTATTACGAGTTGATAATAGACATACGTGCGACCATTTGCTAGAAGCATCAATCAATACCATAAAGTATTGGAATGGTCCACTAAGTGGATGGATAGGTCCCATATATCACCCGAATTCGTTCCAAAAGCGATGGTGATTCATATCCACTTTAGTTGGTGATGGTCTAATTATCAACTTTCCTTGAGAACAAGCCTCACAAAGGAGTTCATTAGATTGAAAAATCTTACGGTTTTTCAATGGATGACCACTAGAATTCTCTATAATTCTCGCATCATTATTGATCTGGATGCCCCAATCTATCATGGGCTTTAAATGTTTCGATAAACTTGAGTTTTGCGTAGAATAATTCAAATATTCTTATGATTGTACTATACAATCCGGATGATAGAGATGGCAATTTCTCCAATATACACTTGCTAGGAGTGTTTGAGGTAATCTGAATATTCATCATTCCCACTTATTCATAGTCTCAATATGATATCCATTCAGACGAATGTCTTTGAAACTTAACAAGTTTCTTTGAGACTTGGGAGAGAATAATGCATTATTTATCATAAATTTCGTACCTCCAGGCATTAGGAAAATTGCCTTGCCAAATCCTTCAATTATTTTGGCATTACGGATATAGTGTTGACATTAGCATTGTCAATTTTTAGATAAGAAAAATATTTCTTATTTTTAAGTATGGTATGCGTAGTGAAATACATGCGCAAGACATAAATCTCCTTCTTGGATTTTGGATTCGAGACATATTTGTGATCTATTTCAATATGAGAGAAAGCAAAATAAGATGAATAAATATAATAACACATTGAATGCAAAATGCATATATAAACTTTATTGTAAGCATGCTAGTATACATAGGAAAAGCAGATAATGTTCCTACATAACAACATGTTACTTATTCCTGACTTTTTATCTTAAACTGGACCATAGCTTCATTCCAATGTTCATTTATTCTTCATGACCAATATCATTACTAATGGTATTGGACATGTCGGCGTTAACCATATCGAAATCAAAATGAAGATCTTGAGGATCATTTTCAAGGAAATTTGTCTCTATATTCTTTCCTTTTTGTGATCTCTCATAAAGATCAACTAGATGTTTTAATTACTTGATGCCTGGCATCATGCCACACCTAAAACATGAACTCTTCATTGTTTGGGCCTTTTTGCCTACTCGAGGTGTTTCTATCATCATCTACTTTCCTTCAGGTGGAGAGGAATTTCCATTATCTGGATGATGATGATGGCGAAGCAATTTATTTCGTCGCGGCCTCTTCCTCGGCCTTGATTTCGACCACGACCCGGCCTTGTCCATGATTTCCTTGGCCCCGACCACGACCCGCGACGACCACTACCACGCCCACGCTCTTGGCCTTCATCATACATAGTCCCATTGAGGGAATGGGCATTGATCGATCGAGATTCATGATTCTTCATTAGAATCTCATTATTACGATTACTACAAGTAGGCAAGAGATCAATTCAGAGTACCTTTTAAAACCCTTCGATATTAGCTGCTGCGGGAGCATATTCGAGGCATGAAAGAGAAAGTCTTCTCCAACATATCATATTCATGATGGTTTCCCCACATAATTTCAAGCTGTGAGGTTATTCTATACATCATTGAACTATATTCATTAATGGTTTTAAAATCTTGTAGGCGGATATGAATCAATCATAGTGTGCTTTTGGGGAGAATGACCGTTCTCAAATGGTCATATCTTTCGTTCAAACTCTCCCAAAGGCGAGTGGATCATTCAGAGTGAGGTACTCCATCTTTAGGTCCTCGGGACGTGGTGTCGTAGGAAAATCATGGCTTGAGCCGTTGTTGATTACTTATCCATTCACTATTACTTTGTTGGATAGTATTTTCGAGGCTTAGCGGCAGGTGGGTCTCGGCATCTATTTTCCACGACATATAATTTTCCAGTTATGTCGAGCCTTTCAAATTCAAGCTTAGCTATGTTTGCCATTTGTGAAGAAAAACTATAAAAATGAAACATATATATATTAATAAAATGATGACATGAAAATTTTATTCATACGATAATCAATCGTTACATGTTAAAATGTATGTTAAAAGCTATTGTAGCTAGCAGGACATACATGATACAAAGAAGGATAATAAAAATCTCAAAATCATTTGGAGGAATTCAACAACAAAATCATTGCGGTGCATGCAATAACAAGTATGATAATAATCATCAACATTGGAGAAAATTTTTATAGAAGAAGAAGATATGATATTGAGAGTTTGTAAGGAGATAGTAAAAATGTGAGTAATCTATTAAAATGTTACGGTATATATGGAGAAAAATGACCGTTTATGACCGTTAACTAGCCGTTTATTACCGTTAGGGGAGATAAATAAAAATCGTAACTAACTGTTATATAGCCGTTAATAGCCAGATTATATGACGGGGGTAAAAATGTAAAATTCGATTTAATAGAATTGCATTTATATTATGAATAAATATAAAACTTATTAGGAGCAATAAATAAAATAACTCATTAATATTTGTCGATCCAACTTTATATGACTATTATATAGCATACATATATATTCACGCCACGCTACTCGGCAAGCCTTTACGTGGGTGTTTGTAAGTGAGTAATAAATATATATGTATATAAAGTTAATCATATATATAGAAAGAAATATATGTATATATATAAATATTCATTTATAGCTTAGGTTGTTTTCCGCCTGAGCATCAACGAACATATATATATTATGCGTTAAATAATAAATTATTATTTCGTCATCTCACCATATATTATCGACGGTGGCTCGGCCTTTTCTTAATAATGATATATACGATATATCTTGG
>CM028381.1:69580659-69608232 GCA_013146195.2 Codonopsis lanceolata
AACGCATCATATATTCAAGTATGTAAGAACAATAATGGCGATCACTGTTTAAACTCGAAAATGACGGTTTGAATTCAAAAAGGATTTTAAGAAGTTGTTGAAATGTAGAACAACAAGACATTGTGCACCCCTTAGAGTAGATAAACGCACCATTGTTGAAGATGAGAAGAAGAAACAAGAAGGAACCAGAACTCTCGCGTAAAGTAGTTACATAGAGAGAGAAGTTTCGTCAAAGGTTTCTAAAGTTTGAAAATGATTCTGTTCGAGACATTTAAAATTTTGAAAGGGAACTTAAGATATTTTCTTAAGTACCAAATTTTGTCCTTGACTTTTATTGCTTTAGAAACCCTCTTTAGCGTAAAATAGACTAAGTAAGAGTACTAACCCTTAGGTCTTCCCAAGAAAGAAGAACTTACGTCTTCCGATTAGTCTAATATCTGGTCTACCTAAGATGAAAGAAATATTTAACAAAAATTTTAAAATTAGCAAGAGGGATCAATCATACCAAGATTTCTCCTTAAATAAGCAAACCTGGTGGCATCCAAAGGTTTTGTGAGAATGTCCGCTAATTGATGCTCGCTTGGAACATATTCCGCATCGATGTTACCTTTTTCCACATGATCTTTGAGAAAATGATAACGAATATCAATGTGCTTTGTCTTTGAATGCATTATCGATTTTTGGAGACCGAATAGCGATGTGTTGTCACACATAATTGCGCGCCTTGATGTTGTAGTCCACCAATTGTTGCTTCATCCATAGCAGCTGAGAGCAACAAATGCTTGCAAAGAATATATTCCCGCTTCGGGTTGAGTTTGCCATCGATCCTTGTTTCTGCAAGACCATGAGACGAGTCTGCTTTCAAGAAATTGACAAGTCCCACGGTGCTTTTCCGCCACTTTGCAAAGTCGCATAATCTCGCATCCGAGTATCCAACTAAATTGAAGTTGTTGGATTTTGAATACCGTATGCCTAGATTTGTTGTTTTTGAAACATATCTCGATGATACGCTTGGCAAGCAAATGTGACTCCTTGATCTCGCCTCGAAATCTAGCACAAACACAAACAAAGAACATAATGTCGTCTACTAGCGAAGGTAAAGAAGTGAACCTATGATTCCTCGATACTTGGTCATGTTCTCTTGCTTTCCCTTTTCATCTTTGTCAAGATGGCAATTTGCCAGAGACATTGGAGTTTCAAATCCTTTGGTCGAATCAAGACCAAACTTCTTGATTAGTTCCTTTCGCATATTTGGTTTGGCTGATGAAGATTCCTTCTCAAGTCTCGTTGTATCTCGCAGCCCTAGAAAATAGGTAAGTTCGCCCATCATGCTCATCTCGAACTTGCTTTGCATTAGCTTCTCGAATCTTTTGCACAGTGCTTTGGTTAGTTGATCCAAAGATGATGTCGCCCACATAGATTTGTACCGTAAGAGAATGGCCTTTGTGCTTGAGGATGAATAAAGTAGTGTCGATTCTTCCTCTCACGAATCCTTGTTCAATTAAGAACTTGATAGAGTTTCATACCAAGCTCTAGAGCTTGCTTCAGTGCCGAGAGCTGAAGCTTCTTGAGTCAGACGTGGTCCGCTTTGTCGAGATGACAAATCCTCGAGGTTGTTCCACGTATACGCTTCTTGAAGATCACCATTCGTAAAGGCACTCTTAACATCCATCCGATACACTTTGAAGTCCATGAACGAGGCATAAGCTAGAAAGATTCTCGATTGCTTCTAGTCTAGCAACAGAGCAAATGTTTCATCAAAGTCAATTCCTTCTTCCCCGCTTCAGTAGCCCCGAGCAACCAATCTAGCTTTGTTTCGGTGACATTTCCATCTTCATCTCTTTTATTTCGAATACCCACTTGGTGCCGATGACCGGATGATCACGCCTGTCTTTGAACTAAGCTCCACACCTTACATCTTTCAAACCGGTTCAGCCTCTTCTTGCATAGCTTCAATCCGCTTATGATCTTCGATGGCTTCATCAATCTTCTTTGGTTCGAAGTTCGATACAAATGCGTAAGCAAACAACGCTTCTTCTCGAACCTTATTTTCGCATTTGACTCGTGAGTTGAGATCACCAATGATTTGGGAAATGGGATGATCTCTTGCTTCAATAACGCTTGAGGAAAATCACTTCCTGAGGATTCTTCCCTTAAGAATTCTTGAGTTGGTTGAGAAGGAGATTCACCAAAATCGTTCAAGAAATAGTCTTCAAAACTTTCATTTTCCGTGAACAAGAAGGATGAGAGATCCAGAAAGGTGCTTGGGGTAAAAACAAGAGATGGGTTCGTGGTCAACAGAAGAGTTGTTATCTGTATCTGCAGAGGTCTCTTCTACCGTGAAGGGTTACCGATATTGAGGGATCCGCAGCTGCCGCTTTTCTCGATAAGGATTGGAAGTAGATGTGTCAGATTTGTACTGCCTCATCATTATCGTAATCATTAGCAACGCTCGAGCCATTCTAGGCTCTAACAAATCATATTCATCAAAAGAAACATGCACGATTCTAAGATTTTTAAGTTAGATTTATCAAAATGCGAATGCTTTTGAATGTTTGGAATACCCCTAAAAATTCCTTCGTCTCGATTTTGCATCAAATTTTCCTCTATACTCTTTTCCATTGTAAAGAATAAAACATTTACAAAATTAAGATTTTAAGAAATCCAATGTTTGGGATCTTCCTCTCCATATTTCATATGGAGTTTTATTATGAAACTTGTTTACTGTGATCTATTTTGGGTAAAGCAAGCGATTGATCGCCCGCCTGTAAATACTTCTAAGTTTAGCTTCGCCAAAGATTGTTCTAGCCGCTTCAATCGTTGTTCGCTTCTTCCGCTCACCTACACCATTTTGTTGAGGAGTACCTACAGCAAGCAGAAGTTGTGGCCGATCCCATGGTCATCGCAAAGATTTTCTACACCATTGTTTTTGAATTCTGTCGTTGTCCGATCTTATGTCACAAATGTCTTCAAGCTTTTGAGTTTGAAGTCTTCTAAAAGTGCGTGACTAGATCATATGTTTCATCTTTAGATGTCATAGTTTCAATCCAAGTGAATCTAGAGTAGTCATCAACTACTACAAGTGTGTACTTGTCTCCGAAATATCGGCCGTAGTAATAGGTCCAAAGAGATCCATATGCAGAAGTTGAAGAGGTCTGCTTGTTGATAAAACGACTTTCTTTTGAAGGAAGACTTGGAAAGTTTTCCTAGTTGACAAGCTTTACAACTTCTCGTCATGATCGTGCACACACCGTAGGTAGACCTTGACAAGCCCATTTTTGGAGAGCTTGAGAGGTGCTTGAAGTCGAGGTGATCGAGACGCTTGTGCCATAGCCACCGTTGTCACGAACATTGTTGGCTACTAGACACGTGTTTGAGAATCTCCCTAGAAGATTTAAGTCCACGACATAGACGCTTCCTTGTCTATTGCCGGTCCAAGATTGTAGAGCACGATTCACCTGCCTTTGATGAGGCACCGTTGGAATTGAATTGGCATAGAAGTCCTTTGTCGCACTGTGATATGCTCAAGATTGTGCTTTAAACCACTTACTAGAGAAACTTTGTTGATGGAGAGACTTCCTCTAGTAATCGAGCCATATCCAATTGTCTTTCCTCTTGCATTGTCTCCGAAAATAATCGGGTCCTTTTGCTTCAATTTATATCGTAAGAAGACTGCTCTTCGCCAATATGTGTCTTGAATGCCCATTGCCTAGATACCGATGTCTTTGATTTCTCGATTCTATAGCCATGAAGCATTCCTCAGAAAAGAGTTAAAGCAAAACAAGGTACCCTTTATTTGGGTCCTAAGGATTAGCAACCTTTGCAACCCATACCGCTTGACCTTGAGAGAACTAGGTCTCTCTCGATCTTGAGTGAACCTTAGCAGCATTCGTGCCGATGGCCTAAGCAATGACAAGAATGACATAAATGGAAAGACCATAGAGAATTGTTAGCTCTTCAACCGAAGAGTGCTTATGATCATTCCTTTTCTTGACATTCATTTTCGTTCATTTTGCTTGTTGACGGTAGACTTAATTGGTTTCTTTCGACTCTTCCTAGGTAGGTTACCAATGCACTTAGCTTTAGCTTTTCTCGTTGAGAACCTTTTCGAGGATTCTGTAGAATACCTTTAAGTTTACCTTCAACAGTAAAGCATCTTTGCTGCTTTCATAGACAAACTTGATAGTTACCTAGAGAGTTTAGCAGTGTCTACCGTCCGCCAGACTTTGCCTTGGCATAGTCGTTGCCTGTAGACTTCACTTTCTCTACCGTTACCTCTCGCATTTCTCATTTGAATCATTCATTTTGGCTTTTCCTTTCGAGCTTTAGGTAAATATAAGGACACTTGAGTAACCAAGGCCTTGTTTCCCTAAATTTCCAAATGTCTGCTTAGAGAAAGATATATCATTAGCATTAGCTTTGAGGATTCTCCTTTCTTTGACAAGAGATTGTCGAAGAGACATATCCGAATATCCTATGCCTGCTTTTATCATTGCTAGATTTTTGGCTTGTAAGGATTTCTTCAAATGCATCCTTGAATTATTCCAGAGTCAATTGTCTTTGCAAGGCAATTTTCTCAGGTCTAGTCCTTTGATGTGCTCGCTAGATCAATTTTGTCATGAAGAAATTTGTTTTCTTCCTTCGCTTGATACTTGTTGACGCCTATTGAGAGTTTGAATCTCACCGCCATCAAAGATTTCTCACCGTGAGTTTCACGCTCTTTGCCGCTTAACATAGGCTACTCTAAAGGAATTAAATTCTTCAAGCATATCCCGATTATCCTTGAGAAGTTCTTCCCATCAAGCTATCACCGCTGGTTTCATTTTTGTCCAAAGGACTTGGTGAAACTACAACTTCATTTTCGTGAGTCATAGGTAGGACATGAATCATGAGCTATTAAGCATATGTTAGCTTGCTCACAATCCTCTTCCTCCTCTTCTCGAATCGCTTCAAACCATGTAGCAACCTGTTTATCTTCTATGTCTTCACCAACATACCTTTTGTTTTTGAAATTTTCTATAAGAGGGTTTTCTGTATGCTTCAAATTTTGGCTTAGGACATTTTGAGGCAAATGACCTGTGTTTCCTACAAGCTATAACACACAAGCTCTTCCTTGATGAGCTTTCACCAATCTTCCCGAAAGGTTGTTGGTGAGTGTTCTTCCTTCCATATTTTGCAAATTTTTGAAAACGCTTAACAAACATAGCAAATTGTTCATCGATAAAAAATCATTTTCACCGAAGAAGTAGAGGTTTGTTTTCAACAATGATTTCTTCTTGACCATGGTCAAAGAGACACGCTCGAACTGCTTGTCTTGCTCTAGAGCTTGATTAACTTCAAGTTCATAAACCTTTAAACTTGCGTAGAGACTACGAAGAGTCATCTCGCTTAAGTTCTTAGATTCTTTCATAGCCGTGGTCTTTACATGCCATAAGCTACCTAGAGAGCCTAGAAACCTCATGTTCATTTCCTTTTGTCATACGTTTTACCAAGAGAAAAGCAACTATTTATTACCTCACCGAATCGATCGTATGCTTGTCTCAAGGTTTCTTAGGATCCTTTTGAAAGAATCAAACCGGCTGGATGTATGTATATTTTCTCGTTGTCTCTGTGTCTTGGTCTCCTTCCAAGTATTCTACAAGAGCTTCCCACATCTCTTTTCGCAGCTTGTACATCGAATCACTTGGCCGGTATGTGCTTGTGTCTAGAGAGTCGGTGATTATGTTAATTGCTTTGCCAAGTTCAACCAGCCTTTCTATCGCCCTCCGTCCATTCTCGATTCTTCTTTAGGAACTTCGCAGGTTCCACCGATGGAGGCTAGAAGATTTGCCTTCATTGGTACATGTTGACCGCAGTGACACATTTCCATAATCCTGTTGTCAATAGAGTTCATGAATCTCATTACTTTATCCTTCCATACATCAAAATGTCCTTCGTCCAATATTGGGACGTGGTTAGCATTAGATGTAGGCAAAGATATAGTGTGTTTGTGCCATTATGTCGTATTCTCAAGAGTTTAATCTTGAAAAACTTGTTTTCAAGAGTAAGGCTCGATACCAATTGTGGGTCCCAATGAGCACAATAATAAGCTAGAAGGGGGTTGAATAGCTTATTAACACTTTAAAACTTTTAAAGTAAGTTCCTTGAAAGTTACTTGCAATCTATGAAAAGAATCAAGTAGCGGAAGACCTTCAAGAAAATTGTTCCAGTGTCCGCCGATAAGGACTACCTGTAGACCTTTTACGACATTACTTAAGTTCTCAATAAATGGATGAAGTAAACAATGAAACCGAAAGCAGCTCAATAATTAAACGCATGTAAGGAAATAACACAAGTATTTTGGGATGGTTCACACTATAATGAGTGCTACGCCCACCACCAAGGCAATCAACCTTGGATTTAAATTGTGCACTATGTTTTCCACTTAGATCAATTACAAAGAATATCCCTAATGGATCGTGTACAAAATATTGACTTGTGTTTGTCTAGGGAATTAAATATCTCAGTAAATACAAGATATTTAATTTGCGTATATAGTTAATGGAAGTAAACAACAAGAAGAATAAAACAATAAATGTTGAAGAGCCTTCTTGTTGTTGATGAGGACTTCTAGATCCGTTGAGGATCTATTGAATGCACCGAGCCGAAAGACTTGGAGTTGTAGATTCAGAGCAATTCTTTTGTGTTCGATTGATTCATGCATGCGTTGTCACTCTTTTGATCCAGCCTTCAATGGCGATTTAAAGTGTGCACTTCAAAAGATCCGTTGGAGAAGACGAAGACTTCAACAGCTCTTTTCATAAATGCATTAAATGCATGGGGTCAATCCAAGGAATTTCATCTTCACGTATAACTAGAGCAGATAATCATTTATGAGATCTTCAAAAAGGTGGGCGATTTGGTGTCGATTCGAGAGATGAAGCGTAAAGTAGGGGACATCGCTTTTATGCTTTACAGCTCTCAGACGAAAAGTATTCCTGCTTTTCGGAAAGTTGCTTTCGGCGGCTTGACATGTCGAAAAGACTTGGATTAATTCAAATATCAAATGAGAATAAGTTTGAATTAATCCAGCCTAGCTTTGATCCGGAGAGGACACGTAGAAGCGGCATCAGTGGACACGAGGTCTACCGATCTTAAGCTTTGAGCAAGTCTTGGGTGAAGCGAGAAGTGGTCTTCAGATGATCCCAAAAGGTCCTACAAAAACTATACAAGGCAAAGTTCTATACACAGTTGCCACGCTAATCGATACGCAGCCCGATTAGCCACTGAAGTATAAAACTAAAGTAATGTACTGATCAGATATAAATTTAACATAAGAATCAACAAGACCACTTGACTTGTTTAAAAAGTTTCAATTTCAAAATTTGGTTAGTCACCATGGTCTAAGTGATTGGAAGAAATATGGTGAATACATTGGTGATGAATTAAATTTGACATTGCATATACCTAATCATTCGTATGTGGATCCATTCATGGATAGTACTTTGATTGATAAATTGGTAGGAGTGCATTGTGCAATACAAGTTGGAAATAAAATTATGAATTTTGCATTAGGGAATTCTAAGTTTCATCAAGATGTGAGCTCCAAACATAAGATTATGCATGATATTTCTATGATGAATTATTTTGTTGCATGTCATAAAATTGTTGAAATTCCCCATGATGCGTTGATGTTTCATAAGATTTATGGATTGCATATAGTTTCATTAAGGGATATAAATTGTGTTAAGCATGTTAAACCTTGGAAAGGTGATGAAATTCATATTGTTGATGAATATAAGCATGTTTTAACACATGATCTGATTTTTGAGCGTAAAGGATGTTTATCCTTGAGATTGCACTCTGGTTGTAATTTCTTAATGTTGCATGATTCGTTATTGCTAAACATAGATATGCAAAAGATAAAATTTGTTAGATTAATCTTCAAACCTGGCGAATTTGGGTTTTGTTTGTTTCAAGTCAAAGGATTAAATGAGAAGACTTCAATTTTTGGTGATTGGAAGAAAGAGACCATAGAGTATGGTAAAATTGTTTGTAGTGAAGAAACCTTGACTTGTGATAAGTTGCTTAAAGAGGAAGGTGATTTTGGTAGCATAAAGGATTTTCATGAGAGAACATCGAGTTGTGATAATTTGATGAGTGAGATTATAAACATTGATGGATTTACTTGTCATGAAGGATTTGGATACATGAGTTGGTATGCCATATTGCATATTATCTTCTTATACTTATTAATATCTTTCATTGACATTCCTTATGATGATCTCATTATGTTTTACGTTGCATATATGATGTTGTCATTCATAGAAAATCATCGAGTAATGGAAAAGATGAAATATGTTAGGTTGATATTCGAACCCTGAGATGGGGTTTGGTTGATGCATTATATTGAAAGGGACTTGGTTCGTGCTAAATTGAGCATGATGATATGTGATTACTTGTTGAGTATGAATTGTCGTGCTAACCACTTTGATCATCTTGCATCGCGTAGTGTTGTTACGTTTCTCCTACAGGATTGGGCAAGGATCAATATGAAACAAAAAGATGGATATGATGCCAATCAAGTTCGATTAATTCATGATCCAGGAAACGTGGTTTATGTGGACTTGGATAGAAAGCTCGTTCGAGAACGAAGGGATTTTGAGCATGGCTACAATATGACCTCTAAAGTGGATTTACATGGTAATATTAATGTGAGTTCATACTTTTCGGTTGCTAATTCGCGTCCATTTGATGTAGGTCCAGATTTGAGGACAAATCTTTTGAAGAGGGAGGAATGATGAGATCTGTCAAGCATAAGTCCGTGTCAAAATCAAATGTTGATCAAGCATGGAGAGTTCGTGATTGATCAAGGAACCAAGTGCCCAAGAAATAAAATTAACCCTTCAAGAGGCGTGGAATATGATTGGAAGATTCAAGAATTCTACACCAACTTGAATCGTGGGTTCATCGGAGATTCGGGCTACTATAATGGATACTCGACGAAGCAAAAGAGAGGCTAGTGGCGTGATCCGAACAAGAAGATCGCGGGGGACATTGGAGACCTTGCGGACGCAAAGGTTAACATAAGGCTTGCGACCGCAAGGCTGTCATTTATCGACGGACTTTACGCCGACCTTGCAGGTGCAAGGGTCAAGGGCTTGCGACCGCAAGGTTCCCCGAATGCTATTTTGCGCTTGAAATCAGCTATTAAACTTCGATATGGAAAAGGAAGCCTTTAAAAGAGTCCCCATATATTCGATATGACTTGGGGAGCTTTTAATAAGCATTGAAGTCTTTTGGGGCCAAAATGCAATATTGGAAAATAGGTCCTTGTAGAAAAAACGGGATTTGTTAGAGTTTCCTTATTTTATAGGATTTATGTTAGCTAGTTTCCTAAGTAGATTTTATTTAGTTTCCTAAGTTGATTGTAAGTAGTTTCCCAAGAAGATTCTACTTAGACTTTTTCCTTTTACATGTAGGTTTAGGATTCACAACCCATATAAATAAGGGATGTGGCTTATTATTTTGTACACAACTTTTCGATTAATGATTATTATAGTTTTGAGTGTTTTCTTGAAACCTCCTTGTTCTTCATGAACTTGTGAATGCTTCGGTGTGATTCCGTTGTATTCGAATCCTAACTTATCAATAGGAATTTCATCCCTATTGTGTCGTTAATTCACAATACTTAGGTTCTTCAATTGCTACGAGTGCGGGTTGTTTGTACATGCCAAGGTTCTATTCGTGCTAATTGTTGGGTCGAGGTGTCACCCCCACCAAACATCCTTCGATCCCGAGCTTCTGCCGCGTGTGTAAATCGTTCTTCAACGAAGCCTTCCGAGAAGATCGTATCACCTAAACCCTAACCCTTATCCCTAAACCTAATTCGAAACCTTAAACCCTAACCTTGAGTCTCTAACCTTAAACCTTAACCCTAAAACCTTAAACATTATGCACATCCTAATCACTAAACCTTAAACCCTAACTCTAATGCTAACCCTAATCCCTAAGCCTAACCTTAAACCTTAACTTAGAAAATAGTCTTATCCTCCTAATCCCTAAGCGACCTTAATCCTATGAGCGAGAAACAAAAAAAATATTTTTGAAGGAAAAAACATGAAATGAACATTATAATCACCATAAGGATGAAGCATCAACTATTTTGAATCCAAAAAAAAATATTAAAAAAATAAAAATAAATAAACAAATTGTTTGTTCATAAAACTGGTACCAGTTTTATTAACAAAATATTTTTTTATTTTTTTATATTTTCTTTATATTTTTTTTTGATTCAAAATAGTTGATACTTCCTCCGTATGGAGATTATCGTGTTCATTTCATGTTTCTTCCATTCATAAATAATTTTTTTTGTTTCTCGTTCATAGGGATTAAGGTTAGGCTTAGCGATTAGGGTTAGCATTAGAGTTATGGTTTATGGTTTAGCGATTAGGGTTAGTGTATAATGTTTAAGGTTTTAGGGTTAAGGTTTAAGGTTAGAAACTCGAGGTTAGGGTTTAAGGTTTCGAATTAGGTTTAGGGATAAGGTTAGGGTTTAAGTGAGACAATTGTTTTTGGTTTAAGGTTTTTGGTTAGGCTTAGGGATTGGGGATAGGGCTAGAGTTAGTGTTTAAGGCTTTGGGATTAAGGTTCAGGTTTAAGGTTAGGGAATAAGAGTTAGGGTTAGGGTTTAGGGTTTAGGGTTTAGGGTTTAAGATTTAAGGTTTTAGAGATTAGGTTTAAGGGTTTAGGGTTTAGGGTTTAGGGTGTAACCCGTGATGACTTCGTTTTAATCCTAAAAAATGTTGTTTAAGCACTGTTACGGGCTTTGGAAGTTTTTTGTGTTTTTCATTCATTTTTATTTATTTTTTCCTTTTAGGGTTCTATTTGGTTAGGGCACATAAAGGGTTGGGGTTTAAGATTTAAGGTTTCCGTTACCTTAAGCCTAAACTCTAACCTTAAACATTAAACCATAATCCCTAAACCTTAAACCTTAAACTCTAACCATAATCCCTAAGCCAAACGTTAAACCATAAGACCTAAAACCCTAAACCCTAAACCCTAAATACTAAAACCATAAACCTTAAACCCTAAACCCTAAGCCAAACCTTAAACCCTTAAACCTTAAACCTTAAAACCTTAAACCCTTTACCGTAAACCCTAAACCCCAAACCCTAAAACCCTAAACCCTAAAGCTAATCCCTAAGCCAAAGCTTAAACCCTAAAACCTTAAACCTTAAACCTTAAACCCTAACTCTAAGCCTATCTCCATGCCCTAAGCCTAACTATAAACCTTAAACCAAAAACAATTCTATCACCTAAACCCTAACCCTTATCCCTAAACCTAATTCGAAACCTTAAACCCTAACCTTGAGTCTCTAACCTTAAACCTTAACCCTAAAACCTTAAACATTATGCACAATCCCTAATCACTAAACCTTAAACCCTAATGCTAACCTAATCTAACCTAAGCCTAACCTTAACCTTAAACCTTAACTTAGAAAATGGTCTTATCCTCCTAATCCCTAAGCGACCTTAATCCTATGAGCGAGAAACAAAAAAAATATTTTTGAAGGGAAAAAACATGAAATGAACATTATAATCACCATAAGGATGAAGCATCAACTATTTTGAATCCAAAAAAAAATATTAAAAAAATAAAAATAAATAAACAAATTGTTTGTTCATAAAACTGGTACCAGTTTTATGAACAAAATATTTTTTTATATTTTCTTTATATTTTTTTTTGGATTCAAAATAGTTGATACTTCCTCCGTATGGAGATTATCGTGTTCATTTCATGTTTCTTCCATTCATAAATAATTTTTTGTTTCTCGTTCATAGGGATTAAGGTTAGGCTTAGCGATTAGGGTTAGCATTAGAGTTATGGTTTATGGTTTAGCGATTAGGGTTAGTGTATAATGTTTAAGGTTTTAGGGTTAAGGTTTAAGGTTAGAAACTCGAGGTTAGGGTTTAAGGTTTCGAATTAGGTTTAGGGATAAGGTTAGGGTTTAAGTGAGACAATTGTTTTTGGTTTAAGGTTTTTGGTTAGGCTTAGGGATTGGGGATAGGGCTAGAGTTAGCGTTTAAGGCTTTGGGATTAAGGTTCAGGTTTAAGGTATAAGGTTTAAGGTTAGGGAATAAGAGTTAGGGTTAGGGTTTAGGGTTTAGGGTTTAAGATTTAAGGTTTTAGAGATTAGGTTTAAGGGTTTAGGGTTTAGGGTTTAGGGTGTAACCCTGTGATGACTTCGTTTTAATCCCAAAAAATGTTGTTTAAGCACTGTTACGGGCTTTGGAAGTTTTTTGTGTTTTTCATTCATTTTTATTTATTTTTTCCTTTTAGGGTTCTGTTTGGTTAGGGCACATAAAGGGTTAGGGTTTAAGATTTAAGGTTTCCGTTACCTTAAGCCTAAACTCTAACCTTAAACATTAAACCCTAATCCCTAAACCTTAAACCTTAAACTCTAACCATAATCCCTAAGCCAAACGTTAAACCATAAGACCTAAAACCCTAAACCCTAAACCCCTAAAACCATAAACCTTAAACCCTAAACCTAAGCCAAACCTTAAACCCTTAAACCTTAAACCTTAAAAACCCCTAAACTAAAACCCAAAAAAACCTAAACCTAAACCTAAAAATCCCTAAGCTAAAAAGCTAAACCCTAAACCCTAAAAACCCTAAGCCAAAGCTTAAACCCTAAAACCTTAAACCTTAAACCTTAAACCCTAACTCTAAGCCTATCTCCATGCCCTAAGCCTAACTATAAACCTTAAACCAAAAACAATTCTATCACCTAAACCCTAACCCTTATCCCTAAACCTAATTCGAAACCTTAAACCCTAACCTTGAGTCTCTAACCTTAAACCTTAACCCTAAAACCTTAAACATTATGCACAATCCCTAATCACTAAACCTTAAACCCTAACTCTAATGCTAACCCTAATCCCTAAGCCTAACCTTAAACCTTAACTTAGAAAATGGTCTTATCCTCCCTAATCCCTAAGCCTGACCTTAATCCCTATGAACGAGAAACAAAAAAAAATATTTTTGAATGGAAAAAACATGAAATGAACATTATAATCACCATTAGGATGAAGCATCAACTATTTTGAATCCAAATAAAAATATTAAAAAAATAAAAATAAATAAACAAATTTTTTATTCATAAAACTGATCCCAGTTTTATGAACAAAATATTTTTTATTTTTTTATATTTTCTTTATATTTTTTTTTGGATTCAAAATAGTTGATGCTTCATCCGTATGGAGATTATCGTGTTCATTTCATGTTTCTTCCATTCATAAATAATTTTTTTGTTTCTCGTTCATAGGGATTAAGGTTAGGCTTAGCGATTAGGGTTAGCATTAGAGTTATGGTTTATGGTTTAGCGATTATGGTTAGTGTATAATGTTTAAGGTTTTAGGGTTAATGTTGAAGGTTAGAAACTCGAGGTTAGGGTTTAAGGTTTCAATTAGGTTTAGGATAAGGTTAGGGTTTAAGTGAGACAATTGTTTTTGGTTTAAGGTTTTTGGTTAGGCTTAGGGATTGGGGATAGGGCTAGAGTTAGCGTTTAAGGCTTTGGGATTAAGGTTCAGGTTTAAGGTATAAGGTTTAAGGTTAGGGAATAAGAGTTAGGGTTAGGGTTTAGGGTTTAGGGTTTAAGATTTAAGGTTTTAGAGATTAGGTTTAAGGGTTTAGGGTGTAACCCGTGATGACTTCGTTTTAATCCCAAAAAAATGTTGTTTAATCACTGATACGGGCTTTGGAAGTTTTTTGTGTTTTTCATTCATTTTTATTTATTTTTTCCTTTTAGGGTTCTGTTTGGTTAGGGCATATAAAGGGTTAGGGTTTAAGATTTAAGGTTTCCGTTACCTTAAGCCTAAACTCTAACCTTAAACATTAAACCCTAATCCCTAAACCTTAAACCTTAAACTCTAACCATAATCCCTAAGCCAAACGTTAAACCATAAGACCTAAAACCCTAAACCCTAAATACTAAAACCATAAACCTTAAACCTAAACCTAAGCCAAACCTTAAACCCTTAAACCTTAAACCTTAAACCCTTTAAACCGTAAACCAAACCCTAAAACCCTAAACCTAAACCCTAAAGCTAATCCCTAAGCCAAAGCTTAAACCCTAAACCTTAAACCTTAAACCTTAAACCCTAACTCTAAGCCTATCTCCATGCCCTAAGCCTAACTATAAACCTTAAACCAAAAACAATTCTATCACATAAACCCTAACCCTTATCCCTAAACCTAATTCGAAACCTTAAACCCTAACCTTGAGTCTCTAACCTTAAACCTTAACCCTAAAACCTTAAACATTATGCACAATCCTAATCACTAAACCTTAAACCCTAACTCTAATTAAACCTTAACTTAGAAAATGGTCTTATCCCTAATGGATCATGAACGAGAAACAAAAAAATATTACCTAGGGAAAAATATGAAATACATTATAATTAACAACTATAGTTAATGAACAAGAAAATAAAACACCGGGATTGAGCAATTTTTTATTTTTTATATTGACTCTTTGATATGGAGTTGATACTTCCTCCGTTGGAGAAGTGTTCATTTCATAAATGTTTCTTCCATAAAATTTTTGTTTCGCTCAAGGGACTTAGCGATTAGGGTTAGCATTAGATAATGGTTTATGGTTTAGCGATTTAGTATAGATGAAGCTAAACTTTTTAAGTACTTTTACTTGACTTTGGATTAATTCCAAATGAGAATAAGTTTGAATTAATAATCCTTGGATTTAAGGTTTTAGAGGGTTTGTGGTCATGAAAAGGTCCTTATGTGTTTAAGCACCGTTAGCCCAAATTTTTCATTTGACTTTTTTTTATTTCAAAATTTGGTTTCATTCCTTAAATTTGGTTTAATCCCCGATAAACCCTGCAAATACAAGTTTAAAATTAAACCCTAAATTTTTTAAACCTTCTAAATAAGCTAAACCTCTTGAATTACCTTAAACCCCTCATAAAACCCATTAAGGGACCCTATAAAAAGCTTAAACCTTAAAAAAATTCCGGAACCCTTGAGATTGCACTCCTTAAAACCTTATTTAAACCTAATCTTAAACAAGGTTCTGTTTAAGGTAAATCTTCCCTGGAAACCTTGTTTAACCATAAGGATTTTTTCCAAATTTCCTTTCCAATATTGTATACTAATAATTGTGATGACCTCATCATCTGGAACCTTTTGACTAAATTCCTAATTTTTGAAAGTGTTGCTTTGGTTAAGGTCCCAATGCTCTGACTTTTAATGGATTTTAGCAGGGACCTCTAAAATTACATGTGACTAAACCAAGGGATTTAAATCTTGAAGCTACTCAAGCATAAGTCCTGGTTGATCAAGCATGGAGAGTTCGTGATTGATCAAGGAACCAAGTGCCCAAGAAATAAAATTAACCTTGAGGCGTGGAATATGATTGGAAGATTCAAGACCAACTTGAAGGTTCAAGTCCTACTATAATGGATACTAAGACTAGCGTGGAACAAGAAGATCATTTGAGACCCTAAACCCTTATAAAAGTCATTTTCAAACCTAAACTTAAGGTTCCAATCTCTTATTTTAATCAAGCCTATTAAACTGCTCGGAAGCCTTTAAAGCCCCATTCACTTCCTAAGTCTTTTAATGCAACCCTTGTAAAAAACCCTTTATAGGATTTATGTTAGCCCTAAGTAGATTTTAAGTTTCCTAAGTTGATTGTAGTAGCCAAGAAGATTCTACTTAGCTTCAAACCCATAAAACCGCCTTAAACCTCCTCTTCCTTAAATTCCTCCCTAACTTTCTAAGCCTTATCTCCATGCTTGAAGGCCTAACTAACCCTTAAACCTTAAACCTTAAACCTAACCTTATCTCCATGCCCTAAGCCTAACCTATAAAAAAAAAAAATTCTATCACATAAACCCTAACCCTTATCCCTAAACCTAATTCGAAACCTTAAACCCTAACCTTGAGTCTCTAACCTTAAACCTTAACCCTAAAACCTTAAACATTATGCACAATCCCTAATCACTAAACCTTAAACCCTAACTCTAATGCTAACCCTAATCCCTAAGCCTAACCTTAAACCTTAACTTAGAAAATGGTCTTATCCTCCCTAATCCCTAAGCCTGACCTTAATCCCTATGAACGAGAAACAAAAAAAAAATTTTGAAGGGAAAAAACATGAAATGAACATTATAATCACCATAAGGATGAAGCATCAACTATTTTGAATCCAAAAAAAATATTAAAAAATAAAAATAAATAAACAAATTGTTTGTTCATAAACCGGTACCAGTTTTATGAACAAAATATTTTTTATTTTTTATATTTTCTTTATATTTTTTTTTGATTCAAAATAGTTGATACTTCCTCCGTATGGAGATTATCGTGTTCATTTCATGTTTCTTCCATTCATAAATATTTTTTTTGTTTCTCGTTCATAGGGATTAAGGTTAGGCTTAGCGATTAGGGTTAGCATTAGAGTTATGGTTTATGGTTTAGCGATTAGGGTTAGTGTATAATGTTTAAGGTTTTAGGGTTAAGGTTTAAGGTTAGAAACTCGAGGTTAGGGTTTAAGGTTTCGAATTAGGTTTAGGGATAAGGTTAGGGTTTAAGTGAGACAATTGTTTTTGGTTTAAGGTTTTTGGTTAGGCTTAGGGATTGGGGATAGGGCTAGAGTTAGCGTTTAAGGCTTTGGGATTAAGGTTCGTATAAGGTTTATGGTTGGGAATAAGGTTTATGGTTAGGGTTAGGGTTTAAGATTTAAGGTTTTAGAGATTAGGTTTAAGGGTTTAGGGTTTAGGGTTTAGGGTGTAACCCGTGATGACTTCGTTTTAATCCTAAAAAATGTTGTTTAAGCACTGTTACGGGCTTTGGAAGTTTTTTGTGTTTTTCATTCATTTTTATTTATTTTTTCCTTTTAGGGTTCTGTTTGGTTAGGGCACATAAAGGGTTAGGGTTTAAGATTTAAGGTTTCCGTTACCTTAAGCCTAAACTCTAACCTTAAACATTAAACCCTAATCCCTAAACCTTAAACCTTAAACTCTAACCATAATCCCTAAGCCAAACGTTAAACCATAAGACCTAAAACCCTAAACCCTAAACCCTAAATACTAAAACCATAAACCTTAAACCCTAAACCCTAAGCCAAACCTTAAACCCTTAAACCTTAAACCTTAAAACCTTAAACCCTTTACCGTAAACCCTAAACCTCAAACCCTAAAACCCTAAACCCTAAACCCTAAACCTAATCCCTAAGCCAAAGCTTAAACCCTAAAACCTTGAACCTTAAACCTTAAACCCTAACTCTAAGCCTTTCTCCATGCCCTAAGCCTAACTATAAACCTTAAACCAAAAACAATTCTATCACCTAATGATGAGATCCTGTCAAGCATAAGTCCGTGTCAAAATCAAATGTTGATCAAGCATGGAGAGTTCGTGATTGATCAAGGAACCAAGTGCCCAAGAAATAAAATTAACCCTTTAAGAGGCGTGGAATATGATTGGAAGATTCAAGAATTCTACACCAACTTGATTCGTGGGTTCATCGGAGATTCGGGCTACTATAATGGATACTCGACGAAGCAAAAGAGGCTAGTGAGCGTGATCCAGAACAAGAAGATCGCGGGACTGACATTCTGGAGACCTTGCGGACGCAAGGTTAACATAGGCTTGCGACCGCAAGGCCTGTCATTTATCAGACGGACTTTCTGCCGACCTTGCGGACGCAAGGTGTCAAGGGGCTTGCGACCGCAAGGTTCCCCGAATCTGCTATTTTGCGCGAAATCAACTATTAAACTGTTCAGTATGGAAAAGGAAGCCTTTAAAAGAGTCCCCATATATTCAGATATGACTTGGGGAGCTTTTAATAACTGTTGGAAGTCTTTTGGGGCCAAAATGCAATATTGGAAAATAGGTCCTTGTAGAAAAACGGGATTTGTTAGAGTTTCCTTATTTTATAGGATTTATGTTAGGTAGTTTCCTAAGTAGATTTTATTTAGTTTCCTAAGTTGATTGTAAGTAGTTTCCCAAGAAGATTCTACTTAGACTTTTTCCTTTTACATGTAGGTTTAGGATTCACAACCCATATAAATAAGGGATGTGGCTTATTATTTTGTACACAACTTTTCTGATTAATGATTATTATAGTTTTGAGTGTTTTCTTCGAAACCTCCTTGTTCTTCATGAACTTGTGAATGCTTCGGTGTGATTCCGTTGTATTCGAATCCTAACTTATCAATAGGAATTTCATCCCTATTGTGTCGTTAATTCACAATACTTAGGTTCTTCAATTGCTACGAGTGCGGGTTGCGGCTGTACATGCCAAGGTTCTATTCGTGCTAATTGTTGGGTCGAGGTGTCACCCCCGCCAAACATCCTTCGATCCCGAGCTTCCGCCGCGTGTGTAAATCGTTCTTCAACGAAGCCTTCCGAGAAGATCGTATCATTTTGGTATCAGAGCAAATGTTCGTTTCCACAATCTATCTTACATTAAATTGTTCTTGTTTTGATTATAAATTTGTTTCTCTTCCTACTTCGAATTAGGGTCTTCAATCCTAATTTGTTCTTTTGATTTCTTTGTTTTTGTTTCAAACCCTAATCTTCTAGGGTTATAAATCAAAAAAAATATATATTATAAATCGTGAATACTGTTCATACTTACCGGAATCGCTCACCGGAATTTCACTGTTCATCGTTCACTGTTCATCACTGTTCACCGGAATCACTGTTCATCCGGTACTGTTCACGGCACTGAATTGCTGTTACTGCGGAAAATAAAAAAAATTCTGCTGTTTTTAATTAATTTTGGACAGCCTGCCAGACACTGTTTTTAATTAATTTTGGACAAAAAAAAAAAAAAATTTTGACACAAAAAAAAGAAATCAGATCATCAAAAAAAAAGAAATCGAAAGTTATTATCCGAAATTGTTTGTTCAAAAAAAAATATATATCAATTGATTATATTCAGCTTGAAGTATTACTATCATCTAGGTTCGAAAGTTATTATCGAATCTTCTTTTACAATTGATCTTTGAGCCTTTCATCCTTGGAATTCTATTCTTAATTCATTATTTCTATACGTAGAATTCTATTGTTTGAGTTTGGTTTGTCTTGGAGGAATTGAAGGTGAGGGAGAGTACTGAATTCACCGATTTATTTGTTAGTTCTTTTAGAACTTGGAGGAATTGAAGGTGAGGGAGAGTAGGTAAACACGTAAGGGAGTGTGTGAGAGGAGTGATCATTGCTTGAGTGAAACACGTAAGGGAGTGTGTGAGATATAAACTTGTTTATTTCTAACATATTTTTGGTTTCATAATGTTTAAAAAGTAGGAACACCATGGAAAGTAACTCAGATATGTGTAGTTTGTTAGAAGAGATGACACAACGATTTGATAAAATGTTTAGGGAGCAAACGGAAGAGATGAGAGAGAGTTTTGATAGGTTGAAGATGGGAATGAATGAAAAATTAAAATCTGTTGTTAAAACAAAAACAGATTTACCTAAACATAAACATAGGGAGAATGGAGAACATAGAGGAGTTAGATTCAAAATTCCAGCATTCTATGGTAAAAATAATCCAGAAGAATATTTAGAATGGGAGAAAAAGATTGAGGAAATTTTTGAAGGTCATAATATTTCTGAACTTAAGAAGGTTAGAGCTGCCACCATAGAGTTTTATGATTATGCTATTGATTGGTGGGAAGGATTAAGGGAATGGAGATTTAGGAGTAAAGGGGCTCAAGTTGAGACTTGGGCTGAATTAAAAAGGGTGATGCGAAGAAGATTCGTTCCGGTTCATTATTTTAAAGATAAACCTTCAGAACCGAAATCTAGAGCTATGGTTAGACATAAGGAGGGGAATGAAAAGAAAAATATTGAGGAGGACAAAATTGAGAGAGGAAATCTTGAAAGAATAAAGAGAGAGAAGTTTGAGAGGGAAAGATTAGAAAGAGAAAAGAAAGACGAACATAGGTTGAAAGAGTTTCGAGAATTAATGGAGCTTGCATTCGAAACTTCACCTAGAACAAATCAAGTTCTTGAAGCTGAAAATAAATTAAATGAGAGAAAGGCTAGTGAGGAAAAGAATATAGAGAAGCCTTCACAAAAGGAGAGCTTGAGAGAAGAGAGAAAGGCTAGTGAGGAAAAGAATATAGAGAAGTCTTTACAAAAGAAGAGCTTGAGTGAAAATAAGGAGAGTTCGGCTTGTGAGAAAAGTGAGGTTTGTGAGATAGCCGAGAAAAAGGAGAGTTTGTGTGAAAACAAGAGTGAGAGGCCGGCTCAAGAGGAGATAGTTAGTTGTGAGATAGCCGGGCAAAAGGAGAGGAAAAATAGAGAGAGTGAGCAAAAGAAAGAGTGTGAGAAAAAGAAAGAAAGTGAGGCAAATTTTCATACTAACGAATTTGAATTGTTATTGCCTAGTTTCATTGTTTCTCATTCACAGATTGTTCATGAGTTGAAGCCTACACCGTCTAAAGAAATTGTGAGACTCAAGGTTGAATACCAACAAGGTAAGGAGATTGTTGTAGATCCTACACTTTCTCAAAGGTATGATCTTACTCTTTCTTGGAAAAATAAGATATGTAGTGAATTGTTGCATGATAATCACCATGATATTGATCATAAGCTGAATAGTGTAGTTATTGGGTTTGGAAAGTTATACAGTCTTGTAGACACTTCAGTTATGGGTGAGATTATTAGACCAATTAATTTATTACATGATGTACACCATAACTTTGGTGATAAATTCAGAATTGTGAAAGGTGTTGATTTGAAAAATTTGATTAATCTTGTGAATGCCTTATTCATGGAAAATATTGTTAGACCTGTGGGTCCCAATGAGCACAATAATAAGCTAGAAGGGGGGGTTGAATAGCTTATTAACACTTTAAAACTTTTTAAAGTAAGTTCCTTGAAAGTTACTTGCAATCTATGAAAAGAATCAAGTAGCGGAAGACCTTCAAGAAAATTGTTCAGTGCTGCCGATAAGGACTACCGGTAGACCTTTTACAGATTACTTAAGTTACGAAATGGATGAAGTAAACAATGAAAGCGAAGCAGTTCAATAATTAAGCAGACAGAAGGAAATAACACAAGTATTTTGGGATGGTTCACACTATAATGAGTGCTACGTCCACCACCAGGCGATCAACCTTGGATTTAAATTGTGCACTATGTTTTCCACTTAGATCAATTACAAAGAATATCCCTAATGGATCGTGTACAAAATATTGACTTGTGTTTGGGTCTAGGGAATTAAATATCTGTAAATACAAGATATTTAATTAGTGCAATATAGTTAATGGAAGTAAACAACAAGAAGAATAAAACAATAAATGTTGAAGAAGCGACTTCTTGTTGTTGATGAGGACTTCTAGATCTGTTGAGGATCTATTGAATGCTTGGTGAAAGACTTGGAGTTACGTAGATTGAGCAATTCTTTAAGTGTTCGATTGATTACAGTTGTCACTCTTTTGATCCGGTCTTCAATGGCGTATTTAAAGCGGGTGCACTTCAAAGATCCGTTGGAGAAGGCGAAGACTTCAACGACTCTTTTCATAAATGCATTAAATGCATGGGTTTGTCGATCAAGGAATTTCGTCTTCACGATAACTAGAGCGAGATAATCATTTACGAGATCTTCAAAAGGTGGGCGATTTGGTGTCGGATCGAGAGATGAAGCGAAAGTAGGGGATGCTTTCTTGCTTTACTTCGGGGCGAAAAGTATTCTGCTTTTCGGAAAGTTGCTTTCGGCGGCTTGACATGTCGAGAAAAAGACTTGGATTAATTCAAATATCAAATGAGAATAAGTTTGAATTAATCCAGCTAGCTGATCTGGAGAGGACACGTAGAAGCGGAATCAGTGGACACGAGGTCTACCGATCTTAAGCTTTGAGCGAGGTCTTAGGTGAAGCGAGAGAAGTGGTCTTCAGATGTTCTGAAAAGGTCCTACAAAAACTATACAAGGCAAAGTTCTATACACGGTTGCCACGCTAATCGATCGCCCGATTAGCCAAAGTATAAAACTAAAGTAATGTCTTGATCGGATATAAATTTAACATAAGAATCAACAATCTCCTCCTATTTATATCGGTCATCATTACTACAAATGAGGGTTTTAAAACAAGCTATTTAATAGATAATAGCATGTAGAAAGTTTATATATTACGTAAGCGGTAGACATGCCTCTATTAAGCAGAATAACACCTCGGATGCAAGGGACTAATCTAAGTGCATACAAGAATAAGAGAGTCAAAGAATAGCAGACGGTTTAAATCAATTTAAAGCTGAATGTTTAAATTCTCATATAAATAAACAATAAAGCGACAAGAATTTAAACAACATAATTTTTGAAAAAGCAAGTAATCATCGTATTCATAAACAAGATGTTTACATTTGAAGTTTTCAAAAATAAGATAAATACAAAGGAAAGGGAAGAAAAGATACAAAAGCTACCATGGTCTTTTCCCTTTGCCTTTGTCTGCGACCTCCTTTTCTCTTCTTTCTCGCTCTAGCTCTTCCATTCTTCTTTGGTATTCGGCATACGCATCGGTTGGAGTGCGGTGGAGCGAGCGGTAGTCGGTTCTTCACGAAGGCGGTGTTCTCTTCCATCGGCATTACGTTGATAGATCTCATTTGTTTCTCCTCGTGATGGCGGATCACGATCGGTTGGCATTCATAATGTCATGAGCGAGTTCGGCGAGGTTGTTGAGTTCCATAATAGAATGCGGCCGTGGCTGAGATGGAGAGTGATGGCGTGGAAGAGCTCGTAGAAAATGGAACCTATGATCGGCGGCCTTCATCTCGTTGAGCTTACGTTGATCTTGACATCGGTGAAGTCGTGCCGCATCTGTCCAAAAGCGAGTCAGACATCCTCTTGAAATTGTCGAAGAGTAGTGGCGATCCGGTCGTTGGCCTTGGCATTGCGGTGGCTACTTTAGCGGTAGATATGCTAGTGAGTTCGCCTAGCCGGTAGATGGCATCTAGCAGGGACAAAATTCGGCATTGGTGGTGATTGGAAGTAGAGGCTTGGCCAATGTGAATGGTGTCGGCGGAGGCGAGTCTGAGGCTGATGGGGATTGGATATGGGGTCTTTGGAGGCGAGAAGAGGATGAGTCTTGGGTTGGTATGGTTTTGGTGGAAGAGGATAGGGTTATAGGGGAGGGAGGAGGGGGAGTTGGTGGGAATCCGGTTCCATATCGGTGTCGAATTTTCAGCGATGTGGGAGGATTGGGGAATGGGTTCGGTAGAGAACCGAAAGAAGAGCGGGGTAAAATAGGAATTTTGGTTTTTGAAGAGAAGGTTGGGGAGGTTGAGAAGGTTGAGGAGGTTGATGAGAAGAGGTGAATAGATGCACTCTTGACGAAAGTTCGAAGAGGAACTTAGCGGCGGCGGGGTCTAAGGGTTGTGGTGTGGTTGAAGAAGTTGGTTGGGATTGGGGTGGTGAGGAGGGTGTGGATGGGTCGGGTGAGTAGTTAAAGGGTGAAGGAGGAGGAGGAGTTGGGGTTGGTGGCTCCTCTGAGGGATAGACTCCTCAGGAGGTGGTGAATTCCTCGAGTAGATGACTCGAGAAGGAATAGATGAAGGGTTGACGAGGTAAGGTTTGGGCGTCGGTAGTTGGTTGGGGTTCGGTAGATGGTATAGATGAAGGGTTGGCAGGTTGAGTGTTGGGCATCGGTAGAGGTAGTTGGTTGGTGGCGGTAGAGGGTTGGTGCAGGTAGCTCTCCTTTTCTTCCTCGGTGGTGAATAGGAGACTCAGTGCTTCATCGGTAGAGGTTGGAGGGCTGGGTGGCTGGTCTTGAGGTTTCTGAAGTCTCCTTCGTTTAGGTTTGGGAGTGGAGTGCGGGGAGGTGGTGAAGGTGGTTGGTGGATTGGGTAGAAGGCTTGGCTTGGGTAGATGGAGGAGAGGAATGGTGGATTGGCTGGTGCCTTCTTCTACGGCCTTCCTTCATCTCTTTCGGATCCACGGCTGCTCCTCTTCGGTTGGAGGTGCCACTTAGGCCTTGTCTTTTGGCTTTGCCTTTGGGCTATTTTGGACCTTAGCGGCGGCTACGCCTCATCGGCCGGACCTTTGGCCTTTAGATGGAGGTCAGTGGCCACTTGATCATCAAATTTGGCGAGGCCTTTTCGAAGGACTTGCTTGCGGCTACATGTGCTTCCATGTTGAAGCGGGTGACCAAGATAGGTGCGAGGCTTGGCCACTTTGTCAAGAGAGGCGGTAGACCTTTACGTACCGGCGCTTGTTCTCGTATTCGGTGTATTCTTGCGAGGCTGTGAGTTGTTTTCC
Source organism: Codonopsis lanceolata (assembly GCA_013146195.2). Lineage (NCBI taxonomy): Eukaryota > Viridiplantae > Streptophyta > Magnoliopsida > Asterales > Campanulaceae > Codonopsis > Codonopsis lanceolata. The sequence goes on from CM028381.1 coordinate 69,604,923, forward strand.
TTGGCCACCGTATACAACTCATCTTCTTTCAACGAAGAGTTGATGGCTGCATCATCCCTTAGAAGGCGTTGATGAGTCGGCGAAGGGCGTTTGCAAGTGGGGTTGCTCTTTGCTTTCTCCACCTTGCTTTAGCTCGTCGAAGATGATGAGCCCCAGTTGAGGCAATTTGTAGAAATATAGCACTTGTCGGCTTGATCTGTTGGGCGATAAACATGTCATGTGCTCCACTCTTGAATAGAAGCCCCTTGTCTAGAAGGTGGCCAGTGCGATGGCGTCAAGAGGAACAAGTTTGAGAACATTTTCCTTGAGGCTCAGGAGAGCATCTACTCCCTCATGGCTTCCGGGCATGTAAAGCCTCGGCCGTGGTTCTTTGAAATAGCTCCTCAAGTAATGCACGCCAATTATGGTGGAAATAGATTTGGCGGTGACGGAGATGGGGCGACCTCGAATCCACCCACGAAGAAGCGATGCAGTTCATGAGCTCCATTCGTTGATAAAATTCTTACGCGGGGAAGATCTTGTAAGTTTTGTCGTTGAGGCGAGAAGAGGCGAGAATCAGGCGTCCATATCCTCGCAAGCTTTTACTCGGCGGCGGTATAGAATTGATTGTGAAGGTCAATGCACATGCCGAGGAATGTATAGCTTGGGGTCCAAGCGACAATGATGTCGTGGCGGCGGGATAGGTTGGATATCTGGAAGATTGATGTTTGAAGCTGGGAGGAATGACTTTTCGAGGTCAAAAGCCTTCCATTGTCGCGCTTGGATTTTGAGGTTCTTGCCTGAAGGAAAAACAAAATAAAAGTTAGGGCTTTTCATCTAGACATCTAAACAAGTAGGAATTTCGGAGTTTTCCAAAATAATTCGAAATTTTCAACGAAAAAACTTGAAACCCTAGAATGTTTAGAGAAACCACACTCGAGAAAAACATAACAGAAGTTTTCATAAGAATGAACAATGAATTAGACAAAAACGACTGTTAGTATTCAAGTATGTAAGAACAATAATGGCGAATCTTGTTTAAACTTCGAAAATGACGGTTTGAATTCCAAAAGGATTTTAAGATGTTGTTGAAATGTAGAAACGATTACATGAAAATTTCGAGTAGAGTAGAGATAAGCGTACCATTGTTGAAGATGAGAAGAAGAAACAAGAAGAAGAGCGAGAATTTGCGAGAAAGTAGTTATGCGAGAGAGAGAGAAGTTTCTGGTCAAAGGGTTTCGTAAAGTTTGGAAATGACGGTTCGAGGATTATTTAAAGGCGAGAAAATATCAGTTTTGAAAAAGCGGGAACTTAAGATATTTTCTTAAGTACCAAATTTTGTCCTTGACCCCTTTTATTGCTTTAGAAACCTCTTTAGCAGAAAATAGACTAAGTAAGAGTACTAACCTTTAGGTCTTCCGGTAAAGAAGAACTTCGTCTTAGATTAGTCTATCTTGGGTCTAGGTATGAAAGAAATATTTAACAAAATTTTTAAAATTAAGCGATAGGATCAATCATACCAAGATTTCTCCTTAAATAAGCAAACTGGTGGCATCCGGTGGTTTTGTGAGAATGTACGCCAATTGATGCTCGGTTGGAACATATTCGGGCGATGTTACCTTTTCCACATGATCTTTGAGAAAATGATAACGAATATCAATGTGCTTTGTCTTTGAATGCATTCTTGGATTTTTGGAGGCGAAATAGGCGATGTGTTGTCACACATAATTGGGCGGATTTCGGTCTTGATGTTGTAGTCCACCAATTGTTGCTTCATCCATAGCGGTTGAAGAGCAACAGCTTGCGACAATATATTACATACGTGGTTGAGTTTGCCAGCGATCCTTGTTTCTTGCAAGACCATGAGGCAGTGTTTCCAAGAAATTGACAAGTCCCTTGGTGCTTCTTACGCTCACTTTGCGGTGCATAATGCATCGAGTATCCAACTAAATTGAAGTTGTTGGATTTTGAATACCAGATGCCTAGATTTGTTGTTTTTGAAACATATCGATGATACGTTTGGCGGCAAGCAAATGTGACTCCTTTGGATCTGCTGAAATCTAGCACAAACACAAGCGGCAAACATAATGTCGGGTCTACTAGCGGTAAGGTAAAGAAGTGAACCTATGATTCCTCGATACTTGGTCATGTTCTCTTGCTTTCCCTTTTCATCTTTGTCAAGATGGCGGTCGGTAGACATTGGAGTTTCAAATCCTTTGGTGAATCAAGACCAAACTTCTTGATTAGTTCCTTTGCATATTTGGTTTGGTGATGAAGATTCCTTACGAAGTCATTGTATCTGCGATCTAGAAAATAGGTAAGTTCGCCCATCATGCTCATCTCGAACTTGCTTTGCATCGGCTTCTCGAATCTTTTGCACGGGCTTTGGTTAGTTGATCCAAAGATGATGTAGATCCACATAGATTTGTACCGAGAAGAGAATGGCCTTTGTGCTTGAGGATGAATAAAGTAGTGTCGATTCTTCCTCTCACGAATCCTTGTTCAATTAAGAACTTGGATAGAGTTTCATACCAAGCTCTAGGAGCTTGCTTCGGCCGTAGAGAGCTTTCTTGAGTCGGTAGGCGTGGTCGGTTGTCGGAGATGACAAATCACGGAGGTTGTTCACGTATCTGAGTTTCTTGAAGATCACCATTCGAGAAAGGCACTCTTAACATCCATCGATACACTTTGAAGTCCATGAGCGAGGCATAAGCTAGAAAGATTCGATTGCTTCTAGTCTAGCAACGAGGAGCAAATGTTTCATCAAAGTCAATTCCTTCTTCTGTCGGTAGCCACGAGCAACCAATCTAGCTTTGTTTACGGTGACATTTCCATCTTCATCTCTTTTATTTGAATACCCACTTGTAGTGCCGATGGTGGATGATCGGTCGGTCTTTGAACTAAGCTCCACACCTTACATCTTTCAAAGCGGTTCGGCTCTTCTTGCATAGCTTCAATCGAGTTATGATCTTCGATAGCTTCATCAATCTTCTTTGGTTCGAGTTCGATACAAATGCGTAAGCAAACAACGTTTCTTCTCGAACCTTATTTCTCGTACGGACTCCAGAGTTGAGATCACCAATGATTTGGGAAATGGGATGATCTCTTGCTTCAATAACAGTTGGAGGAAAATCACTTACGGAGGATTCTTCCCTTAAGAATGCAGGTTGGTTGAGAAGGAGATTCACCAAAATACAGTTCGAGAAGAAATAGAGTCTTCAAAACTTTCATTTTCGGTGAACAAGAAGGATGAAGATCTGTAAAGGTGCTTGGGGTAAAAGCAGAAGAGATGGGTTCGGGGTCAATTCAGCGAAGAGTTGTTGCTTCGGTT
>CM028381.1:69608332-69680800 GCA_013146195.2 Codonopsis lanceolata
AATTAATCCACCTAGCTTTGATCCGAGAGGACACGAAGCAGCATCACCGACACGAGGTCTACCTGATCTTAAGCCAGCAAAGTCTTCCGGTCAGCGGTGTTGGTCTCTCCGATGTTCCCGAAAAAGGTCCTACAAAACTATGGCGCAAAGTTCTATATTACAAGTTACGCTAATCGACACGCTACCTCGATTAGCCAGAGTAAAACTAAAGTAATGTACCGATCGATATAAATTTGGGCCATAAGAATCAACAATTCTCCTTTATTTATATCTCGGGTCATCATTACTAAGAATGTAGGTTTTAAAACAAGCTTATTTAATAGATAATAGCATGTTCCAGGAAAGTTTATATATTACGAATCGTAGACATGCCTCTATTAAATGTATAACACTCAGATGCAAGGGACTAATCTATGCATAAAAGAATAAGAGAGTCAAAGAATAGCACATGATTCAAGAAATAGCTTTAAATCAATTTAAACTCCAATGTTTAAATTCTCAAATAGATAAACAATAAAGCAAAGAAGAATTTAACAACATAATTTTTGAAAAGCAAGTAATCATCTCAGTATTCAAACAAGATGTTTACATTTGACGAGTTTTCAAAAAATAAGATAAATATAAAGGAAAGGGAAGAAAAGATCACAAAAAGCTACCATGGTCTTTTCCCTTTGCCTTTGTCTGCGAACCTCCTTTTCTCTTCTTTCTCGCTCTAGCTCTTCCATTCTTCTTTGGTATTCGGCATCTGCATCGGTTGGAGTGCGGGTGGAGCGAGCGGTAGTCCGGTTCTTCACGAGGCGGACGGTTCTCTTCCATCGGCATTGATAGATCTCATTTGTTTCTCCTCCGTGATGGCCAGATCACGATCCCGGTTGGCATTCATAATGTCATGAGCAGAGTTTCGAGCGAGGTTGTTGAGTTCCATAATAGGAGTACGACCGTGGCTGAGATGGAGAGTGATGGCGTGGAAGAGCTCGTAGAAAATGGAACCTATGATACGGCAGCCTTCATCTCGTTGAGCTTCTACGTTGATCTTGACATCGGTGAAGTCGTGCCGCATCTGTCCAAAACGAGTCCAGACATCCTCTTGAAATTGTCGAAGAGTAGTGGCAGTCCGGTCGTTGGCCTTGGCCGCTGCAGTGGCTACTTCAGCGGTAGCGGTAGATATGCTAGTGAGTTCGCCTAGCCGCTGGTAGATGGCATCTAGCCGGGACAAAATTTCAGCATTGGTGATTGCCGATTGAAGTAGAGGCTTGGCCAATGTGAATGGTGTCGGCAGAGGCGAGTCTGCAGCTGATGGGGTCATTGGATATGGGGGAGTGGAGGCAGAAGAGGATGAGTCTTGGGTTGGTATGGTTTTGGTGGAAGAGGATAGGGTTATAGGGGAGGGAGGAGGGGGAGTTGGTGGGGAATCCAGTTCCATATCAGTGTCAGAATTTTCACTGATGTGGGAGGATTGGGGAATGGGTTCGGTAGAGAACCAGAAAGAAGGGGCAGGGTAAAATAGGAATTTTGGTTTTTGAAGAGAAGGTTGGGGAGGTTGAGAAGGTTGAGGAGGTTGATGAGAAGAGGTGAATAGATCTGCTACTGACGAAAGTTCAAAGAGGAACTTGGCAGCAGCAGGGTCTAAGGGTTGTGGTGTGGTTGAAGAAGTTGGTTGGGATTGGGGTGGTGAGGAGGGTGTGGATGGGTCAGGTGAGTAGTTAAAGGGTGAAGGAGGAGGAGGAGTTGGGGTTCTGGCTGGCTCCTCCTGATTTTGAGGCTCCTCCTGAGGGATAGACTCCTCCGGAGGTGGTGAATTCCTCTGAGTAGATGACTCAGAAGGAATAGATGAAGGGTTGACAGGTAAGGTTTGGGCGTCGGTAGTTGGTTGGGGTTCGGTAGATGGTATAGATGAAGGGTTGACAGTTGAGTGTTGGGCATCGGTAGAGGTAGTTGGTTGGCTGGCGGTAGAGGGTTGGGTACCGGTAGCTCTCCTTTTCTTCCTCAGCGGCTGAATAGGAGACTCAGCTGCTTCATCGGTAGAGGTTGGAGGGACTGCCGGTGGCTGGTCTTCAAAGGTTTTACGAAGTCTCCTTCGTTTAGGTTTGGGAGTGGGTGCAGGAGGTGGTGAAGGTGGTTGGCTGGATTGGGTAGAAGGCTTGGCTTGGGTAGATGGAGGAGAGGAATGGCTGGATTGGCCTGGTGCCTTCTTCTTCTGGCCTTCCTTCATCTCTTTACGGATCCACCTGGCCTGCTCCTCTTCAGTTGGAGGTGCCACTTCCGGCCTTGTCTTTTTGGCTTTGCCTTTGGCTGCTATTTTGGACCTTAGCAGCAGCTCTGCCTCATCAGCCAGACCTTTGGCCTTTAGATGGAGGTCCGTGGCCACTTGATCATCAAATTTGGCAGAGGCCTTTTCGAAGGACTTGCTTGCAGCTACATGTGCTTCCATGTTGAAGCGGGTGACCAAGATAGGTGCAGGCTTGGCCACTTTGTCAAGAGAGACAGGCGGTAGACCTTTCTGTACCCGGCGCTTGTTCTCGTATTCAGTGTATTTACTGAAAAACGAGGCTGTGAGTTGTTTTTCCTTGGCCACCGTATACAACTCATCTTCTTTCAACGAAGAGTTGATGGCTGCATCATCCCTTAGAAGGGCGTTGATGAGTCTGACGAAGGGGCGTTTGCAAGTGGGGTTGCTCTTTGCTTTCTCCACCCACTGCTTTAGCTCGTCGAAGATGATGAGCCCCCAGTTGAGACGAAGCTGTAGAAATATAGCACTTGTCAGCTTGATCTGCTGGGCAGTAAACATGTCATGTGCTCCACTCTTGAATAGAAGCCCCTTGTCTAGAAGGTGACTGGTGCAGTAGACGTCAAGAGGGAACAAGTTTCGGAGCATTTTCCCTTGAGGCTCCCGGAGAGCATCTACTCCCCTCATGGCTTCCCAGGCATGTAAAGCCTCAGCCGTGGTTGCTGAAATAGCTCCTCCGTAATGCACGCCAATTATGGTGGAAATAGATTTGGCGGTGACGGAGATGGGACGGCCTCGAATCCACCCACGAAGAGCAGTCTGGTTCATGAGCTCCATTCGTTGATAAAATTCTTCTGCCAGGAAGATACTGTAAGTTTTGTCGTTGAGGCAGAAGAGGGCGTAATCCCGAGGCGCCCATATCCTCGCAAGCTTTTACTCCCAGCCTATAGAATTGATTGACAGAAGGTCAATGCACATGCCAGGAATGTATAGCTTGGGGTCCAAAGCGACAATGATGTCGTGAGCGGCAGGATAGGTTGGATATCCTGGAAGATTGATGTTTGAACTGGGAGGAATGACTTTTTCAGGGTCAAAAGCCTTCCCGCGCTTGGATTTTGAGGTTCTTGCCTGAAAGAAAAACAAAATAAAAGTTAGGGCTTTTCATCTAGACATCTAAACAAGTAGGAATTTCAAAGTTTTCCAAAATAATTCGAAATTTTCAACAAAAAACTTGAAACCCTAGAATGTTTAGAGAAACCACACTCGAGAAAAACATAACAGAAGTTTTCATAAGAATGAACAATGAATAGACAAAAACGACTGTTAGTATTCAAGTATGTAAGAACAACAATGGCGAATCACTGTTCAAACTCGAAAATGACGGTTTGAATTCCAAAAAGGATTTTAAGATGATATTGAAATGTAGAACAGTACATGGAAAATTTCGAGTAGAGTAGAGATAAACGTACCATTGTTGAAGATGAGAAGAAGAAACAAGAAGAAGAACGAGAATTTGCAGAAAGTAGTTATGCAGAGAGAGAGAGAAGTTTCTGGTCAAAGGGTTTCGTAAAGTTTGGAAATGACGGTTCGAGGACTATTTAAAGGCGAGAAAATATCAGTTTTGAAAAAGCGGGAACTTAAGATATTTTCTTAAGTACCAAATTTTGTCCTTGACCCCTTTTATTGCTTTAGAAACCTCTTTAGCAGAAAATAGACTAAGTAAGAGTACTAACCTTTAGGTCTTCCGGTAAAGAAGAACTTACGTCTTCCGATTAGTCTAATACTGGGTCTACCGGTATGAAAGAAATATTTAACAAAAATTTTAAAATTAAGCAGTAGGATCAATCATACCAAGATTTCTCCTTAAATAAGCAAACCTGGTGGCATCCAAATCCGGTGGTTTTGTGAGAATGTTCCGCTAATTGATGCTCGCTTGGAACATATTCCGCATCGATGTTACCTTTTTCCACATGATCTTTGAGAAAATGATAACGAATATCAATGTGCTTTGTCTTTGAATGCATTATCGATTTTTGGAGATCGAATAGCCGATGTGTTGTCACACATAATTGGGCGGCCTTGATGTTGTAGTCCACCAATTGTTGCTTCATCCATAGCAGCTTGAGAGCAACAAATGCTTGCAAAGAATATATTCTCGCTTCGTGGTTGAGTTTGCCATCGATCCTTGTTTCTTGCAAGACCATGAGACGAGTCTGCTTTCCAAGAAATTGACAAGTCCCACCGGTGCTTCTTACGCTCACTTTGCAGTCGCATAATCGTGATCCGAGTATCCAACTAAATTGAAGTTGTTGGATTTTGAATACCGATGCCTAGATTTGTTGTTTTTGAAACATATCCGATGATACGTTTGGCTTGGCAAGCAAATGTGACTCCTTTGGATCTGCCTCGAAATCTAGCACAAACACAAACAAAGAAACATAATGTCGTCTAGCGGTAGCAAGAAGGTAAAGAAGTGAACCTATGATTCCTCGATACTTGGTCATGTTCTCTTGCTTTCCCTTTTCATCTTTGTCAAGATGGCGCCGGTAGACATTGGAGTTTCAAATCCTTTGGTGAATCAAGACCAAACTTCTTGATTAGTTCCTTTGCATATTTGGTTTGGCCGATGAAGATTCCTTCAAGTCCGTTGTATCTGCAGCCCTAGAAAATAGGTAAGTTCGCCCATCATGCTCATCTCGAACTTGCTTTGCATAGCTTCTCGAATCTTTTGCACAAGCTTTGGTTAGTTGATCCAAAGATGATGTCGCCCACATAGATTTGTACCGTAAGAGAATGGCCTTTGTGCTTGAGGATGAATAAAGTAGTGTCGATTCTTCCTCTCACGAATCCTTGTTCAATTAAGAACTTGGATAGAGTTTCATACCAAGCTCTAGGAGCTTGCTTCAGCCGTAGAGAGCTTTCTTGAGTCGGTAGACGTGGTCCAGCTTTGTCGAGATGACAAATCCTCGGAGGTTGTTCCACGATACGTTTCTTGAAGATCACCATTCGTAAAGGCACTCTTAACATCCATCCGATACACTTTGAAGTCCATGAACGAGGCATAAGCTAGAAAGATTCTCGATTGCTTCTAGTCTAGCAACAGAGCAAATGTTTCATCAAAGTCAATTCCTTCTTCCTCGGTAGCCCCGAGCAACCAATCTAGCTTTGTTTCGTGACATTTCCATCTTCATCTCTTTTATTTCGAATACCCACTTGGTGCCGATGACCGGATGATCGCCGGTCTTTGAACTAAGCTCCACACCTTACATCTTTCAAACCGGTTCACTCTTCTTGCATAGCTTCAATCCAGCTTATGATCTTCGATGGCTTCATCAATCTTCTTTGGTTCGAGTTCGATACAAATGCGTAAGCAAACAACGTTTCTTCTCGAACCTTATTTCTCGCACTCGAGTTGAGATCACCAATGATTTGGGAAATGGGATGATCTCTTGCTTCAATAACGCTTGGAGGAAAATCACTTGGAGGATTCTTCCCTTAAGAATTCGGAGTTGGTTGAGAAGGAGATTCACCAAAATCTGTTCAAGAAATAGAGTCTTCAAAACTTTCATTTTCTCGTGAACAAGAAGGATGAGAGATCCAGAAGGTGCTTGGGGTAAAATGTAAGAGATGGGTTCGTGGTCAAGAAGAGTTGTTATCGGTATCGGTAGAGGTCTCTTCTACCGGTGAAGGGTTACCGATATTGAGGGATCTGCAGCTTGCCGTTTTCGATAAGGATTGGAAGTAGATGTTGTATTTGTACTGTCTCATCATTATCGAATCATTAGCAACGCTCGAGCCATTCTAGGCTCTAACACAATCATATTCATCAAAAGAAACATGCACGTATTCTAAGATTTTTAAGTTAGATTTATGAAAATGCGAAATGCTTTTGAATGTTTGGAATACCCGAGAAAAATTCCTTCGTCTCGATTTTGCATCAAATTTTCCTCTATACTCTTTTCCATTGTAAAGAATAAAACATTTACAAAGAAGATTTTAAGAAATCCAATGTTTGGGGATCTTCCTCTCCATATTTCATATGGAGTTTTATTATGAAACTTGTTTACTGTGGATCTATTTTGGGTAAAGCAAGCAAGATTGATCGCCGCCTGTAAATACTTCGGAAGTTTAGCTTCGCCAAAGATTGTTCTAGCCGCTTCAATCGTTGTTCTGTTTCTTCCGCTCAGCCTACACCATTTTGTTGAGGAGTACCGCGGCAGAGAAGTTGTGGCCGATCCCATGGTCATCGCAGATTTTCTACACCATTGTTTTTGAATTCAAGGTCGTTGTCCGATCTTATGTCACAAATGTCTTCAAGCTTTTGAGTTTGAAGTCTTCTAAAAAGTGCGGTGACTAGATCATATGTTTCATCTTTAGATGTCATAGTTTCAATCCAAGTGAATCTAGAGTAGTCATCAACTACTACAAGTGTGTACTTGTCTCCCGAAATCTTGGTTGTAGTAATAGGTCCAAAGAGATCCATATGCGAAGTTGAAGAGGTCTGCTTGTTGATAAAAGCAGACTTTCTTTTGAAGGAAGACTTGGAAAGTTTTCCTAGTTGACAAGCTTTACAACTTCGTCATGATCGGCAGACACCGTAGGTAGACCTTTGACAAGCCCATTTTTGGAGAGCTTGGAGAGGTGCTTGAAGTTGAGGTGATCGAGACGCTTGTGCCATAGCCACCGTTGTCACGAACATTGTTGGCTACTAGACACGTGTTTGAGAATCTCCCTAGAAGATTTAAGTCCACGACATAGACGTTTCCTTGTCTATTGCCTGGCCAAGATTGTAGAGCACGATTCACTTGTCTTTGATGAGGCACCGGTTGGAATTGAATTGGCATAGAAGTCCTTTGTCGCACTGTGATATGCTCGTAAGATTGTGCTTTAAACCACTTACTAGAGAAACTTTGTTGATGGAGAGACTTCCTCTAGTAATTGAGCCATATCCAATTGTCTTTCCTCTTGCATTGTCTCCGAAAATAATCGTGGGTCCTTTTGCTTCAGCCTATATATCGTAAGAAGACTTGCTCCCATGTGTCTTGAAGCCACCTTGCCTAGGTACCGATGTCTTTGTTTTCGATTCTATAGCCATGAAGCATTCTGTAAAGAGTTAAAGCAAAACAAGGTACCCTTTATTTGGGTCCTAAGGATTAGCAACCTTTGCAACCCATACTGCTTGACCTTGAGAGAACTAGGTCTCTCGATCTTGGAGTGAACCTTAGCAGCATTCGGTGCCGATGGCCTAAGCAATGACAAGAATGACATAAATGGAAAGACCATAGAGAATTGTTAGCGTCTTCAACTGAAGAGTGCTTATGATCATTCCTTTTCTTGACATTCATTTTCGGTTCAGCTTGCTTGTTGACGGTAGACTTAATTGGTTTCTTTCGACTCTTCCTAGGTAGGTTACCAATGCACTTAGCTTTAGCTTTTCTCGTTGAGAACCTTTTCGGGAGGATTCGGTAGAATACCTTTAAGTTTACCTTCAACAGGTAAAGCATCTTTGCCTGTTTCATAGACAAACTTGATAGTTACCGGTAGAGGTTTAGCAGGTCTACCGTCGCCAGACTTTGCCTTGGCATAGTCGTTGCCTGTAGACTTCACTTTCTCTACCGTTACCTTCTCGATTTCTCATTTGAATCATTCATTTTGGCTTTTCCTTTCTCGAGCTTTAGGGTAAATATAAGGGACACTTGAGTAACCAAGGCCTTGTTTCCCTAAATTTCCAAATGTCTGCTTAGAGAAAGATATATCATTAGCGCTTTGAGGATTCTCCTTTCTCTTTGACGTAAGAGATTGTCGGAAGAGACATATCCGAATATCCTATGCCTGCTTTATCATTGCTAGATTTTTGGCTTGTAAGGATTTCTTCAAATGCATCCTTGAATTATTCCAGAGTCAATTGTCTCTTTGCAAGGCAATTTTCTCTAGGTCTAGTCCTTTGATGTGCTCGGCTAGACAATCAATTTTGTCATGAAGAAATTTGTTTTCTTCCTTCGCTTGATACTCTCTTGTTGACACTATTGAGAGTTTGAATCTCACCGCCATCAAAGATTTCTCACCGTGAGTTTCTCACGTTCTTGCCGCTTAACATAGGCTACTCTAAAGGAATTAAATTCTTCAAGCATATCCCGATTATCCTTGAGAAGTTCTTCCTTCTTGAAGCTATCACCGCTGGTTTCATTTTTGTCCAAAGGACTTGGTGAAACTACAACTTCATTTTCGAGTCATAGGTAGGACATGAATCATGAGCTATTAAGCATATGTTAGCTTGCTCACAATCCTCTTCCTCCTCTTCTCGAATCGGCTTCAAACCATGTAGCAACCTGTTTATCTTCTATGTCTTCACCAACATACCTTTTGTTTTTGAAATTTTCTATAAGAGGGTTTTCGGTATGCTTCAAATTTTGGCTTAGGACATTTTGAGGCAAAATGACCTGTGTTTCCTACGGTTATAACACACAAGCTCTTCCTTGGATGAGCTTTCACCAATCTTCCTGAAAGGTTGTTGGTGAGTGTTCTTCCTTCCATATTTTGCAAATTTTTGAAAACGTTTAACAAACATAGCAAATTGTTCATCAGATAAAAAATCATTTTCACTGGAAGAAGTAGTAGGTTTGTTTTCAACAATGATTTCTTCTTGGACCATGGTCGGCGAGACACGCTCGAACTGCTTGTCTTGCTCTAGAGCTTGATTAACTTCAAGTTCATAAACCTTTAAACTTGCGTAGAGACTACGAAGAGTCATCTCGTTTAAGTTCTTAGATTCTTTCATAGCCGTGGTCTTTACATGCCATAAGCTACCTAGAGAGCCTAGAAACCTCATGTTCATTTCCTTTTTGTCATACGTTTTACCAAGAGAAAAGCAACTATTTATTACCTCACTGAATCGATCGTATGCTTGTCTCAAGGTTTCCTTAGGATCCTTTTTGAAAGAATCAAACTGCTGGATGTATGTATATTTTCTGTTGTCTCTTGTGTCTTGGTCTCCTTCCAAGTATTCTACAAGAGCTTCCCACATCTCTTTCGCAGTTGTACATCGAATCACTTGCTGGTATGTGCTTGTGTCTAGAGAGCTGGTGATTATGTTAATTGCTTTGCTGTCAAGTTCAACCAGCCTTTCTATCGCCCTCCTGTCCATTCTCGATTCTTCTTTAGGAACTTCTGCAGGGTTCCCAGTGATGGAGGCTAGAAGATTTGCCTTCATTGGTACATGTTGACCTGCAGTGACACATTTCCATAATCTGTTGTCAATAGAGTTCATGAATCTCATTACTTTATCCTTCCATACATCAAAATGTCCTTCGTCCAATATTGGGACGTGGTTAGCATTAGATGTAGGCAGCATATAGTGTGTTTGTGCCATTATGTCGTATCTCTCAAGAGTTTAATCTTGGAAAAACTTGTTTTCGAAGAGTAAGGCTCTGATACCAATTGTGGGTCCCAATGAGCACAATAATAAGCTAGAAGGGGGGGTTGAATAGCTTATTAACACTTTAAAACTTTTAAAGTAAGTTCCTTGAAAGTTACTTGCAATCTATGAAAAGAATCAAGTAGCGGAAGACCTTCAAGAAAATTGTTCCAGGTCTGCCGATAAGGACTACCGGTAGACCTTTTACAGATTACTTAAGTTCTCAATGAAATGGATGAAGTAAACAATGAAACTAAGCAGCTCAATAATTAAAATGTAAGGAAATAACACAAGTATTTTGGGATGGTTCACACTATAATGAGTGCTACGTCCACCACCAAGGCAGTCAACCTTGGATTTAAATTGTGCACTATGTTTTCCACTTAGATCAATTACAAAGAATATCCCTAATGGATCGTGTACAAAATATTGACTTGTGTTTGGGTCTAGGGAATTAAATATCTGTAAATACAAGATATTTAATTTGCAATATAGTTAATGGAAGTAAACAACAAGAAGAATAAAACAATAAATGTTGAAGAGCGACTTCTTGTTGTTGACGAGGACTTCTAGATCTGTTGAGGATCTATTGAATGCACCGTGAAAGACTTGGAGTTTGTAGATTCAGAGCAATTCTTTAAGTGTTCGATTGATTCTGCATGCTTGTCTCTTTGATCCAGTCTTCAATGGCAGATTTAAAGCAGTGCACTTCAAAAGATCCGTTGGAGAAGACGAAGACTTCAACAAACTCTTTTCATAAATGCATTAAATGCATGGGGTCACAAGGAATTTCGTCTTCACGATAACTAGAGCAGATAATCATTTCGAGATCTTCAAAAAGGTGGGCGATTTGGTGTCGATTCGAGAGATGAAGCGAAAGTAGGGGATACCGCTTTTATCGCTTTACATCGCTCAGACGAAAAGTATTCCTTTTCGCTGAAAGTTGCTTTCGGCGGCTTGACATGTCGAAAAGACTTGGATTAATTCAAATATCAATATGAGAATAAGTTTGAATTAATCCCTAGCTTTGATCCGAGAGGACACGTAGAAGCATCACCGGTGGACACGAGGTCTACCGATCTTAAGCTTTGAGCAGTCTTAGGTGAAGCGAGAAGTGGTCTTCCGATGTTCCCGAAAAGGTCCTACAAAAACTATACAAGGCAAAGTTCTATACACGGTTGCCACGCTAATCGATACGCACCGATTAGCCATCAAGTATAAAACTAAAGTAATGTCTTGATCGATATAAATTTAACATAAGAATCAACGAAGTCATCTTTGGGCGCGCTTTGTTGAGGTCGCGGAAGTCTACACCGGACTTTCCGTTGGGCTTGGGAGCGGTCACTATATTTGGTCGGGTATTCAACTACCGAATGAAGTTGACGCATTGTTTCATGATTTCTTCTTTGACTTGTAGTGACCATTACGGCTTAATGCGTCGAGCTTGCTTGAGGCGAGCATCCGATATGTGGGAATCCGGCTCGACTATAGGCGGATCCGGCCGGGCATATCTTCGTAGGACCAAGTAAAAATGTCTACGAACTCTTTGAGGAGATCAATGAGTGCCTTTCTTTCTGGACCTTGGAGGTAGCCGATTCGATTTCTTTGATTTTATTGTCCAAATTTCAAGTTGATGGTAGACAAGTCTTCGAGGCCGATGAATGGCTCATTTCGGTACTCAAGCGACTTTGCAAGCTCAAGCGGATAATTTTATCTTTTGGGTCCATTTTATTAAGCGACTCATTATCATACCAACGAGCTCTAGCTCAACCGGTATGCTTGCTCACTTCTCCTAACAGAGGTTGGGTGTTCGAGTCTCACTAGAGACACCACGACTTTACAACTCTCAGTAGAGAGGTCGGGTGTTCAAGCCTCTTCAGAGGCATCGTTGTTGTTAAAAAGTCTTATCCAAAGGCCCCATTTAGCTACTCAATTATCTTAACGGATAGGTTGAGTATTCAAGCCCTACCAGAGGCACCCTGGGACTTAACTACTCTCAACCGAGAGGTCGGGTGTTTAAAGCCTCACCGAGGCACCATTTGTTCGAGTCACACCAAAGACATCATATATATATATATATATATATAATTGTAGTCTTTCAAGGCATTAAAAATAATAATAAAAAAAAATTAAGGGTTGGGGTACGGTCTATGTCCCCTCCAACCTTTAAAAAAAAAAGACTCATTATCATAATTATTATCATTTAATGTGTCTTTTAAAGTAGGTGCAACTAAGGAATAAGCAAAGACATTTATATTATTATTAAAAGCATACTGTACAGGGGTTATTACATTGTTAAGGACCTGGGGTTTGAGGTCCTCAACTTTAGGTAGCGGATTATTAGATGACCAATCCGTAAAGCTAGGGAAAGGAGTGGGGATAACATATCCGAAACGGTCTACCAGGTCTGCGGGTGTCAGGAGCGGACCGGTCGTGGTGTACCAATTCTGTAGAGGCTTGTTAGAAATAGACTCAAACTTCGGCAGGAGCTTTTCATAATCGTGCCTGTCTATCATGCCGAGAAAGATGTCTCCTGCATCGTCATCATCTAGCAGGCAAAGCATAGTCATCTTGATCTATGGACCAAGCATTTTCAATAGTGACAGTCTTATAAGCGGTGCTACGGGGCTCCAGGGTAACCTGTTCCATACTATCTGAGAAAATACTGAGATCCTCAAAGATTTCCCAACCAGGGCACCTTTTCCCATTCTGGTCTATCCAGGGCTCAGGAAACATGAGATAGGCTTCAGTTTCCCCCTTTCGTACAAAGTAACCGTTTAAGGTTTTTCTATAGGGTTGGAGAGGGGGATATTCATAAGGACGTTTCTCTCTTTCTGCCTTTCTTTTCTCACATTTCTGTTTCATGACTGCGGCTACTTCAGCTGGAGTAGGCGTGTATCCTAGGCCAAAAGGAGGGATACATTCTTTAAGTTCATCTTGGACTAAATTAACTAATCCTTACTGATTCCTGCCGAGACCTAGACCAGGCATATAATTCATCTTTCGAAACATGTTTAAAGGGACCATGTTTCCTAGGGAGGTGACTTTCTGTAATAACCCCAATCTCACATCGGGTAGATGTGGGACTTGTGTTTAATTTATAAGATAGCCATGCGCTACTACTGGGCACCAACATCATCCATGGACTTTTGGGTCGGTTTGTGGTGGGCCTGATGACCCAAGGTGATGTGTGCTTAGTGGGCCAGTGTGTGGGCTACACGTAGCGGACCGCCCTCTCGGGCTCAGATCGTTACAATGGTATCAGAGCCAGGTTTTCTAACCCTAACCCAAAATCCTAAAATTAACTGGACCGAGATTAATTAAGTAATATTAATGAAGAGTTAGTATTAAAGTCTTAGTCAAAAGTGAGCCTAGCCCAATCCAATTCAATCAATTACTAAATAGCTCCAAAACAAATTTAATTAACCCAAACCGTTATAATATTAATTAAATATGTCCAAAACAATTATAATTTTAATTAACACAATTTAATATTTTTAATTAAAATTAGCGGGGTATTACATTCTCACCCCCTTAAAAGAAGTTTAGTCCCTAAACTTACACACCTACTCAAACGAAGCTTATATACTTTTCTCGAAAAAATTCATTGACTTCCCAAGTGGCGTCCTTCCAGTTAGTCTAATAAACCCGATTAAGGTCTTACTCAAGACAGATCATCTAGTATCACATATATATCAATTGAAGCCCAAAACCAAATTTCGAAGGACATACATATTTTTCTTTCAAAATGGCTCGTAAAACCTAGTAAATAAATGACACAGATCTAATTGTCAAGAAGCTCATGTAATAAATTATGATTTCCTGTCAATTTTGATGAGTTTGAATTTTTAAAACTATTACATTCTCCCCATCTTTAAGAACTTGGTCCTCCAAATTTACCAAATTTACAATCACAAATTATGTTCATCGCGCTTACATTGCAACCTCTAAGTACAACCAATCACTTTTTACTAGCATGAATGTTTCTTCGTAAATGCGATGAGACCTCACTATAAGAACACTAAATTCCCTACGCAACTTTCTACTTCCAACTCTTTAATACCTTGAGTTGAGTCTATTCAAATTCCAAGGTGTGGCACGAAATTTACATTTATCGTCAACTCCGTACCATCAAGACATCCACAAACAAAATCTGAAACCTTAAGTTTTCCCCTAAATCATAACATAAGTTATCCTCTAATGCTTTGGATGAGCACCTTATTATTCTATCAAAAGAAACTACTTATTCACGTCCAAAATGTTGATTCACGTTCCTCCCAAAACTTGAAGTAGACCAAAATATCATAGTGAACCCGGTCACGTACCAATCGAAAACTCTTAGTGTCTCCAACGACCTAAAAGTCCTAAAAGCAAACAACCAAACCATTCCCAAAATTTTGTCGAACTCATAAATGTCTAGAGGAACCAAATAGATGTGCATCCTCTAGTCCAAAACTCAAAGGGCAGGATCAAATATAGGGGTAACTAAAACGTACCCCATGGTCGTCGTATCTATAACAAAATTAAAGTATAAATTTTGGGGTGACAATTTAATAGGTCATGCAAGTGAGATAATATGATTGAGTATGAAACACTAGGATCAATAAAAACTTAAACTTTGCAAAGATAAAGTTGCATGGTACCTGTCACAACATCACTATTTTCCGAGCATCTAAAGAAATCTTCGTGTAAACCTTCCTTGGGCTTATCCTTGTCCACACTAATATATCCTTTGGTGAAGTGGCCTTGAGTAATTCAGGGCAACTCTTGATCATGTGCCCCACCTTGCCACAGTTGAAGCACACTCCAATCTTTCGATAGCAGGATTTAGTCCTATGCCTTCCTCCACAAGTGCGACATACTAAAATCGTATTATAACTCTGGTTTAGGTCATGATCTGGAGTTGGTTGTGTGGTTATCTTGTTGTGATTGTCCTTTGTACCTTGACCTTTAGTATATTTACACCTAAGTGACTCTTGGCAGTCCTTTATCTTATGTCCATCACCCCTAGCTTGAAACAAGCTTGATTTTTCCAAAGGACAATTCTTGGTGGTGATTCTTACCACACCAACGACATTTCATTGTCTTAGTGATATGGGTACTCTTTTGCTTAGCGCTCGTAATCACTTTTTGTACCTTATTCATATAATATTTGTGTTCTTTATGAGCCTTTCTAACTTCCTCCACAACCTGCATCCGAGTTTCCCTTAGCTCAACTTTCATCACATTCAGTTGTTCCTCGAGACGCCCAACCATATCTCGTTGCATGACCATTCCAATGTCACCTATAATATGAGGCTCACCACAATGTTCAAGTGTGATTCTTGCCCCCATATCACCAGTCCTCGTATTGGGTGGCTCATCTCGTCCACCGAGCTATAGATTAAGCCTCGTTGACATCCCAACAGAAATCTTAACTTCTGAGAGTTGCTTAGTCGACTTCTCCAACTCCAAATCCATCAATGTATTATTACCCGACATACTCTAGCCTGACATCCTAATATCACCACAAAAGTCAAGTATCAAAGATTATTCAGACTAGTGTATCAACTAACAAAATTTGGACCTAAAGTTAAATTTAACGCAACCAATGGAATTTCCTCCAATTCCAAGAGTGTGGTATAAGCTTAATGTATGTATTTTTTTTCCCTTAATCATTCTCAAACAGAAACATAAATACGATAGGCACATAGAGTCAAACATAATCCTAAAGGATCACTGACTCAAGATATATCCCTACTCCTACTTAAGTGTACAACCGAATGTACAACATCTATCAAACAAATGAGACCAGAGAATGAATTTTCTTAATACTTATCAAGAAAGATGCCTCGATACTCCAAAAGATCAAACCAAGGGTTTTCTAACAATTTCAGACATATGAATTTAAATATAAATCATTAAGCCAAACGGTATTCAAAGAGTCACAGAGACGGAAAAAGACGATAGCCTACATGCCCTTTTTAGTGACTTATCAGTTTCCTAATCTCATAAAAAAACTCCAATAGATATATAAACCCCAATGAAGTAAATCGATAACAAGGCCTACATGCATAATGATGAACTTAATGCTACATGGTAGACAATGGTATAATAATATCATAATTTTATTATATCGTCAATTTCTAATTCTAATTGTTTTCAAATACTCAGACCAATCAGATCTAAAGCCTAAAATGTAATTAAAAAAAATCTTATCGAGAAGGATATTTCAATACCTTAAATAATCAAACTAAGACTTATCTATCTGATCTCGAAAATAAGTATTCAAACACCTCAAAGAGTTACACAAACGAAAGAAGAGATGGTGGCCTAAATATCTCTCTAGCCATCTTTATTAACCTTTTCATCGTACAATATCTAACGTAAGTCCCAATGAAGCAACGTGATAGTACAGCCCACTTAACATTAGTAGAAACTTAAAGCTACCATCAGTTCTTAATGAACAAAATCGGATCAAAATGGGTAATGGATTCGACCCGCTTTAACCCAACCCATTAATATTTTTTGGTTAAAACAGGTTACATGTGCAATCCAAAAATATTAGCGGGTTCGGTTTGGTCAAGTGGGTTAACGAGTTCAAGGTTGTAATTGTCAGACCTAATACACACACACACACACATATATATATATATATATATATATAAGTTCGAAGGCTAGACCTCATTTAAGTTGACCGACCTTGACTCTTCTAAGTTTCGAAAAAGAATCATTTCTCTTAAAAAAGAAACGATTTTTTTTTTCATTTCTAAATTTTGAGGAATAATGAGAAACGTTTTTAGTTTATCAGAAATAGAAATGATTGTCAAACGTATTTCTATTTCTATTTTTTACAAAAAATTAGAAATAGAAGCAAAAATATTCGAAACGAAATGATTACCAAACAAGCCCTAAGTGATGAATTTAAGACTTATTAGGTTACTATATAGATTAGACTAATTTTTAGGAGGTTTTAACTTATTTTCCAAAAAATATATTTTTTTGTAATTCCGAATTAATTTATTTTTTCAATAAAATTATAGTAATCTTTTTTATATGATGAATTTCAGTTATCTCTTCAGTTTTTCTAGTGGATTCTAGGTTAGTTAAGATTTAATATGTTTCAACCTTATTAACTGACGCAATAGAAATAACAACAAAATAAAAAGTACATAAACTTAAAATTAAAACTAATACAATCCTGTACAACATCATTATTTTACATATTCCTTCCAGCCATCGTCGTTCTTAGCGTGAGACTTATTTTATCAACCTTGACCAAGAAGGAGTCCACCCCACGAGGTAAATAAAATTTCATTTCCTTTTAGTCTTTGTGGTAGGTTATAGCTACAGTCGAATAGAAGTATATCCTAAAGATCCGTTGACACTTTAATTTATCCCTATTTTACGTACTAATGTAAATAATTACTCTTAACATTTTAGGTATTTGATAAAGAGTAATGTTAGAGCCACTCAATGAGCACTTAAAGTTGTGCACCAAATGATGTGATTTCTAATGTGTCATCTTATTTGACATTACCCTTTGATAAAAGATTCATTTCGCTTGCATACGGTATGTACCTACACTCAAATTTTATGGGGGAAAATTAGGAATAATTGTGGGTCGGTACTCTTTTTAGAAATTATTATCGCTTTATTATCCTATTTTTTTATTCAACCGCATAAATCTCTTTTCATTATTTTCTTCCTAAAATATCTCTCCTCATCTAGTCCTCTTCTACTCCTTGCTTGTAGTGTGATCATTATATTGTATATGTCATTTTGCGCACAATAATTCTTCAAAATAATTATTCTGATTCTTCATCCAGAAAAATATTTCATAACAATGCTCAAAAGAGACCATCTAACATGATTCCTAAACCAGACATAATATAACATTAAGTACTGGATATTTTCTTATATTGAGTGAGTTACCCTTGTTTAAGTGGTTGATAAACAAAAACCATGTACTGGAATCAACAAAAGAAATCAACCAATACAAAATGACACGAAAAGAGGATATGAACAACGACACCAACATTAACGATGAGAGTACCTTTTATGGGAATTACAGTTTTGAAGAACAAGAGCACCTTACGATACTTCAATTATGGGCGTTGTTGCAACTTACGAGTCCCTTTTCATTATTTAGGAACTTACAACGCCCAATTTTTTGCATTGTACCGCTTGCGACGCCCAATTTTTTGCATCGTAACGCTTGAAATGCCCAAATATTTTGCATCGTACCTCATGTGATGTCGTATTTTCTACATCTTTCTCGTTGAATTGCAACTGGGTTTGAGGTCGAAGTTTGATGGTTTTGGGTGGTGCTTCTTGGAATCGATGGTTGGGGAGGTGGGTTTGTCGTTTTTTTTTGTGTGCGGAGGAATGAGTCCATTGTTGGGTGTTTTGATGGAGACAAATTAAGAGCAACTTTGATATTAAATTCAAATGGATTCTGATATCTTCCTGTTTAGAGCAAAAACCGTATATAGAGATATGTGCTTAGCAGTCTAGGTGAGTCGAAGAGATCTTTTTATTTCTTTTGTTATTTTGATTGTCTTTTTTTCACGTGTTATCATGTTGCTATTGTCCTCTGGTGATCTAGGAGAAGGTGGCTATGTTGACTACTATGAAACGGTTGACATAGAGAGAAAACTTGAGTAATTTGTAAATTTTATTACTTTATGTTTTTTGTTAATTTTATTTCGGGTCGAGTCGACCCATTGGCCGAGAGGCTTAAGACACGCCAGGCTAGCATTTTTATAGGCCCATTGGATTCTGAGCTGGCCCAGCCCAATAAATGACGTTGTCCTATTGGATTCGGGTCGGGCCGGCCCATTGCCATCTCTAAGAGTTATATGGGAAATGATGGGTTTAGGGGATTCAAAGTCAGGTGACGATAGGGAGTGAGAAGGGGTAGGGGAGTATAAATGAGGAGATGCGAGAGAAAAGTACAAAAATAGAAAAATACATTAATGAGGAGAGAGAAACTGTCGTTTCTAACATTTAAAGTACATTTTGCATTACATAAAGACAAACGATACCCAAACCTGCAGATTGGTGCAAACCCTAGCCAACGAGCAGGGGCTCGTGCAGCACAACCTGTAGGACGCCGGGGTGGAACCTCCTCGTGATCCACTGACTAGGGGAGGTGTGGATTCCGATTCAGAAAGAGAGGATGCCCTGATAGCAAGGAACAACATAGATCAATATCCAAAAATCAAAACTGATCTACCGTTTTTCACATGCGACCTGGATCTGGAAGATTTAAATTTGTTTGAGCTTGCATTTGGAAACATGTGTGATGATGTTGAACAATTATTTTTCGAGCGTAATAGTTATGAGAAATAAAATTTTGGGGATATAGGAGATCTTCGAGTTGCAAATTTATTGATGATGATAATATGAAACTGTTCATGACTACTAAGCAATGTTCTAAAAATCGTTAGGTGGGCGCTAAGTGTCAGACCAGCGCCTAGAGCGCCTAGGCGGGATATACGAGGAGCCTAGGCGGGGTCGAGAAATAAGACATAATATCTGATTTTTAATATATGTTTCATTATAACCTAATTATTAAACATAAATTTTTAAAATTTACTAATACTAAATATCACCTAATAATTTAAAAGTAATAATTACATTATGATGTTAAATTTTAAAAGTAAAACTAGAAATTTAATATCATTTATGGTTCAAAATATTACAAAAATAGTCAATAATTCAATTATCCATAGGTCCGTTGACAATTACAAATTTACAAAAATAATTTAATAATTTGAAATTGATATTTATTATTATTATTAGTCCTATAAAAATATTTTTTATTGTAATTCCGAATTAATTCATTTTTTCAATAAAATTATTATAATATTTTTTATATGATTGATTCCAGTTATCTCTTCCTAGTGGATTCTAGGTTGGTTAAGATTTGATATGTTTGAACCTTATTTATTAACTGACGTAACAGAAATAACAATAAAATAAAAATACACAAACTTAAAATTA
Organism: Codonopsis lanceolata; assembly: GCA_013146195.2. NCBI lineage: Eukaryota > Viridiplantae > Streptophyta > Magnoliopsida > Asterales > Campanulaceae > Codonopsis > Codonopsis lanceolata. The sequence goes on from CM028381.1 coordinate 69,627,961, forward strand.
AAACTAATTCAATCCAGTACAACATCATTATTTCACATATTCTTTCCCGCCATCGTCGTCCTTAGCGTGAGACTTATTTTATCAACCTTGACCAAGAAAGAGTCCACCCCACGAGGTCAATAAAATTTCCTTTCCTTTTAGTCATTGTAGTAGGTTATAGCTACAATCGAAGTATCTCCTAGATGCTTCTTCTAAAATCTATATATACATATATATTTAAAGTTGGTGAGGAACATTGTGCTTGTGTCACCTTATCATTTTTTGATAAATCTTTATTACAAAATATCAATGTGGAGCCTTTAAATGTTTTTGGTTTTTTAGCCATTAATTAATTAATAATAATAATAATACATAATAATAATAATAATAATAATAATAATCATTATGATAAGGGTATTAATATTTGTATATATAACCTTTTTTTTTTTTTTTTTAACCAGGTTGAATCCTGGGGTAGTAGTTCCTGGCTCTCATTGCTACTACCAGAAAATCATGAGATGTGCCGAAATGATACGTGGTTTGAGAACAAGACCGATAACACATACAAGGTCCAACCTCAGAAGAAAGCAAAGTGCTTCCACCAAGTATCGAACCCACGCTGCATGCCTCCAGCATCTTATGTCCCCCTCCTTTTACCACTCGGCTATGCCTCGGGGGACTATATATAACCTTTTCTATTGTCACTAGTAAAAGGCTTATATTTAAAAACTTTTACAACTAACATTACTTCTAATCAATGTGAGATAAAATTTTTTAAGATGAGACATTACTTCTAATAATTCACTTCTAACACCATAGTTTAACCCTTGATATCTTATTTATCTAAAACTTTATTTGGACAAAGAAATATATCATTTCGATGTTTTTACCGAGTAGAACACGTACATTTGCACAATTACTTTTCCAATAAACAAATGATACGTAAAGAAATTCGTGCCTCAAGTTGCATAATTCTTTTTTCACTAAAAACATTAATTTTTGACAAGTATTATACTTTAAATATTGATATCTTATTCATCCAAAACTCGATTTGAACAAATAAATATATCATTTCGATACTCTCACCGAATAGAACACATTTGCGCAATTAGCTTCACCAACATACAAATGACACGTAAAGAAATCTGTATCTCAAGTTGTACAATTTCTTTCACTAAAAACACTAATTTTTAACAAATATTATACTTTAAATATTTATATTTTATTCATCCAAAACTCGATTTGGACAAATAAATATATCATTTTGATGCTCTCACCGAGTAGAACACATTTGCGCAATTACCTTCGCTAACTAACAAATGACACGTAAATAATTCGTTATTAAAGTTGCACAATTTCTTTTACTAAAAAACACTAATTTTTCAACAATAGAAGATATATATCTCACATTGGTTAGAAATTAATATTTATTAAGTACCAATAGAAAAGATGTATCATACATTGGTCGGAAAGTGATGTTGCTTTTTAAAGTCATTTGATAAAAGACTTCTACCATTATTACCAATAGAAGATGTATATCTCACATTGTTTAGAAAATGATTTTGATTTTTTATTATTTTATATTATTACTAATAAAAAAGATATATAACACATTGTTTAAAAAAATGTTAGATTTAAAAATCTTTAGACTAAAAACTTTCACTTTTACAAGAGATATATCTCACGTTGGTTATAAAATATTCTACTACTATTACCAATAGAAGAGATGTATCATACATTGGTTAAAAAGTGATGTTGGGTTTCAAAATATTTTTATAAAAGACTTCTACCATTATTACCAATAGAAGATGTATATGTTACATTGATTAAAAAATAATGTTTATTTTTAATTATTTTAGATTATATAAAAGACTTACTATTATTAGCAATAGAAGATATATATGTTATAAATTTATGTTGGTTTCAATTAATATTATTACCAATAAAAAAGATAAATCTTACATTGGTTAAAAAGTGATGTTGATTTTAAAACTCTTTAAATAAAAAAACTTCTACTTTTATCATCAATAAAAGAGAAGAGAAGAGATGTATCTCATTATATAGAAAAAGATGTTGGTTTTAGATTTTTTTAGATAAAAAACTTCTACTACTATTACCAAACGATGAGATGTATTCCACATTGGTTAGAGAGTGATGTATGTATTAAAAGTATTTATATAAAAGATTTAATACCAATAGAAAAAATATGTATTTTACATTGGTTACGTTGGTTTAAAATGTTTTTAGATAATTTATCTCACATTGTTTACGAAGAGATCTACATTATTTATAAACATATATTCATTATAAAATTCATAGATAAAAGAATTTTTGTTATTATCAATACAAAAGATGTATCATACATTGTTTACAAAGAGATGTTGGTTTCAAAACTCTTTAGATAAAATACGACTACTATTATTATTATTATGTTATAACAAATAGAAGAGATGTATCCCACATTGTTTCAAAAAGATGTTGATTTCAAAAGTTTTTATATAAAAAACTATTATTATTATTACTATAGAAAAATATATCTCACATATGTTAGAAATTAATGTTGATTTTTAAAATACTACTATTACAAATAAAAAAGATGTATACCACATATTTAGAAAGAGATGTTTGTTTTAAAATTTTTTAGATAAAAATCATAAACTTTTATTACCAATAGAAATAGAAAAGAAGTATCTCACATTGTTAGAATATGAATAATGATTTTAAAAGTCTCAAAATAAATATGTTAATACCATAAAGTCCAAAATTTAAGGTGTCTGCTAACACAAATATGTTCAAAAGTTTTCATTTGGACAAAAATTTATTTGTCTTTTCATTTATGACAGTGATGATAAGAATTGTCGAATATTATTTTTATTATTACTAGGGATAAGTATACCATTAGTCTCTGGACTTTGGCTGAAGCCATCATCAGTCCCCTAACTTCAAAAAGTTTCATCACTGACCCAAGTAGGTCTTTTTTGCTCATCGGAGGTCCCTAGCCCTAACGTCGTTTGTTTATTTCCGTTAAGTAAACATGTGTCACTCACATGCACAAAATAAGGGGGTTATGTATAACATCATCAAAATATGGGGGCAAAGTGAATATAAACTAATTCAGCTTACCTCTCTTCTAGCAAACCACTGCCTCTGTTTTAGTTTTGCTTGATCCTTCTTATCTTCATTCCCTCTCTTCTAGAATTAAGACCACATTTGCCACTTATATGACACAGTTCGGAAAGTGCTTGCCAAACAACAATCCATCCACCGAAAGTTGGATCAAAACTGTAAATTCTCAGATTTCCATCATCATCAAGTGATAATCTTCTCAAATGGGGTTTACCTAAATCAGAACAAATAAAGGAAGCTCCCTCTTGTGAAACTCTCCCATTAAATACAAGTTGTTTAGCATTGACCAATTTGAACTGGTTGTTTTTTGTGGATAGAGTTGTTCCGTTTATCTGCTGGTTGGGGAGGATCATATTGGTTGGATGAGCGAAACTATCCCAATTACCAAACTGAAGATCATCGCCATCGGTGAGGACAAGTTAGGTGGAATTTGATTGGGAGGGTGACATCGATGGGAAAAGATTTTCGCCAGTGGAATTTGAATTGAGGCGGAGCTGACTGGAGGGGGTGATGAGTAAAGAGGTTGATTGGTTGATTGGTTGACCGGGAAGTTATCATTGGCAGACCAAACTACCGTGGTTGGGGTGATGTTGAAGTACCAAATTGAAAAGGTGTAGGTGACTGGTAAAGTGGGTACGGGGAGGAAGCCGACAGCGAAGATGGAATTGGGAGAGAGGAGGGTTTGGTTTAGAGATAGAAGCCATGCGGGGGTTGAGAAGGAGAAAAAGGAGATGACGGTGGTTCTGGGTTGGGATTGGGCGGAGGATGGTGGTGGGATTGAGATGAGTAGGAGGAGGAGAAGAGAGATAATGGGGGAGGAAGAAAATAGGGTCATTGTTTGTTTGAACTGTGAGTGATGTTGTTGGTGACTTGGTGGCCGGTGAGAACTGCGAAGGCCAAACTAAAACAGAGGGAGTGATTTGCTAAAAGAGAGGTAAGTTGAATTGGTTTATATTCACTTCGCCCCCTTATTTTGACGATGTTATACATAACCTCCTTATTTTGTGCATGTGAGTGACACATGTTCACTTAACGGAAATAAACAAACGGCTTTAGGGCTAGGGACCTCTGATGAGCAAAAAAGGCCTACTTGGGTCAGTGGTAAAACTTTTTGAAGTTGAGGGACTGATGATGGCTTCGGCCAAAGTTCAGGGACTAATGGTATACTTATCCTTTTTTACTATTACTATTGTTATTATTTTTTTATAACAATAATACTATTATTATTTTTAAGCATTCATGTGTGACTCTTTGTTTATCAACCACTACCTATTGATAATAGGTATTAATAATTAATACAATAATGAGATATTAATCTCTTCTATTGTTAATAGTAGAAATCTTATATATATATATATATATATATATATATATATATATATATATATATATATATATATATATATATATATATATAAATTTACAACCAACATTATTTTCAAACAAATGTGGGATAAAACTGTTCTATTAGTAATAAAATGTTAGATTTTTAATCTAATGACTTTTAAAACCAAATTCAATTTATAACAAATATTAAAAACATCTCTACTAATATTACCAATAGAAAAGATGTATCTTACATTGATTATAACTTGATGTTAGTTTTGAAAGTATTTTGATAAAATATTTCTACTTTTATCACCATAGAATAAATGTATCTTACATTGTTTAGAAAAATATGTTAGTTTTAAAAGTCTTATATTAAAGACTTTTACTCTTACTACCAATAAAAGATATATATCTCACATTATTTAAAAATAAATGTTGGTTTAAAAAGTTTTTAGATTAAAGACTTTTTGTTACAAATAAAATAGATGTATGTATCTCACATTGTTACAAAGTATTATACTATTATTATCAATAGAAGAAATGTATCATACATTGGTTATAAATTAATGTTGGTTTTAAAAATATTATTATTACCAATAGAATAGATGTATCATACATTTGGTAGATAGTAATGTTGGTTTTCAAAGTCTTTAGATATAAGACTTCTACCATTATTATCAATAAAAGATGTATATCTCACATTGATTAGAAAGTGATGTTGATTTTAATTTTAGATAAAAGACTTTTAATATTATTACTAATAGAAGAGATATCCTACGTTGGTTAAAAAATGATGTTGGTTTTAAAAGTCTTTAGATAAAAACATTTTACTTTTATCATCAAAATAATAGAAGACATGTATCTCACATTATTTAGGAAGAGATGTTGGTTATAACATTTTTAAGATAAAAGACTTTTACTATTATTACCAAATGATTGATATGTATTCCACGTTGGTTAGAGAATGATGCTGATTTTAAAATTTACAATTATTAACAATAGAAAAGAAGTATTTCACATTGGTTAGAAAAATGATATTAGTTTTAAAAGTTTTTAGATGATGTATCTCACATTGGTTACAAATAAATGTATCTCACATTATTTAGAAATGAGTATTGATTATAAAAGTCATTAGATAAAGACATTTTTATGTTATTACCAATAGAAAATATGTATTAACATTATTTTGAAATGAATGTTGGTTAAAAAGTATTTTATCTATTACTATTATTACTAATAGAATAATATGTATACCACATGGTTAAAATGTGGTGTTGATTTTAAAAGTGTTTAGATAAAAGATTTAAACTTTCATTACCAATAAAAAAAATAGAAAATAAGTATCCAACATTGTTTAAAAATGAATAATGATTTTAAAAGTTTTTAGCAAAATATTTCTAATATTATTATCAAGTTAGATGTTAATTTTAAAAGTTTTTAGATCAAAGATTTTTTACTATTATTACTAATACAAAATATCTATCTCACTTTAGTTAGAAACTTATGTTAATTTTAAAAGTATTTTGGTAAAAAGATCATTTAATATTAGTAACAATAAAAAAATTATAATCATTGAAAAGATTAACAATCTAATTATAATCTCTAAAAGTTATATTATTATTACAAAAATATATATATCTCACATTGTACCCGTGTAAAGCACATATTAAATAACTAGTATTGTATTAATGATCAGTTGACACTTTACTTTATCCCTATTTTAAGTACAAATGTAAATAATTACTCTAAACATTTTAGGTATATGATTAAAAAAAAAAACTTATCTCGCTTGCATATGGTACATAGTACGTTATACGTATACTCAAATTTTATTGGGGATTCTAGATAAAATAGTCAATCATATTATTTTGGATGTTTTATTTTTAAGAATCTACTTTTAAAAAATATACTTACAATTTATTTAAAATTTCATATTTATTCTTTTGTAAACATATTGCTTGTATTTTTGTAATTATTTTCAACTTCAATAATATTAATATATTACCTTAATAATTAGACTTTTCAAACGTAATTTTTTGTGTGGAATGGATGGAATAATTAAGAAGTGACAAACGCATGTTGGTAGGGTCCTTGACACATCGTTGTGAATAAAATGAAACAAAATCTGATTGATACTTGTAAATAAGCTGCATGCCCAATGTTTAAACAATTTAGCCATACATCAGAATGACCGATTCCATATTGATATCAGCGTAGAAAATATAAAACGAAGTGGTTGTAGAATCTTTCTTTTTTTCAAAAAGAGAGAAAATTTAACCATTCATTAGCATGACTAGTGATAGTTCATTATGTATCTATTATTTACCTATAAATAGGCACCATCCTCTGCTTAAATCTTACATCTCCATCTTACCAAAAAGCAATTCATTCATTTACATAACTTTAGCCTACAATGGGTCCTCTTCACTTAACTGTAACCATTGCCATGCTTGCTTTGGCTGTCTCACTTGCCCATGCCTCTGATCCTAGTCCTCTTCAAGACTTCTGTGTTGCTACTGACGATAGCCCTAATGCTGGGGGTACATATCCTCTCTCTCTCTCTCTGTATATATATATATATATATATATATATATATATATGTATATGTGTATGTATATATCTCTTCCTCTCTAGCTTGATAGTTAATCTTGTTATATATATTGTGTTAATTACTTAAATTGAACTAACATGTATGTGATAAAATATCTGCATGCAGTATTTGTCAATGGGAGGTTTTGCAAAGATCCAGCGGATGTCAAAGCCGATGATTTCTACTTCTCGGTCTCGACGTTCCCGGAAATACGACAAATAGAGTTAGATCAAATGTGACTGCAGTAAATGTTGCTCAAATAGCCGGATTGAACACTTTAGGCATTTCTTTAGTTCGTATTGACTATGAACCATATGGCCAAAATGCACCTCATACACATCCGAGGGCCAGTGAGATCCTTTTTGTGGCGGAAGGAACCTTATATGTTGGCTTCGTTACCTCCAATACTGAGAACCGTCTCATCAGTAAGGTCTTACACAAGGGAGACGTATTCGTGTTCCCCATAGGTCTTATTCATTTTCAATTCAACGTGGGACATACCAACGCAGTAGCATTTGCTGGTCTTAGCAGCCAAAATCCTGGGGTGATCACCATTGCAGATGCAGTATTTGGATCGAATCCACCAATTTCTGATGATGTTCTCACCAGAGCTTTCCAGTTGGAAAAGAACGTAGTTGACTATCTTCAATCGGTATTTAGCAAATAACTAGAGAAAGAGCACGTTAATGCCTACAATTGATAAGCCCAAGTTGTTTTAGTTTGTTAAAAATAAGCAGATTAAGAACATTATCGTCTGCTGGTGAGTGTAATACATTATAAATAATTGGGTGGTGTGTTTATTCAGTATTATTATAAAAATGGATTTTGTTATACATCATCTTCATCAATCATAACCCTTTTGTTAAAACGTCATATAACATAATAATTAATCCAAGGTCGATGCATTATTGTGAAACGTGTTCTTGTTTTTTCAACAAGGTCATGTAGTATGGAGGAATACATTACTAGCTCAGTTTGGTAGGAATGTACTTCAACAAACGCTATCACAATTTCTCTCATTAAGTAGCATAACATTACAAACCTAACCACTATACCCAAAATACTCCTAAGAAAAAATTGATGGAGATGTTGCAGTGATGTTGGATGTTGCTTCATTGCGTGCATCATTCTATTTACAGCAACAGATTCCTACCATTATTAGGATATCTTGTATATATTTTAGGAGATATTGTAGAGTTTTAGTTGACCTCGTTCAGCAAGTTTAGAGTTGTATATATATATGTACCTTTTACTCGATGAAAGAAGTTAGCCCTTTGATCCAATTCTAATTTTACATGATATCAGAGCAGGTTCTCATTAACCTAACCCTATCTCCGCCGCCTAGCTTCAGCCGTCACCCTCCTTGCCATTGTTCACCATGACTGAACTTCACAAGGATGCGGGTGTCTTTCAAGCTCAGTCCTATCGGTGTACAGAGAAAGAGGGGAGCGAAAAGAAAAGGGTAGGTCGAGACAAATGCAATCACTGTCCAAAGAAAGGGCATTCCGTCGAAAATTGCTACAAAATTATTAGGTATCCATGGGATGACACATCCCAGAATGATATGAAGAAGGGTGAACAAAAGGTGAGTCCTAAGGCAAAGCCAATGCAGGATTACAGCCAAGCCCACTTCCGGTTTGACACCATCACAGTATGCAAAACAATTTAGGTACATCAGCAGAGAAGATGTAGCAGAAGATGTTGTTTCATTCAATGCTTCACTCGGACAGAATCAGCCCACTACTCACAGGGCTGGTAAGTTTCATCTTGATGAGCCTTAGGTGATTGATTCTGGAGCAACAGAACATATCACCTATGATGAAAGGATTCTAGAGGACAAAATGAGACCAGACTCTGGGATGCCAGTCGGAATACCTAATGGAGACAGTGTTTTCGTGAAAGGGGTTGGCAAAGCATGTTTGCCAAATGGGTTAAAAGTTTAAAATGTTTTGAATGTTCCAGATTTTAAGTGCAATTTACTTTCTGTTAGCAAATTAACGAAAAATTTTAATTGTGAAGTTACATTTTTCTCGGACTTTTGTGTTATACAGGACTTACCTACGAGGAACCTGATTGGAGTGGGTAAATGCTGTGATGGTCTATATTGTTTGGAGCCTGTGAAGACTGGGGGAACTCATTCAGCTTTTTCAGTTAAGTCGGCAGTTTGGCGCAAGAGATTGGGTCATGCCTCGGATACTGCACTTCAGTATGTTGAAGCCTTTGGTACAGATTTCAGGTCTAACAACATTATTTGTGATCCTTTTATGCATGCAAAGTAGGCTAGAGCTCCCTTTCTTACCGGTAGTATTAAAACCAATTCCTGTTTTGAATTAATACACTAATATTTGGGGAGGTTATAAAACTGCTTCTTTTTCGGGTTCTCACTATTTCCTGTCCATTGTTGATGATTATAGTCGTGGAGTTTGGGTATACTTGATAAAACATAAATCGGAGGTGAGTCACCACCTAACCAGCTTTTGTAATATGGTCAAAACCCAATTTGGAAAAGTTGTTAAGAGAATTAGGAGTGACAATGGGGATAAATTTCAGTCAAATTACATGCTAGACTACTATTCCACACACGGAATTTGTTTTGAGACATCTTGCAACGACACACCCCAACAAAATGGTGTAGTAGAGATAAAACATAGGCATATTCTTGAGGTTGCACGAGTTTTACGTTTTCAAGCTCACTTACCTATTAAGTTTTGGGGTGAATGTGTCTTGACTGCCACATATCTCATAAATAGGTTGCCGTCTAAGGTTATTGGGTACAAAACTCCTTTTGAGATTTTGCTTAATAGGAAGCCAACATATGATCATCTTCGTGTTTTTGGGTGTCTTGTTTATGCAAAGGATAACAAGAAGGGGTGAGACAAGTTCAGTGAAAGGGGGAGACCTTGTGTGTTTGTTGGATATCCTCATGCTCAAAAGGGATATCGTGTCTATGATGTTGAAAACAACAAAATCCTTACCTCCAGGGATGTTGTCTTCACTGAAGATGTTTTTCCTTTCAAAATGATCGTGTCTTATTTTAATTATTTCCTTGCAAGTGGACAAGACTATCGTAGGACAGCTTGGGAAGCAAGGGTCGAACCACAGAGACAAGAAGAATACAAATAGCAAGAATATAGGTAGCAATTTTAAACTAAGCGGGGTTGTTTATTCACTACTAGAAAGCGCGTCTTCAGCAATGGAAATTTTCTGTCGCTGATTAGCGACGAAAATTAAGCATCAGCGATGGAATTGAATTGAAATGAAAATGCCTTCAGAGACAGAATTTCTCAGCGACGGAAATTCCGTTGCTAAAGGCCACCTTTAGCGACTGAAAATTTCGTTGCTGAAATTAAATTGAAATTAAATTATGAAAATATTTAGCGACGGAAAATTCCGTTGCTGAAAGTAAATTTAAAATAAATTCTGAAATATTTAGCGACCGAATTTTCCGTTGTTGAAAATAAATTTAAATTAAATTCTGAAATATTTAGAAATGGAATTTTCCGTTGCTAAAAATAAATTAAAATTAAATTCTGAAAACATCTAGCGAAAGAATTTTGAAATTATATATATATATATATATATATATATATATATATATATATATAATTATAATCATTTTAATGAATGATATTTTATTATTAAATTAATATTTGAAATGTTAATTTAATAATATCTACTATACAATAGGGCTCATACTCGCACGCTCACAATTGACTAAAGCTAATCCGGGGCTGGGATCAATTTATTTGTCAAGATCCAACGGTCATGGTTTCTGCCAGAATTCACACGTGTGAACAGAAGTTGACCTCAACTACCTCTGTCGTGCGTACCCTTCTCCCCAATCCTTTTCTCTCTCTTCCTCTGCGTGCGTACCCTTCTCACCGCTGTGACCGATGCCTATTGTCAAGTCTCCTCCTAATCCCAATCCCGTCAACGGCGACCTCTGGTTCCATCATCGTCTCCCAGTCATCGTCTTCTTCCACAGCGGCGGATTTGTCTTCTCCTAATCCCAATCCCGTCAACGGCAACCTCTGGTTTCATCATCGTCTTCTTCCACGACGGCGGATTTGTCTTCCTTACCAATGGTGATTTGATGTTGTTTGCCGCTGAGCGGATTCGTCTTCCTTACCGATGGTGATTTGGTGCTTACGCGCCGATTAGATCGCTCTCATGTGAATTAGCGTCTAGCTCACGAGCACCGGTACTGGGCCAAGAGCAGTCGATGTCCTCAATGCGTGTGTAAGTTCTTATCTTTGAATCAATAAGCAACTTCGGCGTAAATTTATTGAGCAGGTTGATCATATTATGCACCAGCGGCTGCACATTTGCACAGGTCCAAGTGGAAGCGATCATCTTTTATCTTTGATAAGCTATTTTCCTATGGTTAACCTAAGATGATTATAACTCTTCTTCACTTTTCGACTAATCGGTGATTACTGCGGGGCATCATTGTTTTAGCTTCAGTAATGGCAACTCTTGGACTACAAATATTGCTGGAATCTATCCGGGAACTCATCTCCATGGTAAAGAATGGTATGTACATGTGTGCGGAATTTTTGTTGTTGCAATTACTAAATGGGGCCAAAGGTAATGAGATACATTTTCCATTCAAGTTTTTTAATCTTAATTTCCACTTCTAATTTAAAAATAAGCTTTGTCTATCGAAGTATCTTCAGTTTTTTAATGTTGTATATTATGTTTGAGTAATGGTCCATGATTTTTTGAGCTACGGATATTATCCCTAAGTTCGGAGTGTGAAGTTCCAAAGTAATATCTTGTTCTTGAATTGAGATTTGATATGAATTTACTTGCTTTCTCTAAATTTTGTTAAATTTTGGGCAGTTTATAGCGATTACTATTTTTATTCTTTAAAATTAAATGGATAACTGTGTCAGATGTAGATAGGAAGAAAATTGGTCGGTTGGACTTTGAAAAGTCGAATCAAGACTCTTTTTATGGGACAAAGAAGGGGGTACTATTTTTCGGCAGTCATCTTTTATGCTGATAAGCCATTTTTCCTATGGTTAACCTAAGATGATTATAACTCTTCTTCACTTTCGACTAATCGGTGATGCACTGCGGGCATCATTGTTTTTGCTTGATAATGGAAACTCTTGGACTACAAATATTCTTTGAGTCTGTCAGGAACTCATCTCCAAGGTATGCAATTTTGATCTTACTTAAAAAGAATGGTATGTATGTGTGTGCGGAATTTTTGTTGTTGCAATTACTGACATTGTCCCATACTAAAACAGAGGGAGACCCAACCAGTTTTTGAGATATCAACGGCAACTGTTTGATAAAATGCCAAATAGAGGGAGACCCAACCAGTTTTTTAAACCAGTTTTTTAAATTACTGTAATTTGATTATAGTGGGCAAAGATTTTGGAATGCATTGCTTAATGTCATATGCTTTATATTCGGTAATTAGAGGCATTGGTATCGGACTTAAGTCAAGTATCTACTTTTCAATGGTTGATCTGAGTTACAATTTTGTTTTGCTCTTTATTTGTTTCTTGTTCAGAAATTTAATGTGCAAAAATTTGGTTCACTTTAATTAAGGCTAAATTTTTTACTTTGTCCTAAAAGAAGAGGTATGTTCCCTGAAGTTTTGGCCACCCACTAACATGGGTGTTTTGGGAGTTGTGGGAATTTCAACCAGTTTTTTAAATTGACGATAACAGTTGGGCTTATTGCTAGAAATCGTTCTACTCCAAAAGTTTTCATGTTCAATAATTCCACTCAGAAGTCTAGAATTGCAAAATTTCCGTCTCTCCAAGTTAAGGTGAGCCTTTCTTTTGAGTGAGTTTCTGAATTTTTTAGACTTAGTATCGATTGTTTTCTTTCTTTCTTGATTAAAAATGAAAGCTTGGGTTCCTTTTTTCAGCTTTTTACGTTTTTCCCTACTGTGATTGTACACCAAATGTTGTCAAGAAAGCCTTCATAAGCATGCATTTTGAGTTAGTTTCTGAATTTGTTTAATACCCGGTGGGGGTACAGCACTTGTCTACAAAAACCACCTCATCGTCGTTAAATTAGTTCAGCGATATTGGCGGCGATTGGCTGCTAATCCATTAGTGGAGGCGGCATTGTTAAAGCTTAGGCGACTAGTAGGTAGTCACTTTTGCATTCTTTGCATTTTCGGCGAGATGTTTTGCTTTGTTTCTTAGTACCTACCATTTCCAAGGCTCTCAGGTGTACCTTCATCAATTGGAAATAAGCGAAGCTTTAGTTTCATAGAGGTTTGTATAACATTATCAGCGAACAAAGTTTCTTTGAAAAGTTAACAAAGAAGGCGTCTTTTTGATCCGGTTGGCATACGCATTATTTGATCCTCTTTATTTTCATTTCGAATTGAGTCCTCTGCATTCATTTTCTTTTGTGTGTGTATGTGTTTGTGGGCTGCCTAATTCCCTGAATTGAGTCCTGTGTGTGTATGTGTTTGAAAATTAATTCTTCCAAGTTTCGTTTTAGATTTACCCTTACGGGTTGAGCGTCAAAGTGCTGCAATCGGGACCATTCGTGATGTGGAGATTGATCATTTACTTACTAGATTGCGTTTGCTATGATCCAATTCTACGACAAGGAGAACAGCCGGCCGGACTCTGTCTTGCAATTTTTTTGCGAAAAACCTCGCAAATCGGCAATCGTAAGAAGTGAGAAAGAAGAACATTATGAAGTTCAATGGAAGGATAAAGATGGTAATTTATCCATGAACTCGGGTATTGGTGACATACATACTTCTATTTTCAATTGGATGTCTATGGGTTACCCTTACTACTCCACGGCGATGCCATCTTTAGGTGGCACCGATAATCTACGATCGGAGATTTTGTATGTGGTTTTGCATTTGAAAATAATTTACGTTAAGTCACAATGTTAGAAGAATTGCTTCAATGAAGCTTTCTTTTCCTTCGTTCTCTTCTAATTTGCTCATGCTTTAGGTGTTGGAGGAAGCAATCGATCGCAAATGTTTGGCTTGCAAGATTCTCTCCAAACTCTGGGGTATGCTACTCATGTTGATTTTTGTATGCTTTTTTTTTTGGTGACAACCATTTTTTTTGTGTGTGCGTATTCTAGGATTTCACTTGAGTTACAATAGTCGAAGCTTAAGCATTGTCTTCTACATAGAATGAGTTGGACAAAGGGACAATCACTTCAAATCTGAGAATCATCACACTACCTAGCTATTTAAAATGCTACTTTTACATAGATCTTGCTAGGAACTTTTCCTTTATAATCTTCTTGGCTTTTCTTCATGTTTTAGTTCTTGAAGTAGATAGAGTCGATAGATTCACAACAAAATGCTGCGGTTTCAAGTCTCTACTCAAGGATTCTAAAGAGTGAATAACTTTTAAAGTGCAATGCAAAATTCAGTGGCACTTGCTTGCCACATCGCTTTATTTGCTAAAGTCTCCGATAGCCATAAGAACATTGAACTTTGTGTCGGAATTTTCTGGAGAAACTTACTATTTATGAATCACAGGGAATGCTATTGGAAGTTAGTAATAGTAGATAAATGTCAAAGGTAGAATGTTTATGTATAATATTAATTTTATTAATTATCATTACTGTATTATACTAATGGTAGTTGTGCCATCATAGGGCTTTTGACAATGAGGAAATGTCGTCCGGGCGAAGAATTCTTTGATTCGTACTCTTCATTTTGGTGCTCCGAGGCATATCATTCTACTTCCAGTCCGAACCCTTCTCTTGAAGATTTTGTAAATAATATTGATATTGGCTAATTATTTTGGTGATGTATACTCCTAGCCAATAATTTTTTTTCTTTCTGTAGTGTACATTGATCCCACCTATATAAAATTCACGCATATATTAATTTATTCAAATATTGCTCGCTCCATACTTTGATAATTTCCAAATTGACGCCGTGCCTATGGCACGGGTAAGAGTACTAGTAATATCAATAATTAAAATGATTAGCATCAATATAATTACAAAAATTAAAATATTCACATTACAACTTAATTTAACTTAAATTAACGTAACTTAACTTAACTTAACATAACTTGACTTAACTTAACGTAACGTAACTGAACTTAACGTAATAACGTAACTTAACTTAACACGCTACGCCTATTGGCGAAATATTATAATTGACTATGATGGACCATTATAACATGAAAACACGCTACGCCTATTGGTGAAATGGTATAATGGAGTACGATGCATCATTATAACATGAAAACACGCTACGCCTATTGGCGAAATGTTATAATAGACTACGATGTACCATTATAACATGAAAACACGCTACGCCTATTGATGATAAGGTATAATGGAGTACGATGAACCATTATAACATGAAAACACGCTACGCTTATTGGCGAAATGTTATAATGGAGTACGATCGTCCATTATAACATGAAAACACGATACGCCTATTGGCGAAATGGTATAATGGACTACGATGGACCATTATAACATGAAAACATGCTACGCCTATTGGGGAAATGTTATAATGGAGTACGATGGACCATTATAACATGAAAACACGCTACACCTATTGACAAAATGATATAATGGAGTACGATGGACCATTATAACATGAAAACACGATACGCCTATTGGCGAAATGGTATAATGAAGTACGATGGACCATTATAACATGAAAACACGCTACGCCTATTGGCGAAATGTTATAATGGACTACGATGGACCATTAAAACATGAAAACACGATACGGCTATTGGCGAAATGGTATAATGGATTACGATGGACCATTATAACATGAAAACATGATACGCCTATTGGCGAAATGTTATAATGGAGTACGATAGACCATTATAACATGAAAACACGTTACACCTATTGACGAAATGGTATAATGGAGTACGATGGACCATTATAACATGAAAACACGATACGCCTATTGGCGGAATGGTATAATGAAGTACGATGGATCATTATAACATGAAAACACGCTACGCCTATTGGCGAAATGTTATAACTTAACGTAGCGCAGCGTAATGTAATAGAATCGTAGTAACTTAACATTTTTTTTTTTTAGGAAACAGGGGCGGCACCCTGCAGCATTTTATTAATTAAAGAAAAATAGAGAACAAACTTGAGGGGGACAACCGGCTGGCCCTTATAAATGGGAGGAGCAAGGGGCTAACCTCGAAAAAAGAAATACGATTAAGAAATTCTAATGTAAGGCGTGGAACTAACATCAAGCAAAATAAGACCACGAAGACTAGGAGGAAGATCGGAGATGGAGGAAAAGGTCGAATCCATCATAGTGTCGCAAGCTAAATTAGCAAAATCTGCAACTTTATTAGCCTAGCAGGTGAAGGAAGGAGAATCGACCAATAGCCTTGAGGACGAAGAATATCTCGAATGATGTAAGAATCTTGCCAGGAAATTTTGTCCCCTTAGTGATCTGATCAAAGCGAGGATCTTAGAATGCATCTCGATACTTGCCTTCAAGTATAGCCATGGGAACTTCGACCATAATAAACCATAATGAAGAGCGCGAACTTCAGCCACCATATTTGAACTAGATCCATAGTAACAGGAAAAACCAAAGATAAAGCTGCCAGAAGAATCCCGCACAACCCCACCACCGCCACTTAAACCCGGATTTCCACGACTGGCGCCATCAGTATTCAATTTAATACAGCCAAGAGACGGTTTATGCCAAGCAACAGACTGAATAGAAATTTTCCTACGATATCCATAAGAAATGCGAGGAAAATTATAAGAATCCGAGAGATGATAATTGGTCGCTTGGATATCAGAGATCGAATTAATCTTGTTAATCACAACCTGAGAAGGAGGGCGAATATTATCAAAGCTGCTTTATTCAGTATTTCCAAAGGTTCCAGAGAATTTAACGAAGGCATTAAAGCAAAAAGAAGGGAATTGCAATGAAGCCACCATGTCAAGCCTTGGATCGAGGCGAGGTTGGGAGGTCACTCCAAATTTGGAATGGAAATATTGCCGGGCAGTCAGGCTGTAGAGCTCGGAGAAAACGTGATCAAAAGTTTCCAGTTACCAAAGGAACAACATTGGCATTTAGAGGCCAACGAAAAACCTTTTCGCCAAAGGACTTCATCGAGAGGAAGCTTTTTAAGAAAGAGGCGCCATAAGAATATACTGAGCTGAGAAGGGAGATGTTTATGCCAGATAAATTTTGCCGAAAGCATCAATTGACGTGAAGACTTGATCAGATTGTAGGCGGAAACAAGAGAGAAGCTGCCAGAAGAAGAAGCTGTCCAGCACGCTTTGTCTTCGGAATCGTGAAGAGAGATATGCTGCTCAGTAAATTTGGAAACAAGGGAAGCCGGAATATCCTACAAATTTAGATTGATAAGGATCTCACGAACCGAGGAAATCCGACAAAACCGGGGTCTGCTTATGAGGGAGAATTCATCACCATTTATCAAACCAAGGCGAGCAAGAGCCATTACTTAATGATCCGTAAGATATGTGGTTCAAGAACATCACGACTCGATCATACGGTGCCAAATATGAGATCCTTTAGAAGAGACTTGAGAAGGATGGAGGCGAGAACAATAACGAGCGATAAATAAGAGGTCCAAATATTGTGTTGGGAGCGAATCTCCACCGAGTTTAAGACCATAAGATTGAGTAAGATCCGACATAGAGATCGACTCAGCCCTCCTTCCGCAACGTGCCTACAACAATCCTTCCAAGAGATCCAATGGCTTTTGTTTTACGGTCTAGTTGACCCCCAAAAGAAGTTGGCAAGCATACGATCTATAAGGGACAAGACCGAAACCTGGGGTCATGGAGGCAAGTCGATAGCTTGTGATAGAATTAAGAACATGTTTAATAAGCGCAAGACGGCCACCATATATGAGAAGGGCTCCAATTCCACCTAACCAATACGATGTTGCGCTTAAGAACAAGAGAGTCAAAAACTCTTCTTTTTCCTTCCAAAATAAAGGGGCACCAAGATAACTAATAGGAAGGCAACCAACATTGAAACCCAAAGATTGAGTGAATGAGAGCCACACGCCTTGCATCACTGGATGGAGCAACAAAGAAAGAGCTTTTAGAATTGTTTATAAGCGATCGAAACAGCCTTCATAATTCTTAATGATGTTCTCACTTTGGGTGATAGAGTTTTTACTACCATTGCGTAAGATGATGACATCGTCACGAAAGCTAGATGGGAGATTATAGGTGTAGACACCCCACTTCTTACCAATTGCTCTGGTAACCCGACATAAAATATCAAAAACCTGTTAAAACTTAACAAATGTCAAGTGTAAGTCAAAATGCGAAAGGAAAAGCAGATGCGCGAAACAAAGTTGAACCGCAGGGGGGAAAGTGACAAAATTTGAAACTTCAAAAACATTGGTGCCCCACTTCAAGGCAGTTTTGGTGCCGCATCAAGCATAAGCTTGGTGGCACCAAGCATTCTTCCGATGCGTCTCTCTCACAAAGAATTGGTACAAGTCTTTATGCACAAGGTACAACTCATCGATGCAGAGAAGAAATGAAAGAATTCCACCGTGTCCCTAAATGCAAGTATAAATAGACATGCCCGGCTCCCGCCTCGAACACAATTTCACTGGCGATTTTAGATCGCAAATGGGCTGGCTCGCTTCGCTTTCTCCGATAACTTAGTACGAGAGGTGCGAGATAGGTGAGTGGAAGCCCCTAAAATCTCCAAACCCCACCAAACTCGCCAAACCAAAAACCCATAGGTTATAAGTGATCCCTAGCCTAGTTGTTAGGTATCCACCTTAAAACCCCAAATTCAAAAATCCCAAAATAAGTCAAGCATTACTTCGCCTCGAGTAACGAGCTAAAAAGTCAAAACTTAAGTCTAGGTTCCGCCTAACCGAAAAGGCCAAAACCTACCCAAATAAAGTCTGCCACTCGCCTCGAGTTGACTAGCCCCGTCCTCAACCAGCTTCAAATCCAGCTTCAAATCCAATTCAGCTCAATTCAAAACAAAAAGACTCCCTCTCCCGCAGAGACGAAAGCGAAGCACACCACCGCTCTAAAAGGTAATACCTTTAAGGGCGATTTTTATTTCATTTATATTTTTTTTATTTATTTTCAAAAAGTTGTATTTTAAATCCAAGCACAATGTAGCCAATATAAGTCGTTGTGCCGCCCTGATTAGATTAGGAAAAATTATGTAAAAGAGCCGTTATAATGGCCAAATATTCTTAAATGTGTTTGTAATTATTGGAAGGAGGCGGCCGCGAGTCCGTAAATAATGTAGCCACGAATGTATCTGCTAATTTAATTTTCCCTTGTCAAAATAAGACCTTATTTATTTGCTAGATTAATATAACAATGAGCATATTTCACCCAAAAACGCTTTGAAATCGAAAGGGCGAGTTGGGTGCCTAGCACCTTCCCAACTCGTAACTTAGCCCCCAAACCCGCTTTCTAAAATCTCCGTTTTCTTTCTGGTTTTCCTTTATTTTTGCCTTAAAATAAAGGTGGCGACTCTAAAACTTTCGATCCAAAGGGGCCACGCAACATTCCTCTTTGCACTTTCCTCGTTTCTCCCCAAAAAAGGGAGATACGGAATGGAGGGGTGATGTATTCCCATATCCCGGTATCCCCTAAACAAGGGATAACTTGATGCGGGAAACCCATAGCTCCCATAGCGATCCGATTGGGCCATAAGGCCATTTTAATAAATCCATAAGTGGGGCCGCCGCAATATCTTTTCTTGCACTTCTATTATCCCCGACGATTTAAAAAAAGGGAGAATGAGAATGGAAAGGTAATGCATTCCCATATCCCGTTATCCACGAAATAAGGGATAACCCGACATGAGGAAACCATTAGTTCCCATTTTGGATACAAAATCCACTCAAGGCAACCGAGGCACATTCCAACGTGCTAATATAGACAAAGACTCCTCTCGCACTTTGGATTTCGCCTTCCCTAAACAAGGGAGGGTGGAACGAGAGCGCGTGGTGTCCCGCATCCGCACGCACGCGCACCCCTATCCAAGGGCGCGGGCGCTGGGCGCCGGGCGCGCTGGTCGCACTCGAACCTCACAATAGGGCACCCACTAACTGTAGAATAAACAGAAGTAGAAACTTGGGATTGAAGGAAGTTGAGACTTCTACTCAAAGACTTCAAATTTAAATGAGAAAAAAGACTAGGAGAGAGAGGATCTCCCCTCTAAGACCACGAGAAGAGAGAAAAAACCAACTGGTCACCATTAATCAATACCGAAAAACCGCTTGTCGAAATAAGGCGCCAAACAATATCAATGAAGACTTCATGGAAACCAAATTTACGTAGAACTCGAGTGAGGAAAACCCAAGAAACTCTATCAAACGCCTTGGCCATATCCAATTTAATAACAACATTTGATCCCGCAACTTTTTTTCCCCAAATGGCACATAAGCCTCGAGCCAATAAAATATTGTCTTGAATAATTCTCCCTTTGGTAAAAGCACTTTGGTTGTCGATATAATAAATGGCGTAATGGAAGCAAGACGCAGTAGACATAATTTTTGAAACAACCTTGAGCGTAAGTTGCACAGCCGATGGGCCCGAGATCTTTGAATGTTGCCGACGCCGACTTTAGGAATGGTAACAACCAAAGTACTTGACCAAGTCTTGGGAAGGGAAAACCGAGAAGAATTTAAATGGCTTCGTAAGTCGGCCGCAATAATATCCCAGCAAACTGTATAGAAAGTCCCAGTAAAGCCGTCTGGGCCTGCCGAACTTTCGCCATTCAGGCTTTTAACAGCTTTTTTAATTTCCAAAATAGAGGGAGGAGCTATAAGAGAAGCGTTCCATTCTTCAGTAATAAGAGCTGGAATAACATCCAAATTGGAAGAGAGTTCACCTTCAGATTGGAGCTGGGACTGAAAGTGACGAACAGCAGCTTCTTTGATGTCTTGCTCATTTGTAAGAGTATTGCCGTGGTCATCGCAATAGAGTGAATATGAAGTCAAGCCGATGCGATTGCTTAACTGAAGCATGAAATAGTCTGGTATTTCCTTGCCCCTCGCTGAGCCACTTGAGATTGGACTTTTGACGCCAATAAGCTTCCTCCCTAGAGAGGTGAAGCCGAAGTTTAGCTTGAGCAGCCATAAGATTCTCTCGGTTTGTGGGCGAACTATTTAATTCAAACAGAAGTTCTATTTCAAGAGCATCCTCTTCAGCTTTCCGAAGATTCTCAAAAATGTTACCAAAGACAAGTTTATTCCAGGATTTTAAAGCAACTTTCACATTTCGAAGCTTGCTTGAAAAACGTGACATAGTAACTTAACATAATGTAACTTAACGTAACATAAGTTAACTTAACTTAACGTAACGTAACATAACGTAACTTAACGTAACGTAACGTAATGTAACGTAACGTAACTTAACTTACGTAACTTAATGTAACGTAAGTTAGCTTAACGTAACGTAACGTAACTTAACGTGACGTATCGTAACGTAACGTAGCGTAACTTAACGTAACGTAACTTAACTTAACGTAATGTAACTTCATGTAACGTGACGTAACTTAACTTAACGTAACGTAATGTAACGTAACGTAACTTAACGTAACTTAACTTAACTTAACGTAACGTAACGTAACTTAACTTAACTTAACGTAACGTAACGTAACGTAACTTAATGTAATGTAATGTCTTAACGTAACGTAATGTAACGTAACTTAATGGAATGTAACTTAACGTAACGTAATGTAACATAACTTAACGTAACTTAACTTAACGTAACGTAACGTAACTTAACGTAACGTAATGTAACGTAACGTAACGTAACGTAACTTAACTTAACGTAATGTAACTTAACGTAACTTAATTTAAAGTAACGTAACGTAACGTAACGTAATGTAACATAATTTAACTTAACGTAACGCAATGTAATTTAACGTAATGTAAGTTAACTTAACATAACGTAACGTAACGTAACTTGACGTAATGTAACGTAACGTAACATATCTTAACTTACGTAACTTAACGTAACGTAAGTTAACTTAACGTGACGTAACGTAATGTAACTTAACTTAACGTAACGTCTTTTGATGCAAAATATGGAAATCGGTAGAGCCGACAAAAAAGACCTAGCTCATCCAAAATTTTAACGGGTCGGGCGTCATATATTGCCGATCCAAAAAACAGTGAAATTGCACAAGTTGAATTGTCGTGGCTTTGTTCAATTTAGTTCAAACTCGATCTAGATCTGAGCTGTTGAGATCGATTTGATATTTTACGAATATAGGTTGGGCAAACAGATTCTAGTTACATTTCTGTTTCGACCCGACCCGATCAGGTAAAACCCAATCGGATCAAATATTTTTTCAAAATTTCGTTTAGCGGGTTACCCTAATTGGAAAACAACTCAATTTGTTCACGACAATGCATCAATTCGTTTAGTGGGTTACCCTAATTTTAAAATTTGAAAATATTTAGCGACGAAAAATTCCGTTACTCGAATTAAATTGAAATTAAATTCTGAAAATATTTAGCGACGGAATGTGCTAGAGACATGCAACACAGTATGACCACATGCAAATTCAAATTTACTATATTTATATAATTTTGTTATTATTTTCTTTAATATATAAATTAAGTTGTAATGTGAATATTTTAATTTTTGTAATTATATTGATGCTAATCATTTTAATGAATGGTATTATATCATTAAATTAATATTTGAAATATTAATTTATTAATAAAATATCATTCATTAAAATGATTATAATATTTCTTATATATATTGATGCTATATTAATGATTATATTAATTTAATAATAAAATATCATTCATTAAAATGATTAGCATCAATATAATTACAAATATTAAAATATTCACATTAATTTATATATTTAAGAAAATAATAAAAAAATATATAAATATAGTAAATTTGATTTAAATTAATAAAGTTAAATTATATAAATATAGTAAAATTATATTACCAGCACACACATTCTGCATTTTGTCTATCACCTTCTCCCAGCCACCACTTGACCCAATATTTTTCTTAGATCCCACTACAACCCAACCACTTAAAAACCCCAATAGGACGCCCTACTCATTGGGTCCTATCATAGTATGACCTATTTTTGGGTGATGGTGGTGCCGGTAGAATTGGTGGTGATAATATAATAATAATAAAAATATTATATGAAATATTATTTTTTTCAAAATAATATTTATACTCAAAACCATGTACATTCGTAATTTATTTAAAAGCTAGTTGTGTTATTAAATAAGGACATAAGTTTTTAATTGTTTTTAAATAATGAGGATATTTATGGAACAATCATTTATACTCCCTCAATTCCGGGCAAAGAGTCTACTATTTCGTTTTGGGATGTGTCATTTAAAGAGTCCACTTTAAAAAATTAAGATATAAAAGTGTCATTTTATTACTAATAAACTACTTGTTGTTTCTCATTTGTATTTTGATTTACATCTGTTCATACATTACATTAGTTTTATACATTATTGACTAATTGTGCTGCGTATCAATTAGCGTGTCAACTGTGTATAGAACTTTGCCATAAAATAGCTTTTATAGGCTTCACAGGTTCAGCGGCAGAGTTCAGCAAAGCTTCACCGGAAGACATCATTCAGGATCCAACGGCAGACCTTGTCTGCACGTGTTCAAGCATAGCGTGTCCATTCACCAAGTCTTTTATGGATTAATTAAATTCAGACTTTATCAGTTTGAATTTGAATTAAAACATTCACTGACTTCTCAGACACGCCTGACCAGCTTTCCGAAAAGCAAGAAGACTTTCGCCTTCTAAACAGTGACAGAGCAGGTGAACAGACTGTCTTACTGTAACGCCATGAGACCAAGTCTTGTTTGTTTAATTGTTTAGGTACTATATATATATATATATATATATATATATATATATATATATATATATATATATATATATATATATATATATATATATGCATATTAAAAGTATGCTTAATGATGGGATTGATAACAGTGGACTCATAAACAATTCAACAGGTTGATCTCGAAGTTGGTACCATTTGTATACATATTAAATATGCATTGTACACAGGCCGCCTTCTGTACTTTTAAATTTTTTTTTTTGATTCATAGCTAAACCTATTCTATGTAGCCTACTATTCTCTCTCTTCCTTTTCTATCAATCACACAATGATAGGAAAAGAAAAACAATTGAAGACTTACCTCACGGTTTTGTTTCTCTCTCTCTCGGTGGGAGTGGGAAGGCTGTCGTCGTGTTCTCCGTCTTCTGTAATATTACATAACGTTTTCCTCCCTTTCAATCCTATTTATATAAAAACCCTATTAGGTTTCCTAACCCTAATCTTAAATGGACCAAGACCAATTTTTAATTGGGTAATATTATTAGGGAATTGTAATTAATCCTTGTTACAAGTGGGCGAAGCCCAACCCAATTTAATTAGTTACTAATTAGGTTCAAAACATTAATTTAACACATAATTATAACATTAATTATATATGTCCAAAATGATCATAATATTAATTAACGAAAAAAATTAATATTTTTACTAAAATTATCGGGGTATTACACTTACAGTATGTACCAACTATTGCAGGTCTACATATCTGACTTTTCTACCTACCAATTACTACAACAACTCTGCACCATTCCATGCTCAGAATCTGTGAAGATGAAATTTACAAGACAGCTCCATGCATTTAATGCATTCAACCTAATAGAGCTGTTACACTTCGTCTTCTCCAATGGATCTCAAGAATGCTCCAGGTATAAATTATGTCATTAAAGACTGAAGAAAAAAATGCTCTGAAATTCTCCAACAACTTCAAGTCTTTTATACTCAGTGCATTCAAGAGATCATAAACTGATCAAGAAGTCCTCGACAACAATCAAGAAGATCGGCATCAACACTTATCTTAAGCTTTTTATTGTTGTTCCTTTAAACTATTTTTCTGCACAATTGAATATCTTGTTTTTCCAGATATTTAATTCCCAAACCCCCAAACACAAGTCAAATATTTTGTACTCTCCATTGGATTATTCTTTGTAATAGAACTAGTGGAAAATATAGTGCACATTTAAATCTAAGGTTGACTGCCTTCGTGGTGGACGTAGCACTCTTTATAGTGTGAACCATCTCAAAATACTTGTTTTCTTTCTTTACAGTTGTTTACCGCTATATCTCATTTCATATCTCTTTAACTTATCGTTTCAACTGCAGACTTGAGTGTCTGTTTTCTTCTTCTTTGTTTAGCTTTATTATTTATGTAAGTCATTTCTTTTTCGAGGTCAGGTTCCTCCGTCCTCCCTCTTATAAAGGGCAAGGCTGGTTGTCCCCCTCAAGTTTGTATTTTTTCCTTAATTAATAAACTCCGCAGGGTACCGCCCCTCCTTCCATAAAAAAAAAAAAAAAAAAAAGAGTATTCAGTCAAGTCTACAAGTAGTGCTTCACCCGCAGACCTAAACTGTCTTCCTTACAAGACTTCTGCTACTTCAATCTCTTTAATAGATTGCAAGTGTTTGTTTTAGGAACTTATACAAAAAGTTTTTAAGTGTCTAATAAGCTATTCAACCCCCCCCCTTCTAGCTTATTATTGTGTCATTTGGGACTAACACTACTAAAGTTGTCATTTTCTTAAAAATAATGACTTTCAAACGAAGATTATTTACCCGGAACGAAGAAAGTATTTGAAATTATAAAAATATAATTTCAAGTCAATTAATAATCATGTTTCCCGAAAAATTAAAACTCCCTCCACCGCCAACCCCAAAATCCTAAATATTCATATTACCGCCAAAAACAATCTTCCATTAGTGAAATCCCTAAATCAACTATCCAAATCTATTCATTCCAAGCCGCCCCTTCATCTTTTGTTCTCCAACGAATCACCAAGCTCGTCATCTTCTTCACCTTCGCCTGCAAATCAACAGCCACATCCCCAGCCGCTCTTCCCCAAAATCGAAGACCCAGTAATGGAAGGTCTCCCAAGCAGCTGGCTTCATCCTCCATATCTGCCCCTTCATCTTCTCGCCATAGCCCAGCCGGATTCACCAAATCCTCCACACCCACCATGGCTGGCCGCAATTCCTACACCATCTACAAACCCAGCCGCCATCTTCACAGTCGGCCCCTTCAAATTATTCACCCATGTCCGTCCCGGCTAAGCAACGAGACCTAGCGAGGCCTTCATCTTCATCGCCAAGGCCGCCATCCTCTTCAATTGCCCACGTCAACCCCATGTCAGGCGTCTCTCCATCTCTGCTCCCTATTCCCTCTCTCGTCTTCTCCGGCGAATCTTTCCCCTTGCAGTTAATTTATAGCCGCTAGTCTCCTTCATCCATAGCCCAGCCGGGTCATCCACCAAGGCAACCATCCTTCATCAAATACCCCCGTCCTGCCTATGTCTTGCTCTGCTTAAACAACCTCCATCTTCTCCGCCTTTGTTCATCCCGACTCGGGAAGCAGCTTCCAGCCTAATCAACTGCGTCTCTATTGCCGAGCGTCGACAACAACCTTCATCTCACGACCGGCTTCACCTCAATTTTTCACATCACAGTTAAGGCTTGAATTTCAGAATTCCCTTGCAAAATTTCAAGTAAGATCATTTCAATTTTCTAATTAATTGTTGATTTGAGAATTTTTTGCTTTTGTGTGTTAGAATATTATTCTTGATTTAATCCTATGGAAATTAATAATGATAATTTCAAAGAGTTGATTTTTGTTGGGGAATTGCATCAGTGTTTGGGAAGTTTGTTACTGGAAATTTGCTAAAAAAATTGTTCATAATTATATTCTAGTTATACTTTATTCAATTGACTGACTCTGTGAAAATTAATTGGTGGTGTTGAGTAGATTTGTACTCAGTTGATTTCATTGAATTGAATTTTTGACTAAGCAATAATAGCTTTGATGGATAGAATTGTCGGCTTGATCTTCTGAAAAACTTTGAGATGGTGGTTTCTTATGTAGAAACTGCAGTCCTATTTTTGACTAGTTTGCCTATTCTTGAGTAGCATGTCTGTTCAATTTCGTAGTAGCATCTTCATGTTGGCTTGAAATTTGCATGGGACACCTAATGATGGATTTGTTAATGATTGGAATCTATTATAATTCTAATTTCTTATTTGGGTAAATTGAACTTTTATTGAGATATTGTTCAGCTTTTTGAACATAAATTCTTGGAGTCATTTGGAAAGTTTAAGTTGGGCAATTTGAGTAATGGTTGGTAGTTAGATTGCTTTGGCTGTTATTTGAATTTTAGGTTGGGCAATTGTGATGTTGGGGTATTTTACTATGTTTTGAGATTTAATTCTAGCTACTTAATGGTTGTCCGCATTGCCTATTTTTAATGTTGTTGTTGCTGGTACCTTGAATATGTATGAGGTGCTAAAATATTGTGTTTCTTGTGATGCTATGCCTCCAATGCTGAGTTTAGTACCTTATTATACTCTCTTGTTCTAAATTTGATTCACATTGGGGACAATGTGAAATTTAAGTTTGGGGGTGGGAATTGACTTGCGCTTAAATAATTAATTTTTTGAGAAGAGTCTGGTTACCTGTATTAGTTAATTTAGTTTTTATTTTATTTTTGTTTTATTTAGTTTTAGTAGTTAGTTTATTTTAAATTATAATTAAAAAAATTAGAAAATTTTAAAAAATTTCCAAGTCTTTAATTTTGGCGTGGTTATTTCTGCCAATGATAACATGTTTGTTAATAGCGATGCATGTAAACTTGTCTACGAGCCTTAGCTTGGTCTAGTTGATGGAACTTTATATCTCCAAAATTTTTTAGCACAAAAATACCATGACTTGATTTATTAAAGAATTTGGGTATTTTTATTGAGTTTATAGTGCACATTTCATTCCTTTGGACCTTGCTATTTTAGTGGTCATGAACATTTTAAACAGCCATCATTACATGATTGTTGCATTATATTTGCGACTTAGAGTTGATTGCATGCTAAGTTAGATTTGTTTGACCTTCTCTTGGAAGAAGAGTTCTTGCCTTATCTTAGGCATGCTACTTCATTACTTGTCCCCCATCCCCAACCCTACCCCCACCCCCAACCCGAACCCCATCCCCATCCCCATCCCCAACCCCTACCCCCATCCCCACCCCCATCCCCAACCCTATCCCCACCCCACCCCCAACCCCAACCCCAACCCTAACCCTAAAACCTAAAACCTAAACCTAAACCTAAACCATAAACCATAACACTAAACCTAAACCATAAGACTAAACCTAAACCATTACACTAAACCTAAACCATAAACCTATTTTGGTTCCTTTTTGTTTTATATAAAATTCATTAACCTTTAAGTTAATTCGTTATTGTATAAATATACTTGGCAGGTTTGTAGGTGCATACCCTACGCCCAACAAATGGATTGGGGAGTATTGGCGGCGTCGAGTACTCCGTGAGATTTGGTCCTCGTTTAAAAAGTTGTCCAACGAGGAGAAGGACAATATTTGGGAGGCCTTCAAGGTAATGTCTTAATATTTTTTTTATTTTTATTAAATGTTAGTTTGTAATTAAAATGTTATAATTCTATTTTTATATTGTAGATGAAATATATATACATGGGAGGAGGTCTATGAAGAGGCCACGATGCGTATGGTACGTATGCTAGTGTAAATTTAGTGTATTAATGTTTAAACATTGATTTATGTTTGTTTGTTAGCTAGGTAGCCATGTTGATGCTATGAAATCCATGGTTGTAGTTTAATTGACTTTGAAACCAAAAAAGATAATTATATGTACGTTTTGGGGGGTGTTAGTGTAAATAGTAAGAAATAAAGGGGTGTTAGTATAAATTTAGTGTATTAATGTTTAAACATCGATTTATATACGTTTGTTAGCTGGGTAGCCATGTTGATGTTATGAAATCCATGGTTTTAGTTTAATCGACTTTGAAAGCAAAGAAGATAACTATATGTACGTTGGGGGGTGTTAGTGTAAATGGTAAGAAATAAAGTGGGTGTTAGTGTAAATTTAGTGTATTAATGCTTAAACATCAATTTATGTACGTTTGTTAGCTGGGTAGCCATGTTGATGCTATGAAATCGATTGTTGTAGTTTAATTGACTTTGAAACCAAAAAGATAATTGTATGTACGTTGGGGGTGTTAGTGTAAATGGTAAGAAATAAAGGGGTGTTAGTGTAAATTTAGTGTATTAATGCTTAAACATCGATTTATATACGTTTGTTAGCTGGGTAGCCATGTTGATGCTATGGAATCCATGGTTTTAGTTTAATTGACTTTGAAACTAAAAAAGATAACTGTATATACGTTGGGCATGTGTTAGTGTAAATGGTAAGAAATAAAGGGGGTGTTAGTGTAAATTTAGTGTATTAATACTTAAACATTGATTTATATACGTTTGTTAATTAGCTGAGTAGCCATGTTGATGCTATGAAATCCATGGTTTTATTTTAATTGACTTCGAAACCAAACAGGGTGTGTTCGTGTAAATGCTATGAAATTGTATTGTTTGGTTTAACTAAAGTAATTATAATGATTGTAGGAAAGGGAATATGTCGACGTTAGTTTTCTTGATGTGTTTGTTAGTACACATACTAGGCCTGGTGCCTCCGTCGATGACCCTCTGCAGTGAGTTGATGATAGATCATCATCTATATTTGTAAGTAAACTTTAATTGAAAAACTTTCTTTTGAATATGTAAATTTATTTGTGTATATGATAATATTTGTTTGTTTTATTGACAGACTGGATATAAGACAGCGGTATTGGAGGAAGATGCTAATCCTACGCAGCCCATTCCATTTAATCCTTAGGTTTGGAAAGAAATCACACTTGAAGGACGGAAAAAGAGGGGAGATAGAGTGCTCGGAATGGGGGACCATGGACTGTAATGCTCATCGTTGGCACGTCCCTCGCATGCTATTAGCCTCGATGCTCAGCAGATTTTGAGGATAGAGACTTTGGAAGCACGCTTGGCTGAGGAGCAACGTTTGGCTGCGGAATATCGGGAACAAACAGAGCGACTATTTGTAGAAATGATGGCAACGATGTAAAACATGGCACAACAGATGCATGGGTCTTCGAACACTCCCTCTAGTAGTACCGGGTACCCTTTTCATTCCAGAAATCTCTTCCAAGATTAGCCCCCCCTCCCCCACTTTGATTATTGGTACAACTTGAAATTGAAACATTGATATTTGGTATTGTTTGATTTTGTATGTATATATTTGATACTTGATGTAATAACATTTAGAGTTTGAGGTTTTTAAATTGGTTTTATAGTATTGTTTATTTTGTATCTTCAGTTTTGTATTAATTTATAATGATAGTATTTTTGTGTATTTTTTATATTTTTTTCCATTATTAGAGACGGAATTTCTGTCGCTGAAATTAAATTTTAATTAAGTTTTAAAAACTATCAGCAACAGAATTTCCGTCACTAAAGGTTGATTTTCAGCTACGGAATTCCGTCACTGAAAATCAACATTTAGCGATGGAAATTCTGTTGCTGAAATTAAATTTTAATTAACTTTTAAAAACCTTTAGTGACGGAAATTTCCGTCGTTGATATTAACCTTTAGCGACGAAAAATGGTCCGTCGGACATGTGCGACACATGATTACCAACGGCCCACCGACGGAAAAGTTCTGTCGCTGGGAAGCCATTAGCGACGGAATCCCGCCTTTAGCGACGGAAAATTCTGTTGCTAAAGGTCATTTTTCTAGTAGTGATTGATGTTATCTAAACTAATTATTCTACTAACACACTAAATCTAATTATACTACACAGTAATCACAGTTGTAAAACTCTGATGGAGGAGGGAAATCTAGGATTAGGGTTTCACTTGTATCTACTCTATAGCTTGTTTAGATAAAGTATCATTCAATAACTTGGGTTCGTTCACGAAAGATAGATATAGCCTGTCAAATTACCGTTCAGTCTCCATCTCCAAATAATTCATCAATTCTATATCTTAGGCACAAGAACATATGGATCCTAACTGTCACTTAGGTCATATATAGAACCTGACCATAACTTATCACTCTCGTGCATCGATAGGTTCAATTTATCATGATGGTTAGCCAGTGTACGACATATGCATATGGCCGTGCAGGTATCCGCACCTCTAGGCCTTTATTACTTGTGATTCCATTCATTTGGTCAAAGCTAGATAATAAAGGGGTTGATAAACACCATGATCCACAAGAATTGAATGAATAAAAATATATATTAAGTCATAGATTCGATACAAGTTACCTCTTAACTCCTAGATTAATGGACATTTAGTTCATCCTTGAAGATGAACTGCACAACGAGATGAAGGAATACATGAACCGATCTTCAAAACTGTAATTACAACAACTAATCTACGTAATATAATCTAAAATCTAAGCTAAAGTTGTTTCCTAGCACTTCTTGGACATCCTTTGGCTTTGGCTACCATCCTTTATTTATACTAGGGTGTTGTAAGGGAATAAGAGGTTCAATCCAAGTCAAAAACCCCCGTAAAGTCTGTTCTGGGGACCTTGCGGCCGCATTGGGTCTTCACCTTGCATCCGCAAGGGTCTTATTCTAGCTCTTCATGTTTCTGCCTATCTTGCGAAGGCAAGGTCGTTTGACCTTGCGGCCGCAAGGTGGCCAGAATGTCCTTTTTTGCGTCTTTTCCAATGTTGCACTTTGCACCCTTCCTCGAAATTTTCACTAAAAGCTTCATAAATCTCATAAATTCACCTAAAACCCTGAAACTCATAAAATAACTCATAAAATAACTCAAAACACATATTAGTAGCCAACAGCCTCGTGGAATTGCTCATTTTAAGTCATAAAAGTACCTGATAAAGACGTATAAAATACGTCTATCACAAGACAACCATTACTAAGATTGCTCAACAACCAAGGCCACTAACGCAGACACTAGGTTCAGTGCACTTGGATGATGAAGAGTTGCATCAAATTTTTAATAAGTCCACTAGCTCGGATGCCTCAAATGATGATGCTTCATTCTGTGCTTCACCTGGCATAGTTTCCAATCCTAGCTCGGATGCCTCAGCTAATGATGCTTCATTTCGTGCTTCACTTGGTGCAATTTCCAATCCCACAAAAACGGGTTTGCCGAATACTACCCAGTCTGCCATTCCTTCAGAGTAGCAACATATTTCTTCAGGACAAAGGGAAATTGAGATACAAGGGTTACGTCATAGTCATCGAGTGCCAACTAAGCCCAAGCATCTTGATAATTTTGTTACCATGATTCCGCCATCTATAGACCATACGCAACCCACCATCAGTCCAGGAACCTCTACGGTACATCCTTTATCTCATTATGTCTACTATGAAAAATTTTCTTCTCGCTCATAAAATCTTTCTTGCGGCCATCACTTCTCATGACGAGCCAAAGTATTTTCATCAGGCAACGAAACATCCACATTGACAGGATGCGATAAAAAGGAGATACAAGCCTTGGAAAAAAATCAGACCTGGTCACTAGAACACTTACCCCCTGGCCGGCAAGAAACTTGTAGATTCCAAGTGGGTCTACAAGATTAAGTATCGGTCAGATGGCAAAATTGAAAGGTATAAGGCACGCCTGGTAGCCAAGGGTTTCATGCAAATTGAAGGCATTGATTTCCATGACACTTTTGTTCCTGTTGCCAAGCTTGTTACCATACGTAGTGTGCTCGCTGTTGCTGCGAAAAAGAACTGGTTGATTCACCAGTTGGACGTTAATAATGCCTTCCTACACGGTGATTTGAAAGAAGACGTTTACATGAAGATACCTCAGGGTTTTACAAAGCAAGGGGACACAAGAGTGTGTAAGCTGCGCAAATCTCTATACGGTCTCAAACAAGCATCATGTAATTGGTATCACAAGTTCACATAGGTTTTGCTCGATATTGGTTTTCGGACAATCTCATGCAGACAACTCCTTGTTCATTTTCAAACAAGGTAACATATTTGTTATGTGTTCTCATATATGTTAATGACGTCATTCTGGCTAGTAATGATATTGACAGGATCAATACTGTCAAGGGTCATCTTCACAATCAATTTGGTATCAAAGATTTGGGACCATTAAAGTAATTTCTTGGGAGAAGTACACCCTCGACATTTTAGAGGAGACGGGTTTGCAAGGGGGTCGGCCTAGTTCATTCCCGATTGAACAAAACTTGCGGTTGAATACTGACACTGATAGCCCCATTGTGGAATGCGGCACAATATCGTCGCCTAATTGGGAGGTTACTGTATTTAACCATGACACGACCTGACATTGCTCTTGCTATGAACGTGCTTAGTCATTTTTCATCCAATCCTCGTCGTTACCACATGTATACAGTTACTCGTGTGCTTCGATTTCTAAAATCCACTCCATGTCAGGGCCTTTTTCTTCTAGCTGATGTTGACTCCATTTTAACCGCATATTGCGATGCTGATTGGGGTAGTTACCCCATGACGTTCTCACACGGATTACTTTATATCCCTTGGTGGGGCACCAATCTCGTGGCGTACAAAGAAGCAGCCTGTCGTTTCTCGCTCCTCCGCCAAAGCTTAGTACAGGGCCATGGTAGCAACAGTTAGTGAACTCGTATGGTTAAGATGGTTATTGCTTGATCTTGACGTACCCTAGCATAGGGCTACCCCACTATTCTGTGATAACCAAGCTGCCATACACATTGCCAAAAACCCAGTTTTTCATGAACATACAAAACATGTTGAGATGGATTGCTACTTTGTTCGTGAACAAGTGGAATCTCGTGTCATCGAACCCCATTATGTCACCACGACAAACCAGGTTGCTGACATTTTTACCAAGCCCCTTGGAGCAAACCGATTTCTCTTTCTGGTTGGCAAGTTGGGGGTTCGTGATCTGCACCGTCCAACTTGAGGGGGAGTGATGGAGATGTAGTAGTTATGACTGGATGCTGCTTCATTGCGTGCATCATTCTATTTACAGCAATAGATTCCTACCATTATTAGGATATCTTGTATATGTTTTAGGAGATATTGTAGAGTTTTAATTGACCTTGTTCAACAAGTTTAGGGTTGTATATATATGTACCTTTTACTCAATGAAAGAAGTTAGCCCTTCGATTCAATTCTAATTTTACAAAAATAGCTACTTTTTTAATTCGCAATACTTCTTTTGTACTATGAATTACATGTTTCATAATTATCAAAAGAAATATATAAATAAAATTTTTATTTGAAAAAAAATTGTTTCTCAAATAAAAGTGAAATAGCTAGGACAATAAATTTATAACAAAGAGAGTATAACATTATAAATCCATGGTCGATGCATAACTGTGAAACCTGCTTTTGTCGCCAATGAAATTCAAAAGAGTATGTCTATTGTGAGACCATCAAGACGGAGAGTGTATAACATTATAGATCCTTATCGTTCGTACATTAACGAGTTTGAATCCTTGTAACCCTGTCCTACATCGTAGTTTGGTGGAATACATTCCTAGCCCAAAAGTTCGGTCGGAATTGTAAGATTAGAGAATTGTATTACTGCCCAAGATGAATTTTATTATTGACAACAATGTGATATTTATACAATACAAAAGGAGAGATGCAATGATTCTATCCAATGAATATAAGAATACATATAGATAATGTTTTGACTGATTAGGGAGGAGGAGAGTTTCCTCAGGTCGTTTTTGATCGTCACAAACTTCTTGGCTTTCACCCCCCCTCAAGTGAGACAGAGGGAACCAGGGACGCAGAGATGGTCAAACCAAAGTCGATTGAGGCCATGGCTGGTTGATCACCCATGGAGACATAATTGATTCGGAGAGATTGTCGTTGGACAAGTTCTTGAACAAAATGGTAGTCGAACTCAATATGATAGTATGAGCATGGAACACGGGGTTGCGGGCCATTTGAATCGCTAAGAGGTTGTCACAAAAGAGAGACGGAGGTCGTGAAAGGGGAATATCGAGTTCTCGAAACAAGAAATAAAACCAACGAAGTTCGGTAGCTGTAGTAGCGAGGGCTCGATATTCTGCCTCGTTACTTGAACGGGAAACAATAGCCTGTTTCTTTGCAGACCAAGAGAAAATATTGGGGCCAATGAAGATACATGAGCTAGATATATATAGAGCGTCGATCGTTGGGATCGCCAGGCTAATCAACGTTAGAGTATGCCCAAATGTCAAGCTATGGTGATTGATGGAACAACAATCCTTTGTCAAAAGACCCTTTAACAAAATGAAGGATACGTTTGGCGGCTTGGAGATGAGTAGTCCAAGGTTGGTGCATAAACTGACATATTTGATTGATAGCAAAAGCAATGTCTAGCAGTGTAAGGGTTAAGTATTGGAGGCCACCAACCATGGTTTTATAGGACGTAGGATCGGGTAGAGGATCACTATAATGAAGAGAGAGCCAGCTATGAGGTGCAATTGGTGTAGGACACGGTTTGCAAGTACTCATGTTGAAGCGAGTAAGAAGATTAATGGCATACCGTGTCTGATATAGGTGAAGATGAGACTTGGTTCATGTGGTCTCGATACCGAGAAAAAACCCTAGATCACCGAGTTTTCGACTATCAAATGTGGAGCACAAACGATCAATAAACGTTGATATGGCAATGGGTGAAGAGCTCGTGATTATTTAGTCATTATCATAGACCAGTATAACCATGTTAGAAGATTAATTGTGTCGAATGAACAAGGAGTTGTCTGAATGGCTATTAAAGAAACCGTGCTAGAGGAGAAACTCAGAGAGACGATGGAACCAACCTCAAGGGGATTGCTTTAGGCCATATAGTGCATGATGTAGTCGGCACACATGAGTTGGACAAGTCGGGTCAACAAATATGGGAGCTTGATTCATGTAGACCTCTTTTGAAAGAAATCCATTCAAGAAAGCATTACAGACATCTAGCTGTTTGATGGGCCAAGAGCAAGAATGAGCAATGGATAAGACAATCCAGATAGTTGTTGACTTCACGACGGGACTAAAGGTCTCGTCGTAGTCCAACCCTTCTTATTGATTAAATCCTTTGGTGACAAGCCTCATTTTGTATCGATTAATGGAGCCATCGGCCTTTCATTTGATTCAGTATACCTAGCGGCACCCGACTATGTTCATGGTTGGAGAGGGAGGGACAAGAGTCCAAGTGTTGTTCTTTTGCAGGGCTAAAAACTCCTTACGCATTGCAGTTTACCAATGAGTTGATTTTGAGGCAAGGCGATAAGTGGAAGGCTTGAAATATGGGGAGTCAATGGAAGTGGCAGAGCATGCATGAGGGAGATGATAAGGAGGAGATCCATAAACCAGTTTGTTTATGCTGCCGGACCGAAGAGGTGGAGAGAAGTATTTAAGGAAGAACCTACTGTGGAGGTGTCTGGACTGGTAACGGGAATATCTGGGTTTATGTGTAGAGGAATGGACGTAATGGGTGGGCGGGTGGGTCGTGTTGGTCGGGTTGCTGGAGTGGTATGTTGCTTGGCCGAAATGGGATGCGAGGGAGAGGCTGGCATTGGACTAAAATTGGAGTGTTGGTTTTAGGGGCTCGGTGCAGGTGTAGGCGTACTCGTAGGAGAGGAAATATTTGTGGTGGTTGGTTGAGCTTGTTGGGTTTGTAAAGGACAAAGTTGTGCGGGAGCCATGGGACTTGATTGAACAATATTACGTTGAGCTGGTGAATGTACAACAGTCCTATGAGATGCAAAAGGAAAAGAATGTTCATCAAACAAAACATGTCTTGTAACATAAATTTTCCCGGTAGTTCTATCCTAGCAACGGTAATCCTTACGATGACTATCGTAACCGAGAAGCACGCAATGGGTTGATTTTGGTTGCAGCTTGTGTTTTTATATGGGACAATATATGGAAAACACGAGCAATCAAAGGTCTTGAGAAATCGGTAATCAGGGGTACGAAGAAAGTGTTTTTGGTAAGAAGAGATGAAAGAGGAAACCAAGTTGTTTCATTGGTAAACGATTAATTAAAAAAACTGCTGTGTTGAAAGACTCAAGACAAAAATGCATAAGGAGATTAGGTTGGGCTAGAAGACATAAACCCATTTCCTTAATGTGTCGATGTTTTTGCTCGACAACGTCATTTTGTTGTGGTGTATAGGGACATGTGAGTTGGTGTTTAATGCCATGTTGCGCGAGAAATAGGTGAAAGACATTACTTGTCAATTCACCACCACCATCCATTTGTACTGTTTTGATGATGTGGATGGCCTTTATTCGACATGAAAGTTGATTCTCGATTTCTAATTTGAAATTAGCAAAAACATCAACCACATTAGATTTGCGAGCAATAGGAAAAACCCAAGTGAAGCGAGAAAAATCATCGACAATGGAAAAAGAATACCGAAATTTATTTAGTGAAGCAACATGAGATGGTCCCTAAATGTCTAAATGTAATAAAGCGAGAAGAGACTTTGATTTAAAGGAACGCAAATCAAAAGGCAATTTGCATGATTTCCCAAATGGACAGATTTGATAGAACTTATTGGGACTTATCCGACCACGAATTGATAAATTAAATCTGTTGTGTAAAAGTTGTAATATTTGAGATGAGGGATGGCCTAATCGTGAGTTCCAGATATCTTGGTTTGTCCATTCTCCAACAAGAGCAAGAGGACTGTTTCGGACAGAAGGATCAAAAACAAGGTGATAGAGACCGTCGGAGCTATGCCCAGAAAGAAGAGTCTTCTTGGTGTGGAGGTCCTTCACACGAAAACCATAGGCATCAAGTTCAAAGTAACAATGATTGTCATAAGAAAAATGACGAATAGAAAGTAGGGGTTTATGAGGATTGGGAACACAAAGAATATTGTTCAAATGAAAACGTTGGTTACCAAAAGAGAACGAGGAGGAGCCAATGTGAGAAATGGGAACTTGAGACCCATCTCCTATAGTTACAGAATGATGTCCACTATAGGGTGCAGTGTGCTGAAGAATGGATGGCTGGGATGTGATGTGGTGTGTTGCCCCAGAATCTAAACACCAATTGGGCCTCAGGTATAGAGAATGGACTACTGTGTAGGCACCATTGTGACGTCTGTAGCACGTATCAACAGCATGTCCACAGCGATGACAAATCTGACATTGAACCTGAGATGGGTCAATGTTAGTGGAAAAAGCTGAAGGCTGATAAGGTGGATTAGGAAGAATTCCTCTGCCTCCAATGAACGACCTTGACCTCCTCGTCTCCTGCCACGACCACGAGAATTTTTTATACCTTGGCGGTAGGAATAGTAGTTGTGAGTGTTATAGAAATGAGACTGTTGGCTTGGGTTTGTAGATGGTGGGGGGTGGGAGTTTGCTTGTGATGAAGGTGGAATGGAGTTGAATGTTTTGTTGCTCAAAAGTGTTGTGCCGAGGTTTAGATCGATTGAGGGAGGAGCATCTGTTCTAAAGGGTTTCTTCGTGTAAGAGTTGATCTGAAAAATCATCAAAGTTCATTGTTGGGTGTTGATTGTAAGATGTCAAAAATTCCTTGTAATCATGGTCCAAACCGTGAAGTGTTCACTCGATCAGATCTTCATCTGGAATGATGACACCAACAGTGGCTAAGGAATTGGAAATTGTAAGAGCACGAAGCAAGTAATCTGAGATCGAAAGCTCGAGTTCTCGCTTCAGATTGTATAGTTTTTCTTTTAAACTGTGTACGTGCGCCGCAGAGGTAGCCCCAAATTTCTTGGAGATGATGTCCCAAGCTACGGGTGCAATTTTGACAGAGGCAAGATGAGACTGAATTGGGGTAGTGACAGAGGAGCGCATCCGCCAAGGCTAGTAGCTTCGAGCCATTTGGGGTATGCTGGATTATCAGTCGTTTGGTCTTCAAGCATTTCACTTGGTGGGTTATTATCACTGAGCACATGCTCCAGAGAGAAGGTTCGAAGGACATACATAAATTATGCAGACCAATTCAGGTAATTTTCATGGGTCAAGAGACAATTAGCCACGAGGGATTGGGGATTGAAGAATACTGGAATATAGTACCCATTGTTATGAGATGGAGATTGGGGTTGATTAGGGATTGAAGAAAGGTTGGAGATAGGTGTTTTATCAGTCATGGCGTGAACCTTGAAGTCTCTGATACCATGTAAGATTAGATAATTGTATTACTGCCCAAGATGAATTTTATTTTTGACAAAAATGAGATATCTATACATATATAAAAGGAGAGGAGCAAATAATGGAAATATCCCGCCAAAAGTGACTTTCCAAATTTAGAAACATTTATAATTTGTATATTTATCATATTTTTTTTGGAAATTGAAATGAAAATTAATTAATGAAGTTGACAACAACTCTTCAGATTCAAATGACTTTACAAATATCTTTAGTATATTTAACGTAAACAAATTGTATAACATTTAATATAGTTCAATATGATTTACGAAATGACAAGAAATACAATATCAAAATAATATCAAATATTGAATAATTTATTATATATCCGATTTATTTATTTATTTATTTTAATTTTAATTTTTTTACATTTCTAATTGGCATATTGGATTCTAAATCTTCACCATAGTAATATAAACTCTCATAAATAAGATGAAATGATTAAACAGTCGATTCAATATAAATTATTTACCACCATTGTTAATAATAGTCTTCGCAAATAATTAAAATACAGTATTATTCAAACCATTTAAAACCATAAATAAAAGTAATATAACTACTTCCCATCACTAATGAATTAGTTAATAGTTTACTAAAGAAATATTTTTGGTAAACGTCCAAAATAATGATAATATTTTTTTCGTTTAGTAAAAAACGAATTACATTATCATGCTTACTAAATAATGAATTGTTCAACATAGAATATTATCATTACCTCATGAAACCTTTAATATTTTAACTAACTTTATTTAAAAATTATTCATCGATGTAATAAGAAATATAAAAGATGGATGTCAGATAAATTTGTTAATAGACAAAGATAAATTAGTAAAAGAACAAATGTATTAAATTAATGTTTCTTCGAGGAGTATATAAAATGATTGTCAACCATAGTTATTTGCAACCGTATGAAGTGTATAAACTAAATGCAATAAATATTTTGAAACAAATTAAATCATTTTGTTTAGATGTTTTGAAGCTTAATTTATGAGTAATATGAGTAATTTTATGAAAAGTTTAATTTTTCTTCATTCTTATAAATTTTAGATTCTTATAGTTCTAAAATTTAAAGATTTTTAAAATCAGTTTGTTGTTCGAGGTGCTTAGGTATTTTTATTATTCTAAAAAAATGTTTTCTATATTTTATAACAAGTTTATATATCAATAATATCAATAAATTATATAATAGACAAATTTCAAATAATTTACTTCATACAACATTAATATAAACATACATAATTATGACATATTATGAAATTTATAGACAATTTCATATAAATTACTAAATAGAAAAGACAAATTAGTAACCGAGTATCTATAATAAATTTACTCTTAACATTTACTTACCACCGATAATGGTAATAATTTAGAAAAATAATTATTGTATAAAGTATCAACATATGCACTACTCCTATTGCCATTCAAATATTTTGTGTTTAATCGTTGAATACTTATAAAAATTCAAGCAATTTTATATGTGAAATCTATAGATTGGACATAGGCTAAGGTTAGATTGAACAAATAATTGATAATTTTATAAGAAAATAAATATATATCTGACCCAAGAGATGGGAGAGATGACAAAACTAAGGGTCACATATATATGAGATTATTTATACTTTATTTTAATCAAATCTGAAGCTAAAAAATAAAATTCTTCATATATTTGTCTTGCCTACATGTTTAAAAATCCAGGTCTAATATATGCAAAAAAAAAAAAAAACTAAATTAATAAATAAAAATCTTATTACATTTGTTCAGCCTACATGTTTAAATATTTAGGTCTAATATTTGCAAAAAGTTTAACCTATTAAAGTTAGTTTACAAAAGATATATATTTATTCAACTTAATCGATAATATGCCAAGGTTAAAAGATAATTATTTGACAGTCGATTGAGACGAAAAATTCTAAGAAAGAATAAGATTGATTTTCTTTCATTTAGATTCAAGCTGGGAAATCTCCTCGGTAGTCCTACCTTGACCTCGCTTCATCCACCCTCTAAGCATATTCTTTTGTCTTCTGCCTACCCTCTTAGCGTCTTCAGTTCCGAAAAACCGAAATACCCAGCAAAGAGCTATAATTGATTCCAAGATGGAAGGAAAGTTGATGCACTTCATCTAAATTACATAGATAACCTTTTATATTGAAATTTTATGATAGAAACCCCTAAAGATTCACGCAAGCAGCCATGTCGTGTCCACATCATCACTCTTTAACGGTTTTCAAATGGCCGTTACATATTTGGTTTTATTTGCCTTCAAATTTTAAAACATTAGTTAAATTCATCTTATACAAACTACGTGATTAATTGTGTCGCCTCCAATTAGCTCGTCGGCTAAAAAATCAATTTTCCCAGTTTTAAAAATATTTTTTAACCGAAAAAAGACATTTTTTGAGGTGAAAAAAACGATTATGCTATTAATAAGCCAAAGGCGCGCTAAGGATCATTTACTCAACACACTATGATGCATCAATTTGTTAATCACAATGCATTAATTTGAATCCCGATATACAAATTAGATTTGTGATCCATAAATTGGTTTCAATTGGAGTTCTGATGCACAAATTGGATTCCCGATCCTTAAATTGGATACTATTTTGTGGATTACGATGTAAAATCGATGATGCCAAAAATTCCGATGTAAAATCGATGCATTAAATGATACTTTACGCGCACGTATTCGGTTCATTAATGGTATTGTAGTATTTTCTCCCATAAAATGCCTTGAAAACTTTTGAAAAGGAAACAACCTAATTTCACCCCAAAAAATTTGCTCACCCCTAATTGTCGTTGTGGTGTAATTTATATCTTTAAAAGTAAAACAGATTGGGTCAAGGACATATCGGACCCATCTAAATCTTTTATATTTTAATTGTTCAAATAATATAATCAAGGATAAGTTAGTCCCAAATTTTATCTTTTCTTTTTTTTATCTTTTTTTTAATGGAAGTGTTATTTCTTTGAAACATATTTATACTTATGAATTTTTAAATGAAATCAAATGTTCTATAAATGTTAATCATGTGTTGAATGAATGTTGGCACTTCGGTAATATTGCTAGGTAACATATATATCATAATCTTAATCTTTGCGTTAAAATTATTTAACTAATTTATATATATCGAATTTATAAAATTTAGTTACAATTATTTGTCTATTTTGTTAGCATTAATTTTTTATTTATATGAACATATTAGTTATTTTATTTACTTTGAATTTTAGTATGTGTTAGTGATAGTTGTAATAATTGTACATGTTCAATAACAAATGTTGTATATAAAGAAATATTCCAAATTTATAATAATTTTTTTTAAAATTAATGTAATTTTCTTTCTTATATTGCACTGCTTATTGTAGTTTATTTATTATGTTCATATTAAAGCTTTTAATTATATATTATTCAATTTTAATTGAGTATATGATTTTGCATTTATGTACAAACCGTGCAACGGGTGTATCACTAGTTTATACAATATAAAAAGAGAGATACAAAGATTCTATCCAATGAAAATAAGAATACATATAAAAAAATGTTTTGACTGATGAGGGAAGAGGAGAGTTTTCTCAGGTCATTCTTGACCGTCGCAAACTTCTTGGCTTTCAGGATTGTTCTTCAACAAACGGTATCTCAGTTTCCGCCCATCAGCTAACATAACATTACAACTACAGTATACAATTGAAATAACATGCAAGGCTACCTCCACGGTCGTAATCTAATCTTCAATTTAGAAAAAAAATTGAATTGGTGAATAACATATATAGCTCTGTGACTGTTAATATTGTTGGACATTGACTAAAATGGTCTGGAGTTGCACAAGATCTTTCAAAGTAATATCAAATCCCTCATTTTGAAACTATGGTATTAATTAGTGCTTTGTATCTCAAGTTTTACAAGACTACTAGATGCAGAGTGCACACATTGACACAAACATTTGGTGTGACTTCTGAGTAGGGGTGACAATTGAGGGTTACTGTTTAAGTTAGATAAATCGATCATTAACCATCCAATATAGTTAATGCTTAGTTTTGATATTGTCCGATAGCGCCTATGAATAATTAATGAGTATAATTGGATAATTCCTAATTTTATTCGTTAATAATGAGTATAACTTGGTCACTGTTTAGGAAAAAAATGATATAAAAGGATTATATTAATAAAATGCTTGAAGGTAGTATCTCAAACAACATTATGCATTATAATATTGTACGGTACAATAGGTTGAAGTAATTTATTCGCAATTCTTTA
Source organism: Codonopsis lanceolata (assembly GCA_013146195.2). NCBI lineage: Eukaryota > Viridiplantae > Streptophyta > Magnoliopsida > Asterales > Campanulaceae > Codonopsis > Codonopsis lanceolata. Next base: position 69,671,261 of record CM028381.1, read on the forward strand.
CAAAATACAATATATATATATATATATATATATATATATACAAACTTATATTCATCATAATCCTAAATAACAACTAATTATTACTTAATCAGAAACAAATCATAAATATGTTCATCACAAGTATTTTGATGAACTAATCTAACCTAGTGGTGGCTAGCTATAGTATAGATAATAATAATTTAGTGCAAGTTCAAATCATGCCAACAACACATTACAAATAATTTGTATTTTAAAAAAAAGGTAACTAGTTATAAGGTTCACGTATGTTGCATGTGTGGCGAACGCATGAGGTGTTTGTTTTTTTTAAAAAAAGTGTTTTGCTAGTTTCTTCATTTTTTTTGTTTACTTTTAATTGTTGGATTCTTTTTGTATTTTAAATTTTACAGAGTTTTTTAGACTTATAAATTATGTTGTTATGTGTTTTGCTTTTCTGAGACTTAGTTTTTCGTTTATTTAAAATGTATGTTCTTTTGTCATTGTATAGCAGTTTATCCTATACCTTTGTAATTTTTGTTTGTTTATTTTATTTCTCATTTTTTAGATATAAAAATGTTCACTTTTATCTGTGTGTGTGTGTATATGTGTGTGAATTGAAAACAATTTAAACTAAGTGATCCCATATAAACACATTGTTGGAGACTTTGCTTATATCGTTTTTGAAATTTGTGACTATAGAAAATAATACATCATGTTAGAAAAATCAAACTCTCAATCCCAAAGTATAAACTTACACTAAAAAACTAGAAAATCCCTCAAAGTGTCAATAAAATCCCACTTTGCTAACCTATGTTTTGTGTTATTTTCATATAACATTTTATAATTTTTTTTTTCCAATTTGCCTTCTAGCGCCCTTAACCATGACAAACGTTATCAATTTGACATTAAGTTGCACATGGCATTTTGGTCATTTTTCGGCAACACTTTCTCTTCTTTTGTTATCAAAAGTGAAACTTCTTTTTCTTCTTCTCTGACAATGCTTTCTCTGCGTCTGATCTCCAGTAATGACCTCTTATATAAATTATAAGAGAGATAAAACTAAAAAATGTATGAATGTTTTATTCAAATTTTTATATATAAAAACAAATAAAAATAGATGGGGAATCATATCAAAGATCATGAGAGATATAACACAAGATTAGAAAATATGTCAAGGCCCGCCACAGATAAGAACCTACCAAAAATTAAAGCCATCACTGTCACGCCCCAAACTTACCCTACTTGAGCTCCAATTCGAGACGTGAGCTACAAGTTGTTAACACTATACTTAACCACAAAGAAACACAGAACAAATAACTAACTCAAAAGAACACATATTATATACACCGAGTCTCTAAATGACTCAAAGGTTTTACAAAAGGTGGTATACCCAAAAGCTCAAAAGAAGACTACGAGTACTCCTATATATGCAACTCAACTACTAGCAAGAACGATAGGGATGCTAGCCCAAGAAAGAAATAGAACCACCACTAGCGCTCTGGCATTCATAGCTGTCACGCTCACCGCCTCTCCTTGTTGGAATCTAAGGAAAACAAATAAGAAAGAGGTGTGTCAAAACTCAGTAACGATCATGTATACTTATGCATGTTATGCATGTATGCAACAGGAACGTCCCATGATTTTCGTAAGTATACACAAAGTAATATTCTCATAAAACATGGAGTTAACATAATTAACAAGATTGTACAAATACAAGAAGTATACAAGATTAAGATACATCTCCAATCATTCGCTATCCCCGAACTCCACTTGTTTATCTCAATCAAGTTCACAATTTAGATACATAATCCTTGGAAAATTCAATCACACGGTCAAGTCATTACAACCTGGACAAGTCGTGATGACAAACCTAGCTATTACCCATGAGCGGTAATCTTAACCTTAGTCTTGGTCGTGGATGAGAGGTTTAGGCCAAATCAAAACTCTATTGCTAACCTACACTGCTCTCCGTCCCGTGACCAGATTTTAGGTAGTAATGACACCTATCAGATATATATATATTTTTTCACTTTTAATCACTTTTCATTCAATATCTCAAAAGTCAATTCTCAATTACAACTTGTTCATCTTGTTCTCGGGTTTAATTACATTCCTACTAATCACATAACTAGGACTCAATGACTTATAAAGTAAAATCATTGTTACCTTTTATTAAATCACAGTAATGTTCCATGTTATTCAAGAGATGCACAATTATAACCCCTTGGCAATATAACCCAATATTCACAAAACAATTCTACAAACAAATATGGAGTTAACAAAGATAACACTTCTACTATTTAGACTTGTGAACACAAGAACCTAATATATAATTCAAAGTTTTCATAGCAAATCCCATGACACAACAAGCAGTCATTGAGGATAAACTTTTATACACTTCACAACATGCCTTCATATGCCATCAATTTCAATTCAAACATTTAAACAATGAACATGAAACATTAATAAGTAAGAATCCCCTTACCTAAGATGGGGAAATCAACAAGCAAATAGAATTGAAATATTATTAGCTCCTTCGAAATATTCCAGCTGAAACGCGGTCGCGTAACACCAATAACACGACCACTTCACTTCACAATGGGGTTGTCTTAGGATGGGACTTCTCTCACTTACTAGGTGTTAGGAGGTGATTAGGTGAGGTTAATCATGATTAAGAATAACTAATAATACCCTTAGGTCTAATAAAGCTAATCCTATACTAATATAACTCAATTAGGCCTAACTATAGGTGTACTAACTCATTAGGATAGGTTTAGGGTTAACAAACCCAATTAGGATAGTCAAAACTCCAAAATCAGTTAACAATGTGGACGAAGGCAACGCGGTCGCCTTGCTCAATCTGACGCGACTGAGTCAAATACTGGGAGGTCATCTAATAAATCTAGGCAACAACACGATCGCCTACAACACGATCACTTCATCCCTCTCAATGCGACTGCGTAAACTTCACAGAGTTTACTCTATTTTCTGGCCTGAAACGCGGTCGCTTAACACCTATAACGCGACAGCTTCACTTCACAATGGGGTTGTCTTGTTCACCAGAATGCGGTCGTGTAAACTCTAGAGACTACCCTATTTCCCCAAGCACTAAATGCGATCACTTTAACATTGGAGACGCGACCGTGTCTCTTCTGTTAAAGGTATACTATCCAAAACACAACCAAAGTTGAACCAAAACATAACCAAATCAAACCAGGCCTTCCAAGCATTCGTATAACACCATATAACACACAAATGGTATTTAAACTCAACTTAAAAACATACCATCATGCTCAAATTTAATTAAATCACATACTTAACATATTAACAAGCACAAATACACGTAAACATACACATAGTTGTCAGCAATTATATTTTGAAAATTTATCGGGTGTTATAGTCACAGTCGCTGATTCTAAATGACAAAACTCCACAGTCCAATTATCTGTACTATCTCGTACAATACAATATACAAGCATACACCAGGAATTTCTCTTTAAATGAACCATTCAATACCAAATCAAAAGGCAAAATTCGATCAAAATTCAAAACTAAAATTTGAATCCATCGTAGATGTATACAACAATGATCTGAGCGACAACATGGTTCAATACGTCTTCATCGTCCTTAGCTTCAACTCTATTTTTTTTTGTCGGCACCGTTGATATCGTTGGTGGTTTGACTGGAGCAAATTATCAATCTTAAACATAATTCACCACCATATCTACCATTACGGTTACTAGACGTGACATCCCCATCACCAAACTTGACATAACCTTACCAAATTGGGATCTAAGTCAATTTTATTATCTTTCTAAAGTCCATTGTGGCTAGGGGGAAAATTAGAGAAAAACATTTAACATTGAATATGTAAATGATACAAAATTATGTTGAGGAGCAAAATGAATTTGGTGGAAAATTACAATTCCATTTTATTGTGCTTTGGTGACAAACATTTGATGATTCCACTGGTTGTTTCGTATGTCTTCAGTTGTCTTTCCAAATCATGATTCATTTTCTAGACTTCGACTTCGTTTTAACTTGGGAAGTATATATTGAAACATGTTGGAAAACCTTTGGGCGTAGGTTGGCAGTAAAAGTTACTTTGCCATTCCATTTTGTTATGTTTTGTTGCACACATTTGATGATTCCAAGGATTGTTTTTGTAGATATGAGATTGCAAGTGCTAAGGCGCAGGCAATAGTTGTACGACAACCATAAGGCTTGTATGGGTTGCAAAGTGTTTTTCACTACAAGAAAATTGGACATTCACAATGTTTAATTCACAACGTTTTTCGAGAAACGTTGTGATAGGGTAGCTTTACACAACGTTTTTCATAAAACGTTGTGATAGGGTTACTTTACACAGCGTTTTTGAAAAAAACGTTGTGATATGGTCACTTTACACAACGTTTTTGAAAAAAGCGTTGTGATAGGGTCGCTTTCCACAACGTTGTTTAAGAAACGTTGTAATAGGGCCGTTCTTAAACAACGTTTTTTTAAGAAACGTTGTCATAAACGTTGTAATAGAGGATGTTTTAACGTAACCTTATAATTGGGGTCGTTTTTACCCAACATTTTGGAGGAAACGTTGTAATTGCAAGTTTTAATTAAAGTATTGTAAAATCCAGCCCATGAAAATTTTTAAAAATGAGCGGCATATTTTCTCCGCGCATTCAAATTTCTCTCCGTGATAACACCCCAAATCATAAGAACATTGAGCCTTAACATTGCATTGAGCATTCCAATGTCTACATCACACTAGCCTTTCTCTCGCGTTCTCTCTTTAATCTGCAGCAACAAGGTAAATCCAAGGTAAGATTTTAATCCAAACTCTCATAATAGGAGCAAAACCTTGATTGTATGCTGACTTTCTCCCTTTTATTTCTCGTTTTCAAACATTTCTTAGGCAAAATCTGAGGTTTTTAATATGCGATTAGGGCTTGGACCGCTTGGTTTGTCAATTGAACTTTTTAGGTCCTCTAATCCGAGTTCATCTGGTACGCACCTCTCTCTCTCTCTCTCTCTTTCTTCTTACCTAATCTGTGCCCTAAATCGTGCTTATGTAACTATGCCCTAATACTAGTTTTTTTTGGACTGTTATGGGAATACTTAGATAGCTAAAAAATTACCAAAGTTTTATTTTTTCACTATTATGTGAGTATTAATATCAAATATGGTTTAATGTGTTGAACTAATAGTGAAACAACTAGTTTAGAGTTCACACAACCAAGTCAATTTCATACTGCCTACAAGGTGTTTGATGTTTTGCTTCTTAGAAAATTCAGCTGATATATGTTTTGAGTTCTTGTGGTACAAGTGACCTTGCTTCCATAGCATCTTTAAGAGCAGAGGGATCAACTTGTATCTATCATTTGGTTAGATAGTTGGGTAAAGGATTGAAGTTATAATATATCTTAAGTTGGCGAGATCTAGTGATCCAATTGCAGTGGATTATGCATCAGTTATTTTAGGTTCTTCTCAAAGAAAAAAAAAAAAGGAGGGGAGGAAGTTACTTGAAGTTTGGTTGTCTTTTCAATGGAATTAGCTAATAATCTGTTTCTAAAGTTCATGGAATTAGTCATCGACTTTACTTGTTTAGTGTAACGTAAAATTGGATATATATACTAGAGTGGATTGTAAATGAAAAACACAGAATTAATATACCTACAAAATCTTTTTTTTCTATTATGGTTAATTACCAATCCTCTACTCTATCTTTAGGCATTTACTTCAGTATGTACAGCTTAATTCTCAAAGATGGAGATGATCTTCCCAAAGGTAAATATTGAAGTGGTTTGTGGAAAGTTAAAGTTGTTGGAGGATAATGATGATGGCCGTCCTATTTTTATATGTTCACTCTATTGCGGCCATAATAGTATGAAAAAGGTCTCGGGATGTTAAAAACTTAGGTGAAACTGCATTCAATTTTTTCTAGTCACACCAAAATCTGGAATATATAGGTCTCATCCAAGTCATGTACACCTTTAAAAGTTGAGCACAATTTTCATCCCCTTAAATAGTTCTCTGTTAGAGTTAAAAATAAGGAAAAGCTACAATTGCCCGTAATTTTTTGTAATATCTTTTATTGGACGTAATGTGTAAGCTCTCTCATATAAGCATGATCCTCTTGGGATCCGTCTAGAATAACACATTCCAAAGATGTTATTCCTATTGCCGAACGTAAAAAGGAAATAAGAAAAGAAAGAAATCAATTAGTTTGTCTATAACGGTATGTTGTAGACTTTGCTTCTTTGTAACAAACCAGTGTATTTGGTTGATGATGCATCTCTATTTGTAAACATTAATGCATTATGGTTCTTTTGGGGGCTTTTATTGCTCAAATCTTTGGCCAAAAATGTAGGATGATAAGCTTTCCAACACCAACTGGAAACAGTTTGATGATAGAATAATACAAAGAAGGTTGGGTGTAGAGTAGCAATGCTGAGGATTCATATGCTATTTTAGTAATCTTATTACTCCCTATTATTGTGTTAGATCCGAAATGAAACTCCTAAGTCCTAAACTCACAAAGGTGCCTTGCCAAAGTCAAAGTGTGTATGGGTTGTATGAGGTAGTTACACATGATCTGATGTCATCTGATTTGAGGTATGTTGTTGGCTTCATATTTTCTTTGCAAAGAGGTGTATAAGATGTCTGAATACTTTACCTTCAAGAGATAATAGGCATGCTCTGATCCCACAGGGAGCAGCCTGATATACATGGAACATATTGGCAACAACAAGAAATGAAGGGCGCCTTTTTCCGAGATAGAATGGCCTCGAGATCTGAAATTGTAAGGTCCTTGAAGATCTTAACTTCATTTAATTTATTATTTACATTAATAAACCTGCCTTTTTTCCTTTGTGCAGAAGGAGCATGTGAAGCGGTTGCACTTACTTCGTGAAATTCATCTGTCACTAATCTTGGGTGTGTGCACTTCAATTAAACCATTTCCTGACCACAATCAAGTATGCTTCTTATCAAATTGCTGTTCTCGACCCCCTTCATCGGTTGTTAAGCATATTGATAGAATGATGGCAAATTTCTTTTGGGGCTCCATTGATGGCACTTTTAAATCTCACTGGATAGCTTGGGCTACATGCTGCAGGCCAGTTGACGAAGGGGGGATAGGTGTGCGTTCAATTAAAGACATTATTCAAGCTTTCTCCCTGAATCTTTGGTGGCGTTTTCGAACATCTAACAGCTTATGGGCTCAGTTTATGCGACATCGATACTGTTCTCAATCTCATCCTTCAGGTGCTAGCGAAGGGGTCCCCTATTTGGCGTCGAATGTGTTCGATTCGGGTAGATGCAGAGCCGATTAAGTGGATTATCGGCAAAGGTGACTGTTCTATTTGGCTAGACAACTGGCTGCCTGAGGGTCTTATTCCTCCGCCGGCTGTGCGCTCCATCTATTATGTCAGCGAGGTTTTCAATGCGGATAATTCCATATCCTCTCCTGCTAGAGTCGAGCTGGGTACCAATCGCGTTGAGCTGATCTCAAGGCTGGGTATTAATATTGCTGACTATCCAGATAAAGCGGTCTGGAGTCTATCTACCAAGGGTAATTTTACTCTTGCCTCGGCTGGAACCATATCCGTATTAAATGGCCGACTTCGATTCGGCAAAGTTTATTTGGCACCCCAATCTTCCCAAACACATCAGTATTTTCATGTGGCGTCTATGGCGACATAGAATTCCTATCGATGAAGGCATTATCCGTAAAGGAATTCAGTTAGCTTCCCGATGTGCCTGCTGTTCCTCGGGTAATATTGAAACGTTCTCTCATGTTTTCTCGTCCAGTCCTATTGCTAATGTTGTTTGGTCGGCCTTCAACAATCTCGGCCGAGTGCAGCTTGCTTTCGTTCTCTTCTATCAATCGACTTTGCATGGCATGGTGGTACACGAAAAAGTTCTCCATTCGCATCCTATTACCCCTCGATAATATGCTGGGAATTATGGAAATACAGGAACGTGGCATTGCACGAGGGCATTCGGAGTCCAGCTTCTGTAGTTATCGGCAGAATTCTTTCCTTAATTCTCTCCATTGTTCAAGCAGCTAATCTTCTTGATCACAATTATTCAGACATTCAGAATTTATTTCTTGTTAGCCTTGGGCGTTATTCTAGTAAAACTATTCGTGCCGTGCATTGGATAAAGCCCTCATCTGGCATGGTTAAACTCAACACTGATGGGGCGTGCCGCGGTAATCGAGATTGAGCTCGGTGGGGGTATTATTAGAGATGATAGCGGGAATCTTATTATTGCGTTCTTTGCTTTTTGGGTATTCTTCGAGTTTTGAAGGCTGAATGTCAGGCTCTTCTTAGAGGACTTCAGTGGCTTCGGGGAATATGGCTATGTTAAGGCTCTTGTAGAAATTGATTCCAGGCAGTTAATTGATTGTATTGTGCGTGGTTCGGCTCCTCCTTGGCAGAGTCTTTACGTGCTTCGCAAGATCATTATGATTTCCAAGTCGTTGGATCTTCACTTCAGTCACATTTTTAGGGAGGCCAATCTGTAGCTGACGCTTTAGCCAATATAGGTGGAGATCTTGCTTAGATGTCGTCTATACGTCTATTAATTCTCTCCCTCCTAGAATAGGTGGCCTCATTCATCTTGATAAAGATGAGACCCCCTATATTCGTACTTCTTAGTTTGATGTTTGGTTTGTCAAGTTTTATCTGTTTTGTATCTTATTTCTATTTCGAGGTCAGGCTCCTCCGTCCTCCCTCTTATAAGGGAAAGGCTGGTTGTCCCCTCAAGTTTGTAGCTTTTTCTTTTATATATAAAATCCGCAGGTGCCGCCCTGCTTCCATAAAAATTAAAAAAAAAAAAAAAAAAAAAGGGTAATGTTGATTGTGCTAATGAGTTGAGTAATCATTTGTATTTTGATGACTTGTATGTGTGGAACTTGCCTATTGGTAAATGTCACCACATTTGTGGGTGTTGCGTGAGTGAAGACTGACTTGTATGATTATTCAAAGGTGAAGAACCCCAGTTGTGTGTAGGAGAAGAAACCGAGAAGAAAAAATCAACAGGAAGATGAAAAGGAGCTGCAGAAACTATGTTCTGTCAGCTTGCATAGTCTGTAATCAAAAATCATTTTCTCACACCTCAAAGCTCGAAACGACAAACCGTTTTTTGTCCCATAAACTAGTCTCGTATATCTTTCCAACCATATAGGGCACACCACCTATTCTCTCTCAATGAAAGCAGTTTTCGTTCAAAGACAGACCATGTGCTGGAATTTCAGAAACTGCATCACTGTTGTGCTGCCATATGCTCTTATATGAACATTGATATGGTATTGTAATAAATTTGAAAAGTATTACTATAAGAAGGTTAGCCTTTACCAATTAGTACTACTCTGCAATCCTTATAACATAAAATATAAGCCAAAGGCAACTAACTTAGACATTAATTTAATAATTTCAATGAATGGTCATCCCCCTAGATTTAATTTTGTAACATCAGAACTTCTTCGGCAACACCAATCCATTGTTTACCTTTTTTCATATGATATGTTATAAGGATTACGGTGTACTGGGTAAAGGCTAGCCC
>CM028381.1:69680900-69712889 GCA_013146195.2 Codonopsis lanceolata
TTCGGAGACAATGCAAGAGGAAAGACAATTGGATATGGCTCAATTACTAGAGATCTCTCCATCACCAAAGTTTCTCTAGTAAGTGGTTTAAAGCACAATCTTCGAGCATATCACAGTGCTGACAAAGGACTTCTATGCCAATTCAATTCCACCGGTGCCTCATCGAAATGATGAATGGAGTCTACAATGCGGCCAGGCAATAGACAAGGAAAACGTCTATGTCTGGACTTAAATCTTCTAGGGAGATTCTCAAACACGTGTCTAGTAGCCAACAATGTTGCGTGACAACGGTGGCTATAGCACAATGATCACCTCGACTTCAGAAAGCACCTCTCAAGCTCTCCAAAATGGGCTTGTCAGATCTACCTACGGTCTGCCGATCATGACAGAAGTTGTAAAGCTTGTCAACTAGAAAAACTTTCCAAGTCTTCCTTGAAAAGAAAGTGCATTTTATCAACAAGCAGGACCTCTACAACTCTGCATATGGATCTCTTTGGACCTATTACTACAACCGGTATTTCGGGAGACAAGTACACACTTGTAGTGTCGATGACTACTCTAGATTCACTTGGATTGAAACTATGACATCTAAAGATGAAAGCATTATGATCTAGTCCTTGCACTTTTGAAGACTTCAAACTCAAAAGCTTGAAGACATTTGTGTATAAGATCGGAAATGACATGAATTCAAAAACAATGGTGTAGAAAAGTCTGCGATGACCATGGGATCGGCCACAATTTCTCTCTAGGTACTCCTCAACAAAATGGTGTGGGCGAGCGAAGAGAACAACGATTGAGCGGCTAGAACAATCTTTAAGAAGCTAAACTTCAGTATTTACAGGCGACGGTCAATCTTGCTTGCTTTACCCAAAATAGATCACAGTAAACAAGTTTCATAATAAAACTCCATATGAAATATGGAGGAAGATCCCAAACATTGGATTTCTTAAAATCTTAGAATGCAAATGTTTTATTCTTTACAATGGAAAGAGTGAGGAAAATTTGATGCAAGTCGAGACGAAAGGAATTTTTGAGGAGGTATTCAAACATTCAAAGCATTCGCATTTTGATAAATCTAACTTAAAATCTTAGAATACGTATGTTTCTTTTTGATGAATATGATTTGTTAGAGCCTAGAATGGCTCGAGCGTTGCTAATGATTACGATGAGGCAGTACAAATGCGGCATCACTTCCAATCCTTATCGAGCGACAGCTGAGGATCCGCCAATATCGGTAACCCTTCACCGGGAAAGAGCCTCTACGATACCGATCACCGATAACAACTCTTACGGTGACCACTGAACCTCTCTTGTTTTACCCAAAGCACCTTTACGGATCTCTCATCCTTCTTGTTCACGGAAAATGAAAGTTTTGAAGACTCTATTTCTTGAACCAGATTTTGGTGAATCTCCCTTCAACCAACTCAGGAATTCTTAAGGGAAGAATCCTCCGGAAGTGATTTTCCTCAAGCATTATTGAAGCAAGAGATCATCCCATTTCCCAAATCATTGGTGATCTCAACTCACGGAGGCATAAAATCGAGAAATAAGGTTCGAGAAGAAGCGTTGTTTTGCTTACGCATTTGTATCGAACTTCGAACCAAGAAGATTGATGAAGCCATCGAAGATCATAGCTGGATTGAAGCTATGCAAGAAGAAATTTGAACCGGTTTGAAAGATGTAAGGTGTGGAGCTTAGTTCAACCGGTGATCATCCAGGTCATCGGCACCAAGTGGGTATTCGGAAATAAAGAGATGAAGATGGAAATGTCACGAAACAAAGCTAGATTGGTTGCTCGGGGGACTGCAAGCGGGGAAGAAGGAATTGACTTTGATGAAACATTTGCTCTGTTGCTAGACTAGAAGCAATCGAAATCTTTCTAGCTTATGCCTCGTTCATGGACTTCAAAGTGTATCGGATGGATGTTAAGAGTGCCTTTACGAATGGTGATCTTCAAGAAGCGTATCGTGGAACAACCTCGGGATTTGTCATCTCGACAAAGCCGGACCACGTCTGCTCGAAAGCTCTCAGGCTGAAGCAAGCTCCTAGAGCTTGGTATGAAACTCTATCCAAGTTCTTAATTGAACAAGGATTAGTGTGAGGAAGAATCGACACTACTTTATTCATCCTCAAGCACAAGGCCACTCTCTTAGGTACAAATCTATGTGGGCGACATCATCTTTGGATCAACTAACCAAAGCACATGCAAAAGATTCGAGAAGCTAATGCAAGCAAGTTCGAGATGAGCATGATGGGCGAACTTACCTATTTTCTAGGGCTGCGAGATACAACGAGACTTGAAGGAATCTTCATCGGCCAAACCAAATATGCAAAGGAACTAATCAAGAAGTTTGGTCTTGATTGACCAAAGGATTTGAAACTCCAATCTCTGGCGCCATCTTGACAAAGATGAAAAGGGAAAGCAAGAAACATGACCAAGTATCGAGGAATCATAGGTTCACTTCTTTACCTTCTTTGCTAGTGACGACATTATGTTTCTTGTTTGTGTTTGTGCTAGATTTCGAGCGAGATCAAAGGAGTCACATTTGCTTGCGCCAAGCGTATCATCGAGATATGTTTCAAAACAACAAATCTAGGCATCGGTATTCAAAATCCAACAACTTCAATTTAGTTGGATACTCGGATCACGATTACGCTTGCAAAGTGGCGAAAAGCACCCGATGGGACTTGTCAATTTCTTGGAAAGCAGACTCGTCTCATGGTCTTGCAAGAAACAAGGATCGATGGCAAACTCACCCGCGACGAGAATATATTCTTTATGCATTATTTGCTCTCAAGCTGCTATGGATGAAGCAACAATTGGTGGACTACAACATCAAGGCGTCAATTATGTGTGACAACACATCGGCTATTCGATCTCCAAAAATCGATAATGCATTCAAAGACAAAGCACATTGATATTCGTTATCATTTTCTCAAAGATCATGTGGAAAAAGGTAACATCGATGCGGAATATGTTCCAAGCGAGCATCAATTAGCGGAACATTCTCCGCAAAACCCTTTGGATGCCACCAGGTTTGCTTATTTAAGGAGAAATCTTGGTATGATTGATCCTACTGCTTAATTTTAAAATTTTTGTTAAATATTTCTTTCATACCGGTAGACCCAGTATTAGACTAATCGGAAGACGTAAGTTCTTCTTTCTGGAGAAGACCTAAGGTTAGTACTCTTACTTAGTCTATTTTACGCTAAAAGGTTTCTAAAGCAATAAAGGGGTCAAGGACAAAATTTGGTACTTAAGAAAATATCTTAAGTTCCCGCTTTTTCAAAACTGATATTTTCTCGCCTTTAAATAGTCCTCGAACCGTCATTTCCAAACTTTACGAAACCCTTTGACCAGAAACTTCTCTCCTCTCTCTGCATAACTACTTTCTGCAAATTCTCGTTCTTCTTCTTGTTTCTTCTTCTCATCTTCAACAATGGTACGTTTATCTCTACTCTACTCGAAATTTTCCATGTACTGTTCTGCATTTCTATATCATTTTAAAATCCTTTTTGGAATTCAAACCGTCATTTTCAAGTTTGAACTGTGATTCGCCATTGTTGTTCTTACATACTTGAATACTAACAGTCGTTTTTGTCTATTCATTGTTCATTCTTATGAAAACTTCTGTTATGTTTCTCTCGTGTGTGGTTTCTCTAAACATTCTAGGGTTTCAAGTTTTGGGTTGAAAATTTCGAATTATTTTGAAAAACCTTGAAATTCCTACTTGTTTAGATGTCTAGATGAAAAGCCCTAACTTTTATTTTGTTTTTCTTTCAGGCAAGAACCTCAAAATCCAAGCGCGACAGAATGGAAGGCTTTGACCACGAAAAAGTCATTCCTCAGTTCAAACATCAATCTTCGAGGATCAAACATCAATCTTCCATCCTGCCGCTCGATATCCAACCATCCTCGCCGTGGACCCGAGCTATCATTGTCATGTGCATTGACCCCAAGCTATACATTCCTCGCATGTCATTGACCTTTCCGTCAATCAATTCGGTGTAGCAGCGAGTAAAAGCCGAGGATATGGATGGGCGCCTACGGGATTCTGCCCCTCTTCCGCCTCAACGACAAAACTTACAACTTATCTTCCTCCGATATCTTCTGTAAGAATTTTATCAACGAATGGAGCTCATGAATTTTATCGAATGGAGCATGAACGGGCGCTCTTCGTGGGTGGATTCGAGGCCGTCCCATCTCCGTCACCGCCAAATCTATTTCCACCATAATTGGCGTGCATTACGGAGGAGCTCTTTCAGCAACCACGGCTGAGGCTTTACATGCCTGGGAAGCCATGAGGGGAGTAGATGCTCTCCGGGAGCCTCAAGGGAAAATGCTCCGAAACTTGTTCCCTCTTGACGTCTACTGCACCAGTCACCTTCTAGACAAGGGGCTTCTATTCAAGAGTGGAGCACATGACATGTTCTTGCCCCAGAGATCAAGGCGACAAGTGCTATATTTTCAGCCTCGCCTCAAGCGGGGGCTCATCATCTTCGACGATTTAGCTAAAGCGTGGGTGGAGAAAGCAAAGAGCAACCCCACTTGCAACGCCCGCCCCCGTCCGGACTCATCGCGCAACGCCCTTCTAGGGATGATCGACCATCAACTCTTCGTTGAAAGAAGATGAGTTGTATACGTGGTGGCAAGGAAAAACAACTCACGCCCTCGTTTTCGGTAAATACGAATACGAGAACAAGCCAGAATGCATGTAAAGGTCTACCGCTTTGTCTCTCTTGACAAAGTGGCCAAGCCTCGCACACCTATCTTGGTCACCGCTTCAACATGGAAGCACATGTAGGCAAGCAAGTCCTTCGAAAGGGCCTCTCGCCAAATTTGATGATCAGTGGCCACCTGACCTCCATCTAAAGGCCAAAGGTCCAGGCGATGAGGCGAGAGAGGCTGTGCTAAGGTCCAAAATAGCGACCAAAGGCAAAGCCAAAAAGACAAGGCAGAAGTGGCACCTCCAAGCGAAGAGGGCGGGCCAAGTGGATCCGTAAAGAGATGAAGGAAGGCCGGAAGAAGAAGGCACCGGGCCAATCCGGCCATTCCTCTCTCCATCTACCCAAGCCAAGCCTTCTACCCAATCCGACCAACCACCTTCACCACCTCTCGCACTCCACTCCCAAACCAAAAGCGAAGGAGACTTCGTAAAACCTTTGAAGACCAGCCAGGCGATCCCTCAACCTCTACCGATGAAGCGGTGAGTCTCCTATTCGGCCGAGGAAGAAAAGGAGAGCTACCGATACCCAACCCTCTACGCCGCCAACCAACCAACTACCTCTACCGATGCCCACACTCAACCTGTCAACCGCCCTTCATCTATACCATCTAGAACCCCAGACCAACTACCGAGCGCTCCAAGCCTTACACTGTCAACCCTTCATCTATTCTTTACGAGTCATCTACTCGGAGGAATTCACCACCTCTGAGGAGGAGTCTATCCCCTCGGGAGGAGCCTCAAAATCGGAGGAGCCGGCCGAGAACCCCAACTCCTCCTCCTCCTTCACCCTTAACTACTCACGACCCATCCACACCCTCCTCTCACCACCCCAATCCCAACCAACTTCTTCAACCACACCACAACCCTTAGACCTGCTACTGCCAAGTTCCTCTTTGAACTTTCGTCAGTAGCAGATCTATTCACCTCTTCTCATCAACCTCCTCAACCTTCTCTCAACCTCCCCAACCTTCTCTTCAAAAACCAAAATTCTATTTTACCACTGCCCGCCCCTTCTTCTACGGTTCTCTAGAACCCATTCCCCAATCCTCCCACATCGGTGAAAATTCGACAACGATATGGGCTGAGATTCCCACCAACTCCCCCTCCTCCTCCCTCCCATAACCCTATCCTCTTCCACCAAACCATACCAACCCAAGACTCTTCTTCTTACGCCTCCCCTCTCCCATATCCAACAACCCATCGGGCTGCAGGACTACTGCCTCTGCCGAGCACCATTCACATTGGCCAAGCCTCTACTTACTTCCATCGGCCGGCCAATCTTTGAAATTTTGTCGGACTTTAGATGCCATCTACCCAGCTAAGCGAACTCTCTAGCATATCTACCGCTACCATTTGAAGTAGCCTGCTGCGGCCAAGGCCAACCCAGCGGCGGATGCCACTACTCTTCGACAATTTCAAGAGGATGTGCGGACTCGTTTTGGACAGATGCGACACGACTTCACCGATGTCAAGATCAACGTAGAAGCTCAACGAGATGAAGGCTGCCAGTATCATAGGTTCCATTTTCTCTGAGCTCTTCCACGCCATCACTCTCCATCTCACCCACGGTCGCCGTACTCTATTATGCCCGAACCAACAACCTCGCTCGAAACTACGCTCATGACATTATGAATGCCAGCAGGGATCGTGATCGGCCATCACGGAGGAGAAACAAATGAGATCTATCAACGAGAATCGCCGATGGAAGAGAACAAATTGCGTCTTCGTGAAAGAACCTGGACTACAGTTCTCGTTCCACGGACCTCAAGCGATGCGATGCAGTATGCCGAATACCAAAGAAGAATGGAAGAGCTAGCGAGAAAGAAAGAGAAAAGGAGGCTGCAGACAAAGGCAAAGGGAAAAAGACCATGGTAGCTTTTGTATCTTTTCTTCCCTTTCCTTTGTATTTATCTTATTTTTGAAAAACTACTGTCAAATGTAAACATCTTGTTTATGAATACAGATGATTACTTGCTTTTCAAAAATTATGTTGTTTAAATTCTTCTTTGCTTTATTGTTTATTTATATGAGAATTTAAACATTCGGTTTAAATTGATTTAAGCTAGCTGGCGATCTGTGTGCTATTCTTTAACTCTCTTATTCTTGTATGCACTTAGATTAGTCCCTTGCATCGAGGTGTTATTATGTTTAATAGAGGCATGTCTACCGCCATTACGTAATATATAAACTTTTTCGGACATGCTATTATCTATTAAATAGCTTGTTTTAAAACCCTCATTTGTAGTAATGATGACGGATATAAATAGGAGGAGATTGTTGATTCTTATGTTAAATTTATATCGATCGATTACATTACTTTAGTTTTATACTTGATGGCTAATCGGTCTGCGTATCGATTAGCGTGGCAACCGTGTGTATAGAACTTTGCCTTGTATAGTTTTTGTAGGACCTTTTCGGGATCATCGGAAGACCACTTCTCCGCTTCACTTGGAAGACACGCTCAAAGCTTAAGATCGGTAGACCTCGTGTCGGTGATGCGCTTCTACGTGTCCTCTCCGGATCAAAGCTAGCTGGATTAATTCAAACTTATTCTCATTTGATATTTGAATTAATCCAAGTCTTTTCCGACATGTCAAGCCGCCGAAAGCAACTTTCCGAAAAGGCAGTGAATACTTTTCGTCTCCGAAAGCAAAGCAAGAAAGCGATCGTCCCCTACTTTCTGCTTCATCTCTCAGATCTGACACCAAATCGCCCACCTTTTGAAGATCTCAGAAATGATACGAGAAATAAGTGTAGAAATCAGAACAGATGGTATCAGTATCAGATCAGACAGGGGCATAATCAGTTCAGAAGGTACAGATCCGAGCAGTATGGCAGCAAAGAATAAGCAAGCTATGGCCGGGGCTAGAGACAACTGGAACAGCTGGGAACCAGAAAGAGAAACTCATGTGTATGCACCTCCTCCTGGGCTTGAGGCTTGGTTAAAGAAGGAATTGGACGCCCATGCAGAAAGAATAACGAATCAGGTGGTGAATGATCTTCTGGTAGGTTTTTCAGAAACTCTTGCCGCTTTTTCCCAAAAAGCCAAGATCCCAAAATACGTCCCTAATACTTCCCACTTTCCTGAAATAAATTGCCCTGATACCTCATAAAATATCCTTTTCCAAGCTCCCGGAAAGCAACCAAGTGCCGGCCATCAGCCAAGTCATGATCCCCTTACCCAAGATAATATGATTTCAAGTGCCCATAATTCTAATCCATATCCTCCAGAAATCAACTCTGATCTCCCTCACCTGAATGCCTGCTATTACAACCAAAAGAATTATCTCCCTCTTGATCCCTCAAATACCTATTCTCAGCAAACGACCCCATGGACTCTAAAGGAAATCATTTGTATACCAGAAAAAGAATCCTTATTGGGCCAAGGTCCAGGCAACCCCATTCCAGTACAATATTATTCAAGAGAGAAAACCCCACCCAATTGCTTGACCAAATCCCAATCTGGTCATTTGCCTAAGCCAAGAGGCCGAAAAGAAATAATTCCAAGGCATTATGATGACCTGCCTGCCCCAAGATCTGAAATACTCCAAACACTGTGGGCCCATGGGATACTGAAACCCATTGATAATTACCGACCACCCAAACCGTTACCTATTACCTGGAATCATGCCCAGTATTGTGAGTATCATCGATGCAGTGGTCATCTTACCGACAAGTGCTATACACTCAGAGATGCAATTCAAGATCTCATTGACAATGAGGTGATCACAGTGGCAGACACAAAATTTTTTGAAACAGATCAAGCCAAGGAGGTCTAAAAGGGGCAAGTTAATTTAATTAGCCAAGAATAAAGGTGCTGTAAAATATGCTAGTCAATAAAAGGAGTTTTTAATAAATGTTTGGAGGAGACGGCTTCCTGGGTATGATAGATGGAGGCACTTATTATAAAGACCTCCCTGCTGAGTTTGAGCTTATTGTTGATAAGCCTCTGCAGAACTGGTATACCACGACCGGCCCGCTCCTGACGCCCGCAGATCTAGTGGACCGCTTTGGATATAATATCCCTATTCCTTCCCCTAGCTTTACGGATTGGTCATCTACTGATCCGCTATCTAAAGTTGAGGACCTCAAACCCCAGGTCCTCAATAATGTAATAAACCCTGTATAGTTTGCTTTTAATGATAATCTAAATGTCTTTGCTTATTCCTTAGTTGCACCTACATTAAAAGACGCATTAAATAATAATGATTATGATAATGAGTCATTTAATGAAATGGACCCAAAAGATAAAAATTATTTTCTTGAGCTTGTAAAGTCAATCGAGCACCAGAAACAACACCATTCATCAGCAGCAACTAAAGACTTGTCCACTTTCAATCTGGGGCTGGACAACGAAACCAAAGAGATAAAAATCGGCAACTACCCGGCTCTGAAAGGGTAGCACTCATCAATCTCCTCAAAGAGTTCGTAGACATATTTGCCTGGTCCTACGAAGATATGCCAGGGCTAGACCCAGCCATAATCGAACACCGGATCCCTATATATCCGAATGCTCGGCCAGTCAAACAAAAGCTCAGCCGCATCAAGCCGGAATGGTCACTACAAGTTAAGGAAGAAATTATGAAGCAGTTGCGCGTCAATTTCATTCGGGTAGTTGAATACCCGATCCGGCTATCTAATATAGTGACCGTTCCCAAACCCAACGGGAAGGTCCAGATCTGTGTAGATTTCTGTGACCTCAACAAGGCGTCACCCAAAGATGACTTCCCTCTACCCAATATCGATATTGTGGTAGACGCCGTCGCTGCTCACAAAGTCCGATCCTTCGTCGACGACATGCTGGGCTATAATCAAATCAAAATGGCAGCAGAGGACCAGGAGAAGACCTCATTTACTACTCCCTAGGGTACTTATTGCTATACTGTCATGCCATTTGGGCTGAAAAATGTCGGGGCTACTTATCAGAGGGCTGCCACCACCCTCTTCCATGACATGATCCACAAAGAAATGAAGGTCTATATCGATGACATGATCGTGCATTCCAGTGACGCCAACGGTGCCCATATCAAAGACCTTCGAAAATTTTTCGAACAGTTAAGGAAGCACCAAATGAAGCTTAACCCCACCAAATGCACATTTGGGGTTACCAAAGGCAAGGTCCTGGGATTCTTAGTGACCGAGCAGGGCATCGAGATCGAGCCAGCAATGATCAAAGCCATCCTAGAGATGCCACGGCCAAAAACCCCAACCGAAGTCAAAGGCTTCCTACGCCGACAAGATATCACCGCTTCATCCGCACCGACAACCACATGTGAGCCCTCTTCAAACTCCTAAAAAAGAATACTGACCAAGTCTGGGATGAGAAGTGCCAGCTAGCCTTCGAAAAAATAAAATCCTATCTTACCAACCCCCCTGTGCTAGCTCCACCACATACACATAAACCTCTCCTCATATATTTAACCGTCACAGACACGTCAGTAGGGGCTATGCTCGCCCAAGAAAAAGAAAATTCCTATATTGAGAATGCCATATACTTCATAAGTAGGAAGCTGCAAGGAAGCGAGCTAAATTATTCAACGCCAGAGAAAAGCTGCACCGGCCTAGTCTGGGCCACTCAAAGGCTCAAGACCTACCTGCAGGGACGGTCCATCAAACTCATATCCAGAATGGACCATATCAAGTACATCTTTGGCAAGCCATCACTATCCAGCCGACTGGCCAAGTGGTCCTTTCTTCTCAATGAGTTTGACATAACTTATGTCACACTCAAATCTATCAAAGGAAGCGTGATTGCAGACCACTTAGTCGATCTACCCCTGAAGGCCGAAGATGGAACCGAGCCTGGCTTCCCAGACGAAGGTGTCCTAGAAATCACTGACCATGACACCAGCTGGAAGATGTTCTTTGACGGAGCCACAAACAAAAGAGGCTTTGGCATAGGTATCTTGCTCATCGACCCAGCCGATTCTCATACTCCGCTGGCCATAAGGTTGGAATTCGAATGCTCAAATAATATGGCGGAATATGAAGCCTGTATTGCTGGCTTAGAAGAAGCTCTCCAAAGAGAAGCCAGAAATCTCGAAGTCTACGGAGACTTTGCCCTGATCATAAATCAAGTCGAAGGGAGGTGGAAAACCCAAGATCCCCGGCTGCAGCTCTATCATGCCAAACTAACAGCACTTGCCGCCCGATTTGACTCTATCTCGTTCCATTATCTGCCACGAGATAGAAATCAATTCGCCGATGCCTTAGCTACTCTGGCATCGCTAGTCCAAATTCCCGCAGAAACTAATGTTCAGCCATTCGTAGTCGGGAAAAAGGTCACTCCGGCATATTGTTTCAAAATTAATGCAGCCCCTGAAGCAGATCACGAGCCCTGGTACGCTGATATCCTAATCTGCTTCAAAAAGGTATCTATCCTCCCGGCCTAGACAAAAAAGGAAGATTCTCCCTGCGAAAGTGGGCCTCACAATTTGTAC
Organism: Codonopsis lanceolata; assembly: GCA_013146195.2. NCBI lineage: Eukaryota > Viridiplantae > Streptophyta > Magnoliopsida > Asterales > Campanulaceae > Codonopsis > Codonopsis lanceolata. The sequence continues at coordinate 69,692,068 of CM028381.1, forward strand.
TCAGTGGTGGCAGCCTGTATAAGAGGCACTATCAAGGCCTCAACTTATTATGTGTCGATCAGGCCAAGGCTGAGAAAATCATGAATCAGCTACATGGTGGTACCTGCGGGCCCCACATGAATGGCCATATGCTATCCAAGAAAATTATCCGACAGGGGTACTATTGGAGTACGCTTGAAACCGATTGCATTCGGTGGGTGCGACATTGCGACAAATGCCAACGCTTTGCCAATCTGCAGCATGTGCCACCACATGTTTTATATAACTCCACAGCCCCCTGGCCCTTCTCAACATGGGGAATCGACGTCATAGGCCAAATTCACCCGAAGGGATCCAATGGCCACGAATATGTCTTAGTAGCCGCCGATTACTTTACCAAGTGGGTGGAAGCTTCTTCCTATAAAATCCTAAATGCTTGAAAGGTGTCCGAGTTCATCCAGGCCAACATTATATATCGCTACGGGGTACCTTTTGAGATAATCTCCGACAACGGCTCACATTTTGAAGGGGACGTGAACTGTCTACTCGACGAGTTCAAGATCCAAAAGCATAAATCCTCCCCCTACCGACCGCAAGCCAATGGTGCCGTTGAAGCAGCCAATAAAACACTTGAAAATATCATCAGAAAAATGGCTGACGCAGGAAGAGACTGGCCAAAAAAATTTCCACTAGCCCTCTGGGGCTATCGCACCTCAGTCCACACACCCATTGGGGCCACCCCTTATTCTCTAGCATATGGCATGGAAGCCGTACTGCCAATAGAAATTAAAATTCCATCACTGAGAGTGATGATGGAATCTGACATAGCAGAAATTGACTGGGTCAAAGGGTGATTCGAAGAATTGGCCCTAATCGACGAACGACGCCTACTAGCCCTAGAGCATACCCAGGCATATCAAAGACGCATCGCCCAGGCTTTTAATAAAAAAGTCAACGGCTGCGACATCCAAGTCGGAGATCTCGTGCTTCAAGAAAAACCCCCTAGTTATGTTGATACTAGAGGAAAATGGAAGTCTCCGTGGATGGGACCATATATTGTTAAAGAGATCTGGTCAGGAGGTGCCGTGCTTTTCACAAACCAGGAAGGAGAAGACCTTGTCCTGCCCTTCAACCACGACAAACTCAAAAGGTATTATGCCTGAGCTATTCTATCCAGTAGATGCCTCCCTCTCCAGCTCGCTAGGCTGAAAACCCGAAAGGGCAGCCTAGGCAAAAGTTAGAGCATAAAAAAAAACAATAAAAGAAGGAATAAGGGCTCGCTAGTTTGAAAACCCAAAAGGGCAGCCTAGACAAAAGTTAGAGCAAAATAAAAAGAATATATATCAGGAGAAGAGGGGAGGGAAGACACTCTTTGAAACTTCGGCATCCTACCTCCGGTCTTCAGCGTACAAGAAGCTCGACTGACAGAAAAGAGGAAAACCACGACAGAAAGCTCACAATAAAACACTAAAGTATAATATTTTACAAGTCCTACGGTGCAACTTAGGAATATTTATTAAGACATATGAATTATACATTAATTGCATGTACATATCTATCTATTGCCTATATCCCCCTTGTTTTCCCAGAAACTATCCCCTCTTTTGCAGCTTAAGCCCCAGAGTGGTCCATCAATGTCTGCGGCGTCCGTCCAGCCGGGCCCATATACTCGTCCTGCGAGGCACAGAAGAAGCTCTAGTCTCACCCGCATGTGAGCCACCAAAAGTGTCCTCTTCATCATCAGCATCCCCGTTCTCCTGGGTAGCTGCATTGCTCGTACCGGCTCCATCATTCCTGAAAGCAGTACCCCATCCAGGCGGAGGAGGAGGGAAAACCTCCTCTGGCTCCCATGGATTATCCAGCCTGCTCGCGATGCTCAACCGAGGAGGCTCATTGCAACCAGCTCTGAAAGTCGTGCCCCCATCCAGTCTGGGGAGGGGGAGCAGCTACTTCTGGTTCCCATGGGTTGTGCTGCCTACTAGCATTGCTTAATCTGCGGGGTGCATTGCTGGGACCCGTAGTATTCGGTCCAGGAGCAGTTCGGGCACCGAGACCATGTACCCGCCTGAACTCTGCCTCCAAAGCCTGAGGGAAAACTAACCCCAAGCTGTCAATATCCTCGCCTATCTCCATCAGGCGAGCATCTATCCCGTTAGTAACATGACGGCCCATCAAGTTCCTCAGTCCGCGCCTAATCAAGCGGGACAGCCCCTCGGCAGCCACCATTATCCATGCCAGGTACCCATGGGAAAGAAGAATGTAATCAGCAAATGGATAGGCTACCTCCAGCCTCTCAAAATCCCGTTGCCACATACCCTAAATAGTGGCACCCAAATCCTCGTCATTATTCTCCATCTCGAACTATACAAGACGAGTTGAGTCCGGGATCAGCTGCTCCCTCTCGAATTGGCGCAAGATCCGGTCAGGCCTATAAAAGGAGGTCCGCTCAATACCCAGCATGACCACTTGACTATACTCGGCGAATGCGTAAGAAAGCGCGGATCCGCCAATGATGGATCACCCAGATTATATCCATGGAGCCCCTGCGATAAAAATGCTCAGCCCAATCAAATTCTGAGTAATTGGTCTGAGGAAGGTGACCACGAACGCCATAAAGCGCCGGGTTATACGGTGCTCCATGCGGTACAGGAGCCAGAACCCAGAGAAAATGCTCCTCCAACCACATATGGAGCAAACGGGGGCTGCCGGTAGGGAACAATTCATCACCGCTAGCAAAAGCATTCAGGCCCGCAAAGGTCTCCGCCAGAATCACCGGAGCAATATTCAACCGGCGATCTCGAGCCTGCAATGCAAGGTCAACGGCCCGTACATCAATAAATCCGGGTTGACCCACCAACAAATATCTCCCTACCAGGTAAAGGAAGAGTGTAGACAGCCTACGCCGCAGGTAATCTATGTCATCCTCCCTGAATTCTGTGAAGGCCCCAGGGAGGACAGTCAAGTCAAAAGTTACTCCATTAAAGAAACCTGGAGTAGCATCGCGGGTAGTGCGGAATAGCTCCCGGATGGCCATGTATGGACGCCTCCTGTAAGCAGGCACGACGATCAGGCGAGAAGGTGCCACCCCCAGCATTACACAGAATTCTTCAAATATGGGGCACATTTCAGTCATGCCGAAGTTAAAAAGATGGTCCTGAGGAGACCAAAACCTGGAGGCTCCCCTCAACATGTCCCAGTTTATGATAACATTCCTCCAGGACAATAGGCACCTGAATCCAAAGATATCATCAAACCAATCCCGCTCGTCTGATCGCAGGGAGAGAATCCAAAAATCCAAGGCATTCTCATAAATTTCCATTTCCAATGCCGTATGAATGTGTGCGACCATTTATAAAAGATATGCGAAGGATTATAAGGCAAGAGAGGCAACGGCTGAGCAAGAAAGAGCTTAGAGGACTCGTGAGAGGAAAGAACTGATGAACTAGTGAAAAAACAAGCCATTCCTCGTTCCCTTTTATACCAAAAATCCGAGAAACGGGCGATTTCTGAACACAGTGCCAAACAGTGGCTAAAAAAATTGCACAGGAAAGGGAACTGGGCGCCACCCATGCTCTCTCCTGGCTTGGCACCCATTCTATGCATGGGTGGCGCCAGCTTTGGTATTCTAGCCTCCCCAAACAGCCTGGTGTCCTCGTTTTCTGCCCAACCATTAACTGCTGCTGTGTCTGATCGCAAAGAAATTGAGGAACCTATAAAGAAAGGCTATGGCCAGTAGATTGGAGACAATCATACACCCCGACACAGGAGAAGGCAGCTGTCTTCTTCTCCCCAAATATCTCCAGAAAAGCCCTCTTAAACCCGAACGTGTATTCTTTTGAGATCCGTTTCAGGAATGCAGTGTGCCATTACCCTTAGAAATTGGTATAGTTTTATTTTCTGCATGTATCTTGATTTTGCATTTTATTCTCGTACATCATATAGAATTATATTTCATTACATAACAAATGTTTGTACAGATTCCGGAATAAATAAAAAAGTAAAAAAAAAAAGAGAGAAGGAACTAATGTGTACAGGAAAAAAGGAGCTAATAATCACAAGAAGCTCGGCCCCTATCAAAACCAGCTCCCATCACTCGAGGGCCTGTTCCGCCGTCAAGCCTGTGACCTCTACCCCTCACCCGAGGATGAGACAACTCGCCAGTCCCATCTTCGTCATCATCACGACGCCTGGTTTGCCGCATAGCATCATTACCTCGGCAAGAAAAGTCATCCATGAGCCGCTGGTAAAGTTTGTTAATGCTGACGAAGCCCCGCAGCAGCCTCTTATACGTAGACACCTTAACCTGAAAAAAGAAGGTGTTGCAACAAAAAAAGGGAAAAGCATCAGTCCAAGAGAAAAGAGAGTGATATATAAAATAAAATAAAAAAGGAAAAATGATGATGCTGAAATAAAAAAAATGTGTGAGTGGCGACATATATACCGTGCGAGCATGATCAAGAACACGGTGCTCCTCGGGAATGTCTGTATCAGGCAAGACTTCCTCTATAAGTCTCCCGTCTCGCCGATATCGGAAGGTAGAAAAGGCATCATCGAGCATGGAGAACTCTGACTGCGCGTAACGAGCTGGGCGAGAGGACCCTGACCTATCACAAGCAACTGAGGCACGCCTGGGAATCGCGGGGGCAGGAGGAGTAGGATGGAACATCGTCCTCAAGAACTCCTCATAGGCCATGACTGGGTAATCACTACACGGCATGATAAATCTGGACAGGTAAAGATACCTGTTCGGTAGAAGATCTGGAATGATCACCCAAGGGGGAGGTGCAGGAGGCACCACCGGAGGTGTCGAGTACAAGACGTGCTGGCGATTCACTCGCTCGCCCATATACAAAGAATCGTTCATAATCGACACCATGAGAATCCGGCAGCGGCTCAGTGTCAGGGTGACCTCATATGGCCCCACTAAATTCTGCCAAGGAACCAAATACACAGAGCCCAAGGTCAAGCTGGCTATCCTGTCCTGCAGTCCGAGTTGATCCAGAAAATGGCTGCCCTTATCCTCTTTCTTCCGGTTCGCGTTTACAAACTTAGCCAAATAGGGTGGACTATGAACGCTACCATGTAGTGGGCCTGGTGTAAAGTCAAAGAAAGAATAAGCCCATACCTTAAAAAAAAAAAAAAAGGGAGAGCAAGAGTCAGCTATAAGAAAAAAATGATGATGAAAAAAAATTGAATGTAAAAATGCTGACAGGAAAAAGGAAAGTGGGAAGAAAGGAAATATACCTCCCAAGCAAGAGCAAACCCAGTCATGACCCGTGAATCATTCCGGCTCGCCTTATCCATGGAGATATAAAGCTTGGCCAGGCCTGCCTGCCTCCAATCATAATCAATCACATGGTCCAGATCCCGGAGGCAGCCCAGGAGGGAAACTCTCAGAGAAGTGGAGGAATTGGCAAAAAGCGTCATCCCCAGAAAGAAAAATAGAAAGGCTCTAGCAACGCGAGCTACAGCGATGCTATCCCCGGCATCGACTTTCCCAGCGTTCGCTAAAAGCCATCTCTTCACGCTGCCAATCGTAATCTCATCTGTAGTCTTATATTCGGGCTCAAAGCCCAGGAGATCCTCCACCACGTCATGATGTTGACGGAGAGTATAATCTGGTGCTAAGGTCAGGCCGATACTGGTAGAAATGACTGTGATAGCGGCGAAATCACATGGGGTCATAGTAGCCTCTCCCCAGCTAAAGTGGAAGATGTGGGTCGTGTCCCACCAGTAGTTTCGCAACACATCAAATATAGCCATATAACTCTGGAAGGGACGGAATGCCGACATAAACACCCCGAGGCCTGTGTTCTCCACTAAAACCCGGGCCGGCTCGGGCATCGACTGAAAAATGTCCAACACCATATCACAGCTTGCTCGAACCCTGGTCAAGGTGTTGCGCTCCTGAAGAAGGAAAAAAAAGGGAAGAAGGAGAGGTAAGTCTACGATCTCTATTTTCCTCATAAAACAAATAAAAATAAAAAAATAAAAATAAAAATGAATGAATAAGAATAAATAATAATGATAAATAAAGGAGGAACATGTTGCATGTATTGTATTTCATGAATCATAAAATTGCAGCATGTTAATTTCCTGTGATACATTTCAGTCATAAAAATAATAAAAAAAGATATATAAATATAAATAAAAAAGTATTTTGAAAGTATATGTTGTATTCTTTTTACACTCCCACAATAAATAAAAATGCATTTTTGTGCATCTAAGCATGTATCTATAAAATAAAAAAAGATAAAAAATATTATATGTATTGTCTTGCATCTAAATGTGTGTTTTTTGCATCCTAGACATCATATAAGTATATTTTGCATTTAAAAATATGTACTGCATTTTTGCATTATCATATGCATGATAGAATAAAAAGAATGCTCATGCATCATGTTAGTAGGCATCCTATAATTTTCTATATCACATTTGCATCAAATAAAATAGTACATGCATTTATCATTTGCATTTATTGTCCAATAAGCTGCATTGTGGTATCAATAAAAAGAGAATAAAATGCCACCAATCATGGAAAGATATATCCCCATGGCATTTCTTATATCCCTGCAGCATAATCATGCATGAAAAATAAATTTTAGGGCATGAAATATATTTGTTTTGTCCTGTATTTATCCGAAAAATGTGCCCGAAAATGTGTTCAGAAAAATTTGGATTGTATTCCAAAAAGTCCGTTTCGTGAACATATCGCATGAAAAAATACATTTTAGTCTAAAACATGCATCATATAGCCCCATTTGCATTAATAGTATAAATTATCAATCCGTCATAGTAGGATCAACCATAGTGACCACTGAGATTTTCCGAATTATGTCGAGTCGCAAAAATAACCATTGCGTGAATTTCATAGCATCATTCTATAAGGCTAATATTAGTAGTTGAATTTTCATTTAAACATTTTAGTTTTAATATCTACGTTATTGTATAATATTAGATTCAATTTATTGATTATAAGAATTTAAAATGTTAATCCTTTTATTTGAAAGTTTGTGCAATTTTTTAAAAAGTGAGTTTATGAATATAATTGTATTATATTTAATTGTTTTTGTATTTTATAGCGTGTTTTTATAATATTTTATTGGTTTACTTACATTTTGAATGACTAGAACTCTTTCTAAATCAGAACCATAAAACCAAACCAAACAAGTCGAACCAAGTCGAACCATCATGGTTCGATTCGGTTGCTCAAGACTTTAAATGGTTTAGCTCCGGTTTGATTTTTCTCAAACCGATGGCATGCGGTTCAGCTCATAAGTTGTTCCAAGTCGAACCAAGTCGAACCATTTACACCCCTAGTATAAATCATGCATAGTAGGGTCAAATAGTGACCACTAGTTCAATTATGCATCGCAAAAATAAATTGTGTGAATTTCATGCATCATTACTAAGATCGCATCATTTTAGCTCATGAATTGCATGCATAGGCATTATAAGAAACATATATATACTCCTTAAATTCAAAACAATAAAGGAATTGAATAGATCTGAAAAATTACCTCAGTCATCCTTTGAATAGAAATAATCAATATGATTTCGGGTCAAAGGAGGAAATTCCTTCCTCTCTTCACCCGAATCCGGGTGCATTGGCGCTTTTCCTTTCCTAGATCTCGAGGAGGAAGCCATCTTTACAGAAATATAAACAATTTGGCGGAAGAAAATTGAGAAAAGGGTAATAAATGAAGAAAATAGAAAAAATTTCGTTCCTCCGTCGGCTATGGAGGCTGAACAACTGAAGGAGAAGAAATGAAGGCTTCTGCCTTCATCCTGTAATGAAGAAAGGAGGAAAAGTGGAATTTCCACTTTTCCCCCTCCAAACAACCCATGTTCAGCACTTAAGTCCTCGAAATTCCAAAGTTACAAAGTGGCCCCTAAGACTTAACGGAAAGTTAACAAAAGTAATTTTGTTAACCATATTCGGCGGTCATCCATCCAGGAGTAAGGAAAAGTCATATCCTCAGCAGATCCACCGCCAGATAAGCAGAAAAGTCAAAAAATCGGCGGCAAAGGTAAGAATTTAGAATTTTTTAAAGAAAAAGAAAGAAGAAAGAAAAATAGAAAAGAAAAGAAGAAGAAAAAAACGAAGAAGAGAAAGAGAAAAGATGAAAGGAAAAGAGATCCTCAGCTCGAAGGAATAAAGATTGCAAAAATATCAAAATCAGCTGAATCAGCAGCGGCGGCCGAAGTGCGAAAAGGTAAGAAAGGTAAAGTATTCCTATCCTACCTTCAATAAAAAATAAAATATAAAAAATAAATTATTTTTCAAAAGAGTTTTGTTTTTCAAAAATAAAATTAAAAAAAATCTTTTTCCAAATAGTTTTGTTTTTCAAAAAAAAAAAAGAGGAATATTGAAAAAACAAAAAAAGAGGAATATTGAAAAAACAAAAAATAGGAATATTGAAAAAACAAAAAAAAGATGAATATTGAAAAAACAAAAAAACAAAAAAAACAAAAAAAAAACAAAAAAAGAAAGGAAGGGAAAAAGAACAATTTTTTTGTCGTATCTGGCGACAGATTTTTATCGGTCTTATACAGTTTTCGAAAAACTTGAAGAAAGATCTTTTTTTGCTGTGCTCGGCGACAGATTTTGATCGGTCGAGTGCAGTTTTCGAAAAATTTGAAAATTTTCTTACTTGTGCTTGGCGACAAGGTATTGAACGATCGGACACAATTTTTGAAAATTTCTCTGAACGTATTTCGATGACAAGTTTTTCCCAGTTGAAATATGGTTTCCGAAAAACTTTAAAATCTGCATACCGTATTTGACGGTCGTTTTCGACCGTTTGGAAACGGCTTTTTCGAAAAACATGAAAATCTTTTTCCCGTTGTGTTCTTGAACGAGTTTTTGACCCGAAAGACATGACATCCCCATTGTTTGTTCGGCTTGTTTGTTTTAGTCCGAACTACGTTTGGTCTGATTTCCTTTATTAAGGAATACGTAGGCAGCCTACATTAGTAGGTCCGACCATCAGAGCACTTAATTTGCATATCTGCTTAAAAATTGCGATAACCTGCTATAACTGACTAAAAAAGTCTAGGATATGGAGGTTTGGTTTGCATTATGAACTATTGCATTATAACTGCTACCTGTTGTATCTCTCCCTCGTATTGATTGCGCGAAATTGGAGAGTCTATTTCTTATCAACGATGTTTGTCTACTCAGTAAGCTGCGGGTTACCCGTAGACTCCATCGTTGAGGGGCTCTGAAGACACCCCAATTTCGTACCCCTGGTGTGTAACATGACATAAAATATCAAGACCTGTTAAAACATTAACAAATGTCAAGTTACAGGGTTGAAAATGCAAAAGGACAAAGCAGGATGTGCAAAACAATGAAATCAGGGGCTAAAGTGCAAAAATGAAAACTTTGAACCTAAAGTGGCGCCACCCATGCTCAAATGGGGGTGTAGCGTACCCACGTATGTGACTCGACATAAGATATCAAGAAGCTGTTAAAACCTAACAAATGTCAAGTTGGAGTTAAAAATCGAAAGGCAAAGCAGGATCGCAGCAGTGAAGCTGCGGGGGTGAAAGTGTGAAAAATGAACTTCAATAGTACCATGGGTGCCGCACCAAGACCCTTGGTGCCACCACACTTTTGAGACCGAGGCGAGTTGGGTGCCTAGTACACTCGTAACTTAGGGATCCCTTTTTTTTGTTTTGCTTTTTTTGCCGCAGGGGTTTCCTTATAGCTTGCACTTTTCTTTCCCGGGAAGAAATTGTACAAGTCTTGAAACCCAAAGCTCATGGTACAAGGCCATAAGGCGCTTGAAGGAAATTCGAGTCCCGGTTCTCAACTATAAATAGGAGGCCGGCTCCTCATTTCGCATTGTTTCTCGCGATGAAAATCGCTTTTCTCTTCGTTCCATTTCGATAATATTACGAGAGGTGTGAGAAAAGTGTGTGCAGCCCACTAAAGCTTCCAAACCCCGTCCAAACTCCGCCAAAACTTAAATCCACCGGTTATAAGTGATCCCTAACCTAGTAGTTAGGTATCCACCTTACTTTCCCGACCCAAAAATCCCAAAGTAAGCCGTTAATCTGCCCGAGTAATGAGCTGAAATACACAAAAACTAAGTCGTTATTCCGCCCAACCAAAAAGGCCAAAACCCTCTAAAATAAACTGTCACTCTGCCCAAGTGAACGAGCCAAAATCATCTAAAATAAGCAGTCACTCTGCCCAAATCAAAACAACAACCACACAACAACAACGACAAAAAGACTCTCTCCCCTGAAGGACAGAGCGAGCACGCTACTGCTCTAAAAGGTAAAAGCCTTTAAGGGCGTTTTATTTATTTATAATTTATAAAAGTTGTTATTTAAATCCGGCACAATGTAGCCAATATAAGTTGTTGTGCTGCCCGGATTAGAATAGGAAATATTATGTAAAAGAGCTGTTATAATGGCCAAATATTTTTAAATACATTTGAAATTATTGTAAGGAAATGGCTGCAAGTCCGTAAATAATGTAGCCACGGATGTATTTGTTTTAATTTCCTGTCTTTTAATGCTTTATTTATTTGCTAAATAAATATAACAATAAGCATACTTCAGCCAGAAACTACTTTTGAGACCGAAAGGGCGAGTTGGGTGCCTAGCACCTTCCCAACTCGTAACTTCACCTCTGAACCCGTTTCTTTTTCTCTGGTTTATTTTTCTTTCTTTTTGGTTTTCCTTTATTTTTGCCTTAAAATAAAGATGGCGACTCTAAAACTTTTTGGATCCAGTGGGGCCTCGCAACACTCCTTTGCACTTTTCCGTTTTCCCCTAAAAAAGGGAAAATGGGAATGGAAGGGTGATGTATTCCCATATCCTGGTATCCCCTAAAAAAGGGATAACTTGATACGGGAAACCCAAAGCTCCCATAGTGATCCAAAACGGGCCATAAGGCTATTTTTAATAAAATCCATAGTGGGGGCGTCGCAATATCCTTTTTTGCACTTTTTCATTTTCACCTATAAAAGGGAAAATGAGAATGAAAGGGTAATGCATTCCCATATCCTGGTTTCCCCTACAAAAGGGATAACTTGATGCGGGAAACCATAAGTTCCCATATTGGATTAAAAATCCATTAAAGGCAACCGAGGCGCATTCCAATGCGCTATCATAGACAGCACTCCTCTCGCACTTTTGATTTCGTCTTCCCCTAAACAAGGGAGGGTGGAATGAGAGAAGTGGTGTCCCGCATCCGCACGTACGTGCACCCCAAGGCGCGGCGCGGGAACCCACAGTGGTGACTCTGCTGGGGAGTCGTTTTATTTTAAATAAAATGGAGGGCTAGAGTCATAAAATAAAACTTTTTTTGTTTTTATTTGTTTCTGGCTAAAATATGTTTGTTATATTAATTTATGCATTTGAATATTGCGTTCCTATATATCCGTGCCTATATTTGTGAATATGATCCTCCATCTTGCAGTAGTTTCGTTCCGATAACTGTTACATGTGTATTTAAAATTTTCATTTTCTTTCAAAAATAAAAAATAAAAAACTTTGAAAATTTTTTTTTCAAAAAATCAAAAAAAATAAATAAATAAATAAAAAAAAAAATATATATATATATATATTGCAATAAATTCCGGGCAGCACAATAAAGGGGCCGGGGCTTAATTATTGCTTTATTTCCGGCTCTGTATTATTATTTATTTCTTTTCTTTTTTTCATTTTATTCTGTACATTTGCACATATCTGCATTCATTCTGTCATTTTATTTTGGGGACATAGGACCAAATTTGTAATTAATAGGGATAGATAGTTTCCTCACTTTTCTTTCTATTTCTTAAAATATGGTGTGCTTCCTTATTTGCGCTCAAACTAAAAAACCAAGAAAATCCACACATAACAGCAAGACAGACCATATCTGTTTTATTTTTTCTGTTCATATATCTGTAAATAAATAAAAACTTTACTGTTTTCTAGATACCGCACACACGTGCACGCATATATGTATATTCCGAACTGTTACCATATACCATGGCCAGCCTACCCCCTGCATAAGCCAACGCTAGAATGCATATAGCTTCTCAGGACACTTCATAGACCGATCGGTTTTTGCATCTCTATATTATGAGTCAGCCCCTGTCAAAAAAATAATAATAATGGTATATAAAAAAAAAAGGTCAAAAAAATTTTAAAAAAATGTGCAAGTTTAGAGAAAATAAATAAGTGCGCATAAAAAAAAATATAAATAAACAGGGGCTGATTTATCATTCTCAGATGCTCGACTTAGACTGTTTCGAATGGTGGATCCTAGAAAGAGTATAGGCCCTTCGGGGACGACGATCTGGGGAGTCGAAAGGCAGGTGGAATACGTTGGTCCTATACTCTGGAGAAAGAATCCACTGTTCCAGGAAAAGTCCTGAGACTGTCAAAATAAAGTGAGTGCTTATCCGGTCAATTGTAGGGAACAAAAATAAATAATAATAAAATATACTAATAAAAGGCAGGCTGTACTCCAAGCCCAGAAAGCCTCCAGCCAGCCTTCAGGTACCTCCAAACCCCATTTTCCTCAGAAACCTGGCCCGAATTTGGAAAGACAGAGATAGTACCGGCCGGTTGATACGGGAAAGTAGTGCGTAAATCGATCGAGGGTATCGGTTTCGGATCGAGACAAGGCTAGAATCGATTCAGAGGGTACATATCCGAACGGTATGGCAGCAGAAAGTGAACAGTCAGCTATGGGTACAGATTCAGGGGCTCCAGGGTATGTTCCGACTCCGGCAATGAATGAATGGTTTGACCAAAAGTTGGGTGCAGCGATAAGTCAAATGGCTAGTCTAGTACAAAGTTTAAAATCCAGTGGTGAGGTGAACTCTTCCCCTACAGTCCTCCAAGAAGCATCCACATCTCATGTGCCTCCAAACCTAACTCCTCAGCCAAACACTAACCCACCAAATACTACCGCTACCCCAAATTCCAATCCTCCACCAAGTCCCTACTATCCAAATATCAGCCCTTACCCGTCCTATCCATCATATCCTCTCCCAAATACTCAGAGCCCAAATGACCTCCCTTTTCCCATGATTAACCCACTTCAAAATAGCTCACATATGGCCCCAAAAAGCTACAACCCACTAGGCCAAGTTACCACATACTTACCTTTCAATGATCCTGGTCGCCCGGCTGAAACCATCAAAACCCACCAACTCAGAATCCATATACTTCCCAAAACCCACCAACTCAAACTCCATGTACTGCCCAAAACCCACCAACCCAGAATCCCTATACTGTCCAAAATCCACCAACTCAGGACCTTTATCTAACCCAATACCCATATCCAGCCCAGAGTCCTTATAATGCCCAATATCCATATCCAACCTAGAATCCATACACTGCCCAAAACCCACCAACCCAAAATCCTCACCAGACCCTTAAGTTAGAAAATAACCCAACCTTCCCTAATCCAGCCAGTATCTACCAAAAGCCAATTCCCCCAGCCACCAAAATGGAGGCCGACATGGAAAATATGAAGGCCATGATGCTTAAACTTCTCAATAAAGGGGAATTTTCTACGCGAGCCCTCACATTGCAACCTTCAGCAATATTACCCTCGAAATTCAAAATGCCCGACATAGAAAAGTTTGATGGGACTGGATGCCCTATATCCCACTTGAAGTCTTATTCCACTGGCATGCAGTGAAGGGGAGCTAGCTTTGAAGCTATGGCTTCCAATTTTCACCTCACCCTAATAGGAGGCGCCAAACAATGGTTAATGTTGTCGAGCGGCACCATGAATACAGGACCGAGATAGTGAAGCGTTCCTTGAAAGATACAAAGATAACACCGGTCCCGAAAATAGAAGGGACCTTGAATCGTGCACCCAACGGAAAAGAAAAACTTGCGAGTTTGCGGTCGGTGGAAAAAAGTTAGCAGACCTTTGGCAGACTGATCGAGTCATGCGAGAATGTTCATCAAAAACCTCCGGCCCATTTACGGAACATATGCGGTACCTCCCGTACACCAACTTCAAAGAAATAGTGGAGATAGGAGCCCGTATTGATGATGATATACGAACTGGCCAACTGAAGACCAATACGTCTCCTAGTTCTTTCCGTTACTCCAAAGGAAAGACAACCACACCAGCACCAGTCGTCAATATGGTAGAGAATGCCTCAACCCCATTTTCTACCCAAAATTATAGCTACGTTCCATGGTATTATGGGTCGAGCAGTGTCAATACTGTGGGAGCAAATGATGGCCCGGCCGAAATTTTGAAATCGACAGGGGTAAGCGGCATTATGATGAGCTGCAAGCTCCCGATGCGTGATCTGCAGGGCTAATGGCACAGGGAGTCTTGAAGCCGTTGGAGAATTATAAGCCACCTAACCCCCCGGACTTGGAACCATGCCCGATCTTGTGAATACCATCGCTCCGGTGGTCACCTCACCGATAAATGTTATACCCTCAAAAATGCTATCCAGGGACCTTATAGATGATAAGGTTATTGAAAAGCCTCCACCGGACCAAATGTAGTCAATAACCCTCTACCTCAAATCAATATGATTGAGGTTGATGAAAACTTGTGCCCAAGTTTGAAATAAATAAACATCCACTTCCATATATCCTTGTTCCTATTCCTCCATCCTTATCCATAAAAGAGCCTAGGCGTAATATGCTCTCTTGGGACACCATCCTTGGTAGCCAAAACACATGTAACATTGAAAAAGCCACTTGGGTTGGTGGAGATGTTAGCCACCTTACCGATCTGGCCGAGCCTACCGGCCAAACCGGAAAGAGGTGACCACTGGAAAAGATCAAGTAACAGAATCTTGGGGCTAAAGCGGTGGAAGATACTCTATTGACTCGGATGAAGAAAACTCTCGAGGCCAACATTTCCATCGGGGCTTCTTTGTGCTTCTAAGACCCAGTGATCTGGCTAAGTCTTTAAGTCGAGGCGGTCATTCCAATTGAAACCTCCCGAATGAGCTTACTCGGATGATCGGGAACATTCACTTTGGGAGCGTAATAATGTTCAGCGATCTAGACACGCCAAGGAAGGAACCAACCACATTGATGCTCTTCATATCTTTGTGGGAATTTTGGAGAAAGCGGGTTCCCAGAGTTTTGGTAGATAATGGGTCTTCATTGAATGTATGTCTGCCCGGCACATTAGCCAAGCGGGGATAAAGATATCGAACTCACTCCTTCCTCGCAGACGGTTAAGGCATACGACAACACCAGTCGATGTGTCTTAGGGGTGGTCACTTTAATGTTAACCATTGGGCCCTTAAACATGCCAGTTGAGTTCCAAGTCACGGATATACCAGCCACCTTTAGCTTTGTTGTTGGGGCGCCCTTGGATCCATGGGGTAAAGGGGTAGCCTCTTCATTACACCGGCGTGTCAAATTCATCCACGATGACCACATAGTAATTATTCGGCCGATAAGATCGTGGAGAATAAGGAAAACGAGGACATCCCAATCCTCGAAGATAGAACATGAGGACAACGGTATTTTTCTCGGTGGCTTTGAGGTTATCCCCAATTTGTGGTCAACACCATTGAATATGGTAGCCGACATCATTGGAAAGAAAGTCACCTCCCTAGGAAACATGGTCCCTTTAAACATGTTTCGAAAGATTAATTATATGACTGGTCTAGGTCTCGGCAGGAATCAGCAAGGACTAGTTAATTTAGTCCAAGATGAACTTAAGGAATGTATCCCTCCTTTTGGTCTAGGATACACGCCTACTCAGTGAAGTAGCCGATCATGAAGCAAACGTGAGAAAAGAAAGGCGAAAGAGAAAACGTCCTTATGAATATCCCCTCTCCAACCCTATAGAAAAACCTTAAATGGTTACTTTGTACGAAAGGGGGAAACTGAAGCCTATCTCATGTTTCCTGAACCTTGGATAGACCAGAATGGGAAAAGGTGCCCCGGTTGGGAAATCTTTGAGGATGTCAGTATTCTCTCGGATAGAGTATGGAGCAGGTTACCACAGGCCCGTAGCTTGCATATAAGGCTGTCACCATTGAAAATACTTGGTCTATAGACCAAGATGATTATGCTTTGGCCTGCTAGATGATGACGGTCTAGGAGACGGCTTTACGGGTATGATAGATAGAGGCGATTATGAAAAGCTCCTGCGAGTTTGAGTCTATTTCTAATAAGCCTCTGCTGGTATACCACGACCGGTCCGCTCGACGCCCGAGACCTAGTAGACCGTTTTGGATATACTATCCCCACTCCTTCCCTAGCTTTAGATTGGTCATCTACCGATCCGCTACCTAAAGTTGAGGATCTCAAACCCCAGGTCCTCAACAATGTAATAAACCCTGTACGGTATGCTTTTAATGATAATTTAAATGTCTTTGCTTATTCCTTAGTTGCACCTATATTAAAAGACGCATTAAATAATAATAATTATGATAATGAGTCATTTAATAAAATGGACCCAAAAGATAAAATTATCTACTTGAGCTTGCAAAGTCGGTTGAGTACCGAGGAGCGAGCCATTCATCGGCGCGAAGACTTGTCTACCATCAATGGACAATGAAATCAAAGAAATCGAGAATCGGGCTACCTCCAAGGTCGAGAAAGAAAGGCACTCATTGATCTCCTCAAGGAATTCGTAGACATATTTGCACAGTCCTACGAAGATATGCAGGCTTTGGATCCATCCATAGTCGAGCACGGATTCCCACATATCAGGATGCTCGCCCGATCAAAGCGAAGCTCCGCGCATCAAGCGAGAATGGTCACTACAAGTCAAAGAAGAAATCATGAAACATTTGGCGTCAACTTCATTCGGGTAGTTGAATACCCGATCTGGCTGTCCAATATAGTGACCGTTCCCAAGCCCAGCGGGAAAGTCGAATACGTGTAGACTTCGCGACCTCAACAAGCGTCGCCCAAAGATGACTTCCTACGCCCAATATTGATATTGTGGTAGGCGTTGTCGCCGCTCACAAAGTCCGATCCTTAAATCGGCGGCATCTTTGGGCTATAATCAAATCAAAATGGCAGAAGACCGGAGAAGACTTCATTCACTACTCACGGGGTACTTATTGTTATATTGTCATGCCATTTGGGCTGAAGAATGCCGGAGCCACTTACCAGAGGGCCGCCACCACCCTCTTCCACGACATGATCCATAAAGAGATGGAGGTCTATGTTGATGACATGATCGTGCATTCCAGTGACGCCAACGGTGCTCATATCAAAGATCTTCGAAAGTTCTTCGAAAGACTAAGGAAGCACCAGATGAAGCTTAACCCCACCAAATGCACATTTGGGGTTACCAAAGGCAAAGTCCTGGGATTCTTAGTGACCGAGCAAGGCATCGAGATCGAGCCAGCAAAGATCAAAGCCATCCTAGAAATGCCACGAAAACTCCCACTGAAGTCAAAGGCTTCTAGGCCGGTTGCGATACATCGGCCGTTTCATCGGACGGTGACCACCACATGTGAGCCCTCTTTAAACTCCTAAAAAGAATACCGACCAAGTGCAGGACGAAAAGTGCCGGCTAGCTTCGAGAAAATAAAAGCCTACCTTACCAATCCCCCTGTGCTAGCTCCACCCCATACACATAAACCTCTCCTCATATACTTAACCGTCACAGACACGTCAGTAGGGGCTATGCTCGCCCAAGAGAAAGAAGATTCCTACATCGAAAATGCCATATACTTCATAAGTAGGAAGCTACAAGGAAGCGAGCTAAATTATTCAGCGTTG
This sequence comes from Codonopsis lanceolata, assembly GCA_013146195.2. NCBI lineage: Eukaryota > Viridiplantae > Streptophyta > Magnoliopsida > Asterales > Campanulaceae > Codonopsis > Codonopsis lanceolata. The sequence continues at coordinate 69,709,738 of CM028381.1, forward strand.
GAGAAAAGCTGCACCGGCCTAGTCTGGGCCACTCAAAGGCTCAAAACCTATCTCCAAGGAAGGTCCATCAAACTCATATCCAGAATGGACCCTATCAAATACATCTTCGGTAAGCCATCATTGTCCAGCAGACTAGCCAAGTGGTCCTTTCTTCTCAATGAGTTTGACATAACTTATGTCACACTCAAGTCTATCAAAGGGAGCGTCATTGCGAGACCACTTAGCCGATCTACCTTTGAAGGCCGAAGATGCGGCGAGCTGGTTTCCCGGATGAAGGTGTCACGGAAATCCTTGACCATGACACTGTTGGCGGATGTTCTTTGGCGCGAACAAAAGAGGCTTTGGCATAGGAATCTTGCTAATCGATCCGGCTGACTCTCATACTCCATTGGCTATAAGGTTGGAGTTCGAATGTTCAAATAATACGGCGGAATATGAAGCATGTATTTGTTGGCCTAGAAGAAGCTCTCAAAGGGGAGCTAAAGATCTCGAAGTCTATGGAGACTACGCCTAATCATAAATCAAGTCGAAGGAAGATGGAAGACCCGGGATCCTGCGGCTCTATCATGCCAAGTTAACAACTTGCCGCCGATTTGGTTCTATCTCGTTTCATTATACGCCACGAGATAGGAATCAATTCGCGATGCCACGGCCACTCGGCATCCCTAGTCAATTCCAGAAACTAATGTTCAGCCATTTATAGTCGGGAAGAAGGTCACTCCGGCATACTGTTTCAAAATCAATGCGACCCAGCGGATCACGAGCCACTGTACGCGACATCTTAAATCTGCTCCAGAAAGGTCTCTATCCTCCTGGCTTAGACAAAAGAGGAAGAGTCTCCCTGCGAAGGTGGGCCTCCCAATTCGTGCTCAGCGGTGGCAGCCTGTATAAGAGGCACTATCAAGGCCTCAACTTACTATGTGTCAATCAGGCCAAAGCTGAGCAAATCATGGATCAACTACACGGTGGTACCTGCGGGCCCCACATGAATGGCCATATGCTATCCGAAAATCATCCGACAAGGGTACTATTGAATGCGCTCAAAGCGGTGTATCGGTGGGTGCGACATTGCGACAAATGTCAACGCTTTGCCAATGCGGCATGTGCCCCCACGTCTTATACAACTCCACGGCCCCGGCCCTTCTCAACGTGGGGAATCGGCGTCATAGGCCAAATTCACCGAAGGGATCAATGGCCATGAATACGTCAGTAGCCGTCGATTACTTTACAAAGTGGGTGGAAGCCTCTTCCTACAAGATCTGAATGCAGAAAGGTGTCAGAGTTCATTCGGGACCAATATTATATGTCGCTATGGGGTACCTTTCGAGATCATCTCAGACAACGGCTCACATTTTGAAGGGGACGTGAATCGTCTACTCGACGAGTTCAAGATCCAAAGACACAAATCCTCCCCCTACCGGCCTCAAGCCAATGGTGGCGTTGAAGCAACCAACAAAACACTTGAAAACATCATCCAGAAAAATGGCTGACACGGGAAGAGGCGGCGAGAAAAAATTGCCGCTAGCCCTCTAGGGCTATCGTACTTCGATCCGCACCCAGCTGGGGCTACCCCTTACTCTCGGCATATGGCATGGAAGGCGGTATGCTAGATAGAAGTGGAAATTCCATCATTAAGAGTGATGATGGAATCGATATAGCGAGGCGTCGATGAATTAGCCCTAATTGATGAGCGATGCTGTTAGCCTTGGAGCATACCGGGCATATCAAAGGCGCATCGCCCGAGCTTTCAATAAAAAGTCAGGCCGCGATATCCAAGTTGGAGACCTCGTGCCGAGAAAAACCCCCTAGTTATGTTGATACTAGGGGAAAATGGAAGTCTCCCTGGATGGGACCATACATCATTAAGGAGTCCGATCAGGAGGTGATGTGCTTCTTACAAATCAGGATGGGGAAGATCTTGTCCAGCCCTTCAACCTCGACAAACTTAAAAGGTACTACGCAGAGTCATTCTATCCAGCGAGATGCTTCCCTCTCCGGCCCACTAGGCGGAAAACCGAAAACAGAGGCATATGCAAAAGTTAGGGCCTATATAAAAAATAATAAAAAAAAACAAAAAAAGGAGAAATAATGGGCTCGCTAGGTTGAAAACCGAAAGAGGCACCTAGGCAAAAGTTAGAGCACAAAAAAATATATATATATATATATATATCTATAAATAAAAAATAAAAAAATTTAATAAGGAGATAAAAGGGAGAGGAAGGACATTATTTGAAGTCCTCGGCATACTACCTCCAAGTCTTGATACATCGAAGCACGTGAAAGAGAAAAACCACGACAAGAGGCTCATATTCAAAATACTAAAATATAATTTTAAAAGTCTAAGGTGCAACTTAGGAATATTTACTAAGACATCTATATTATACATTGATTGCATTGTACATATCTATATATATCTTTGTACCCCTTTTGTTGTCCCGAAACAATTCCTTTTCTTGCCGATTTAGCCCCAGGCGGTTTATCAATGTCTACGGTGTCCACCAGAGCCGGGCCATATACTCCCTTAGCGAGCGAGGCGCGGAAGAAGCCCTAGACTCACGGCACGTGAGCCACCGGAGGTGTCTCCTCTTCATCGTCGGCATCTCCATTCTCTGGAAGCATTGTATTGCTCGGACCAGGCTCCATCATCTCGAAACCGGTACCCCATACGGGTGGGGAGGAGGAGCGCTATCTCTTTGCTCCCATGGATTGTCTGCACTCGCTTGCCATGCTCGGGCGTAGAGGTTCATTACCGCCAACTCTCGAAAGTCGTGCCCCAACAAGTGGGGGAGGAGGGCAGCTACTTCTTGTTCCCATGGGTTATCTTTGCCCATTTAAATACGTGTGGTGTATTATTCTTTGGGACCCGCGGTACTCGGTCGAGGGCCGTTCGAGTATCAAGGTCGTGTACTCGCTTTGAGATTCGCCTCAGCCCGAGGAACAACTAACCACGAGCTATCAATGTCCTACTTATTTCCATCAAGCGAGCATCCACTCATTGGTTATATGGCGACCAGCAAGTGCCTCGATCGCGGCGTGCGGCGGCTCTCTCGGCCGCTACCATGATCCATGCCCATACCGGGAGAAGCATATAGTCGAGAATATGGATAGAGGCTTCTGACCTCTCAATCTCGGTGCCACATTACTTTTTGAAT
>CM028381.1:69712989-69780518 GCA_013146195.2 Codonopsis lanceolata
AACCTAACAATCTCCTCAGACATACAACGCTTAACCGACTAAAGAATAAGTCATAGCAATCGAATAAAATGAGCCGATTTCGTGAGTCGATCAACAACAACCCAAATCCAGCATCAAAATCCCTACTACGTGGAAATCCCGAAACAAAGTCCATCGTAACATGTTCCCATTTCCACTTATCATCCAATCTGGCCAACAACCCCGCAGCCTTTGGTGTTCCGCTTTACTGGCCGACAAGTGAGACACCTCGACACACCGCTATCCTGCCGCTCATGCCACTCCACCAAAATTGCTTCTTCAAATCTCTATACATTTTCGCATTCCCTGGATGGATAGTATACTTTGCCTTGTGAGCCTCATCCAATACAAGCCGCTTCACATCTTCAATCAAGGAACACAAACTCTACCCTTAAATGTCAAAATCCCATCCTCGTTCATCGCGAACTCATTCTCCTTATTCTCTTCAAACCATCAATGATTTTCACCAACTCCGATCTTTCTTCTCGAAGCTCCTTAATTCTTTCCAATAAAGCCGAATAGCCCGCACACTAGCAAATAATACTCCATGATTAACCTCGCTAGGATTCCAATCACTAACATCTTCCAACATTTTCCATTCCCGCATCATCAAACAAGACAAGTGCACTTTTCTACTCAAAGCATCCGCAACAACGCTCGCTTCCCTGATGATACAATATCGTGCAATCGTGATCCTTCAATTTCTCCATCCATCTCCGCCGCCTCATGTTCAACTCTTTTCGAGAGAAGAGATATTTCAAACTCTTATGATCCGTGAAAATCTCAAACTTCGAACCATACAAATAATGCTTCCACTTGTGCAGCAAATATAATCGCCATGAGCTCAAGATCATGCGTAGGATAATTCATCTCATACTGAGACAACTTCCTTGAAGCATAAGCAATCACTTTCCCATTTTGCATAACACACATCCCAATCCTTCTTTCAAGCATCACTATAAACAACAAAATTATCACCTCCGCTAGGCAATGCTAACACCGAGCCGTAGTCAACCTTTTCTTCAACTCTTGGAAGCTTTCACACTTATCGCTCCACACAAATGCGTCTTCTTTTGAGTCAAATTTGTCATGGGCGAGTAATCTTCGAAAATCCCTCAATAAATCTCCGATAGTAACCGGCTAGCCCCAAGAAACTCCGCACTCGAATCGTGGTCGGCCTCCTCCAATTCATTATCGCTCAACTTTGGAAGGATCCATCGCTATCCCAAGACTAGAAACAACGTGCCCCAAAAATGAAACCTCCTCTAGCCAAAAGCACACTTGCTAAACTTGGCATAGAGTTGCCTCCCGAAGAATAGACAAAACCATCCGCAAATGTTGTGCATGCTCATCCCGAGACTTAGAATACACAAGGATGTCGCCTATGAAAACCACCACGAAGCAATCAAGAAAATTGTGAATACCCGGTCATCAAATCCATGAATACCGCCGGCGCATTAGTCAACCCGAATGGCATCACCATAAACTCATAATGCCCGCACTGCGCGAAAAGCCGCTGAACATCTTCTGCCTAACCTTCAACTGATGGTACCCAAATCTCAAGTCAAGTTTGGAATAGACCACCGATCCTTGCAATTGATCAAACAAGTCATCTATATGAGGCAATGGATACTTGTTCTTGATCGTTGCCTTGTTCAACTCTCGATAATCGATGCACAATCTCAGGCTCCCATCTTTCTTCCTCACAAATAACACCTGCAGGCGATACGCGGCAGCTTAATGAAGCCAATGTCAAGGAGCTCTTGTAATGGCGAATCTTCAACTCCTTTAACTCCATAGGTGCCATTCTATACGGCGCCCGAAATTGGTGTAGTCCCTGGCAATAACTCAATACAAAATTCAATCTCTCTATCTGGAGGCATCCCAAAATCTTTAGAGAAAACATCTGGGAACTCACACACAACTGGCACATCTTCAAGATTAGAAGAAGAAACCCGCTTGTCCACTACGCAAGCAAGATACCCTGTGCACCCACGCGACAACAGTTTCCTAGCCTTAAGCGCAGAAATGACGCGTAAACCACTCGGTGCATTATCTCCCAAAAACACAAAGTTAGGAACACCAGGCAAAGTAAAAGTGACTCTTTTACTAAGGCAATCCACTAATGCATGATATGTGCTCAACCAATCCATACCAAGAATAACATCAAAATCACGGAGTGGTAACACCACCAAATCCGCATGCAACACATGTTTATCCACAAGTACATCGCATGCTCTATAAATATCTGAAGCCAACAAACATTCCCCAAGAGGGTAGATACTTCAAGCACATATGGTAAAGGCGAGGCATAACACATAGCTTATCAACGAAATGCGATGCAACATATGAATGCGATGATCACGGGTCTATAAGTACACGAGCCTCATTACGAAAATAGAAACGGTACCTCCAATCACTCTTTGTAGACTCGTGTACACCTCTCTCGATCTAGAGCAAATACACGACCGCACTTTAGCTTTCCCATCGCTATCTCTCTTTGTTCCAGCTGTAGTCTGACTAGAACCTCCTGTCTGATTGCTCTTCAACTTAGGACAGTCTTTCTTCATGTGTCCCGAAACCCCACAGTAGTAGCACTCCATCGGTGCTCCATTCTTACTCCAGCACCTATCTTCAGTATGCCCAATCTTGGAACAATAAGAACAAACCAATGCCACACTACGATCCCTCTGAGTAGATGTAGTACTAGCTCCCTTGCCACTTGACTGACTCTTCGCATGTCCTTCATAATGAGATTTTCCACTTCCTTTCTTGCGATCATTGCCTCCACTAAAATTCCCACGGTTACCTGCTCCATGACTCCGCCCAGATGACTGCTTAGTTGCCGAGAAGAACCGAAATAGGCATAATGCGGTGCTCATCAATGTCTCTCTCAATAATGTAGGCTCTATCAACGGCCTTCTGTACTCTGAACCGATGAGAAAGAAGTCAAGCTGTTCCGTCCATGTACTCGGACCCTTAACAAATTTTCGTGTTCTCTAGCCTCGTGGAATCAAATGCGTGCAAAGAACGAGCCAACTAGTGAATCTGGTGAATCGTGAAACTGTCATACTCCCCTGCACCAAGTCCAGAAATTCTTTCTCTCTTTTCTCTCGAACCACTTCCGGTACATAGGAAGCTCTGAACTCTCGAACGAAATTAGGCCATATCTGTGGGACTCTATGCAGTTCCCAACTCTCCTCAAGTACACGCCACCAATGCTCGGCAGCACCCTCAAGCTTGAACACCGCTAATACAACTTTCTGTTCATCATCGCAACCCAATGGTGCAAATATTTTCTCCAAGTGTTCGATCCAAAGCTCGGCTTTCGCTGCGTCCGGCTCTCCATTAAATTGCCTCGGCTTTAACTTCACAAATCTTTCAAGCATAGAATTATCATTATGCCTAGCCTCTTGCCTCGGTCTCTACTCGTGGCTCAGCCGTGGTTACGGCCGTGGTCCCCTTGTTGCTCCACTCTACCAAAACCTCTTTGATTCATCTCGTTCATCAAATCAAGCATGCCACGATACATATTTGCCATCGCCTCATACTACTTCTTCTCGTGTTCGCGGTGGAGGAATATTACATTGACGGTTATCGTTAGCATTTCGCCACCGCCAATACCTCTACCACCTCTACCAGTGCCACCTCCGGAACTAGCTCCTGCTCTAGTATCCACCATTAAACCTACAATAACACTCGGCGTTAATAAAATAAATCTATCACACAAACCAACCCCCAAAGCCAAGGAACCTATCCCGGCTGAAAGCTAAATCTATAATCATAGCTCTGATACCAACTGTGACGACCCGACCCGGATCCCAAGACGAAATCCCAAGGTCGTGCCGCCAAGAATACAAATAACAATACACAAGTAGCAAATAATGGGTAGGGCCATAACGGCGATACACCGACAACTTAAAACACATGCGGAAGCAAATGAAATAAAACAGTGGCGCCCGAGCTAACAAGCTCAAACTAAAACAACCAAAGAGATGATTAATCTCTCGGTCCAAAAATTCGACTTCGTGTCGCAACATTGGGCACGTAGAACAAACTCCCTGTTATGCAATTCAAATATATAGCATAAAATAAAACCAAGTCATCGGCGAACTACGGTAGGAACTCCAACATTAAACTAAGTCTAAGACTCTAGTCTAACAACTCAACGGCTAAACACATGCCTGAGAACAAACATATTAATAACTAGCAATATAGCATGCTAAACATTTTCACCAATAAACCAAGCGACTAACAACTTAAGTACTAACAATTAAAAGTACTAACACAAGTAAGCATATGGAGATAAAGCCATAAATATACATCAAGCACAACCACCACCGGTTGGCTACCAAAAGAATAAGCTAACAACATAAATACAACATTACAACCATATTAAGGTTTGCTACCCAAATCATGAAGTTTACATAACTTCATCATCCCAACGACCTCACCAAAAACAAAATGAACAACTATGTAGCAACCTTGCCAAAAGAATCCCTTGCCAACGTAACCTCACGGATTTACTTGGATCCGCCGAGCGACTTCGGATCTAGGGAAACACAACCAACAAATAAAAGTAAGTCACAATGACTTAGTAAGTTACTAACCATAACTTCCTATCATGGCATAATGCTCAATCATAAAATATGTCATGCTATCGTCATGAAATAACCGTATATCAATTCATGTCATGGCATCCATGCTCGACATTAAATAAATATGTTATCGTTAAAGTATAACATCTCATCATAAAACCATGTCAAGGCATTTTAGTCCTAAACAACAATAATTATACCTTTGGCATAAAACAACATTCCCATAATATTCATGTGGTAGCATATATGCTTAACAACTTAAATCAATATGTTATCTATTAAGTATAACATGTAAGAAACCAACACAAACATCATATCATCATATCCAAATTCACCAAGCACGTTATTTACTTAAGCACTTGTGAAACAATTCATATATATAAGGGATATGATACCATTACCGAAATTCCGATCACGATAAGCGATAAGTGTCGTTAAGCTAAGCCTGCATATTTTGAAAAACACGTGCATAAAACCCTTATGTGCCCTCGATATCCCTCGTCGTAGATATCGGCGTCCCGAGATCTCCGCTCGAGTTCCATAGTTATCAAAGTCATGTGTATTACTACAACTAAGATAAACTACTTCCCCACCGTGGCCATCGATGGAGGGGTGTGTGCAAACCCGGCACGGCGATACATCGCGATCACGAATCCCATAATTCGTGAAGACGATGTATCGTCCCACCAAAGACTCAACAGACCGACGCCAGCTGGACTTAAAACCCAAGCACAAGTAATATATACTCATATGCTCAAAACAAGTAGGTAAACACTCTACTATCAAACTAGTCATGCGATTCATTCACAACTAGCATAAACATCATAACCGAGAATCATATAAGCTCTCATAATCAAGTGTGCTACACACACTTCAAAACTTCTTGGAGGCTCGACCTCCATGAATTCTACCCAAAATTCCGTAGGACTTAAAATTATAGTTCCTAGGATTCATACTAACCCAAAGGTTAACTCCGTTGAGTTCAATCTAAGTTTTCCGAAAATTCAAGGATTAGAAGCTTAGGCTTCATCATCCCCTTATGTTCATAACTATCGCCCAAAACCACAATCCCAATGTTCAATATACTCATATAAACCCAACAAACTAATTAACAATGCAACTTAGAATAATTTAGCCATGTTGTGCATAATTTCATCCAAGTCATCATACCAACCATAACCTTCAAATCATGATTTAAAATTTACAACATGGTTGAATAGACTCTATTGAGCATATAAAACATATCAATCAAGCTAACATCAATAGATTGCAAGCTAGAACAAAATTAGGGCAAGGCACCCTCCAAGCATCTCAACCAAACTAACATCAATCTACATGAATACACAACATAATCAAGTTCAATAGGCAATTTAGAACATGAATTTCACATAATCATGGTCTCACATAGGCCAATCAAGTTCTAACATGAATTTGAAATCCTAGGGTTCATACATTTTCTATAAACCCTAACAATGGCTTCCATTGACCCAAATAGCATAAATGGTTGTTTCCCTAGGGTCAATGGAGCCTAAAAAGAAGGAGAAGAAAGGTAGAAACTTACCAAAACTTAGCCCTAACAAGCTGAGAATTCGTGCCCTAACAATGGTGTTTCTCCTCAACTCTTTCTTCAAACTTGAAGGTGGAATGGGGAAGAAGAAGACTCTATTAATGGCCTCCAAGATCAGCCCTTCAAAACCCACGAATCTCCTCCTCAAGCTCTCTCTCTCAAGCTCTTTGAGTGCTCCCAGAATTCGCAAGAAGAGAAAAGGGGGGAGTCGACCTTTCTACCTTGGCCGAACTATGGAGAGTGAGCGGCTGTTTTTGGGTTTTATATGGGGATTAAATCCTCTAATTAAACCACTAATTAGCCCCTAATACTCTAATAGGTGTTTAGGATTAGTATTAGGATAAATAAGTAGGGTTAGGATGGGTTTAGATTAGGTTTAATTGGTCAACAATTCGGACAGAACAGAAAAAAAGGCAAAATCCCGACTTTCTGGAAATTGACCCTTGCGGTCGCTTAGGGTTAGGGTGATGCGACCGCATCAAAGGGATTTTCAGCATTTAGGGTTTTCTGCTTTCCTTGCTCGGTCCCGGACTCTCCCGCGTGCAATCTCGAGTCCTTCCAAACCAAAAATGGTCTACAATTCAACCTTAATAACCTCCAAACATTAACCAAAGGAATCAAGTCTCAAACCTCATCAAAACATGGCCCAGAACTCAGGCAGAACTCGTCCGAACGACGACCGGAAAAGTGAAACTGAAAAGGGTTTTCGCTAGAATCCAACTAGTAACCAAACCGACGATGCATCTAGCATCTAAACAACATCCAAGGCATGTTAATGATGTTTTAAATGCCCTCTAACAATAATCCATGAAGTTACAACATAAATCTTAAACCCGAGATTCAAAGCATCTCGCGAAAGAAAAGTGCATACATGCATCTCAAACGACGTCAACGATCATGCTATTGACTCTAAACATATACGGGAGCTAAATGAACATGTTTATGATGATTATCAATGTATGAATCCATGCATAACACAATCAAGCAACATTTTAGGGTTTTACAACCCAAACGCCTATGCCACAAGGTATAAGAGTTTTTACTTGAAAACTTTCGTTTTATGCCTCGAGAGTTAGTTTCATTATTATGGGACTCATTTAATGAATTGACTGTGTCAAGTAAATATAGATTATCAATGTAAGACAAAGAGCTAGTACCAAAAAGTTTTGAATCAAAATATATATTGCATTTATTATTGCCGAAGATACAGGAATAACCTTCCCGATCTAATGTAGTGACGGAAATCAAATTCCGTCTAAAAGATGGAATAATAAATACATTGTTCAAAACTAAATAATATCAAGTACTAAGAGATAATCTAAAAGTCCCTATACCCTCCACCTCTACCGGCTTTCCAGCTCCCATGTAGATGAATCTTTCACCTTCATTGGGCGTTCGGTAGTTCAGGCAACCCTGCATACATGAACTTATGTGAGTAGTTGCACCGGAGTCTAACCACCATGTATACGAAGGAATTGAAACTAAATTAGCTTCAGTACAAACAAAGCTAAATGACATACCTTTCTTAATTCGCCATTGGCGATACTTAGCGTCGGGCTTCGGGCATGTGAGTGGGGTCCTTGCAAAAGAAGCACTTTTTCACTTTTTGATCATTTGATGATCCCTTAGGCTTCTTTATCGCAACCGCAATCTCCTTACCTTTTCTCTTAATCCCACGAGAAGAGGTAGATGCATAATGTGCACTTTCGGGTTTGGTGTGTTTCAACCTATCTTCTTCCTCCGTGACATGTGAAATTAATTCATTAATATTCCACTTGTCCTTTTGACAATTATAGGTCGTTTCAAAATGACCAAATTGTGAAGGAAGAGAAATTAAAGCCAAATGCACAAGCAAGTCTTCCGATAAGTCCAACTTGAGTGCTTTTAATTTCGTTGATAGATGAAACATCTCCATTATGTATTCCCTTAGATTTCCGGTGCCCTTATACCTCATGGAAACAAGCTTCCTCAAGGTAGCACTTGTTTCCGATTTATCGCTTTGCAAAGCGTTGTTCTAGGGCATCTAGGAAACCTTTTGCACCATCATCCTCGGAGACACTTGTTTAGAAATGTCTCCTGACTGCATTCTTAATTATGCTTAGGCTGACACGATTAGAACGCTTCCACCTCTCTGAACTTAAGCGGTCTTTCGCAGTGCTTTTATCAGTTAGAGGGGCAGGAGCTTGTTCTCTTAATGCAAGGTCAAGGTCCAAACAGCCTAAGACCATAATAATCTTGTTTTTCCAAGTTTTAAAGTTTGTCCCAGTTAGCAAAGGAATTGAGTTTAAGGCAGTAGTAACAGATGAAGCACTGATCAAATCTGAATGAAGAGAACAAAAGAATGAAACAAAACATATATAAGAAACTACACAATGATTAATTATATCAAAATGAATTCCATCATAGTAAAAGATAATCAATATGACATCAAGACTAATCTTTGGATTGCGAATTGACTCACAATTTGATTTATCTTAGGGTAAACAAATAGCTTAAACAACACATTTTAAATTCTTGCCTTCCTTTGGGCCGGATCAAGTATAAAAAAATGTCCTAAAATTTAAGGTATTTGTTCCCCGGTAATAAAGAATATAAACAATTCACTTTAAACACCCGCCTTCCTTTGGGATGGTTCACAGCGTTTAAAATGATCAAAAGTTTAGTTCAATTATTACCCTATGAATGCAAATGCTTAGTCAATAACAAGGTCTCCTTTGGGAAACAAACATGTTATCACATATCAATATTTACATTCATCACTTTAACAAATTTGTATTTAAATAACGTAAATTGCTTTGGCAACAATATTATTTAAATAATGAATAAATTTGTTTAAGCATATAATTAATCATACTTTAGGGCACTTAAGACTTTAAGGTAATTTCTGAAAATTTAAAAGGTAAAGAAATAAGCGAAATTTATTAATAAAAGATAATATCCTTTTGTTCTACCCGTCCATTCTTAAAGTTTAATAACTCCAAGAACCACCGAAGCGCGACTGGTGTCCAGACATTATAATTTATTAATAGATTATCAAAATTTTGGGCAACGAAAAGTCACCAATTATACTCAAAAAGTCACCACGGTTGGACCATTAATTTGATGAAGCCTTTTAACCAACTTATATTCAATTAAAAGTCACCACGGTTGGACCATTGCCTTTTGATAATTTGATGAAGCCTTTTATGAACAGTCTTTCAACCAAATTTCCATTTTAATGCATTATAATTATTGGCTATGTAAATGGGACAAGTTTGCACTTTAATTAACATGATTCAAACAAGTAGACCTAGATTTACACACTCCAAACACATGATGTTGGCTATGTAAATGGGGTAATCTTGTATGAACCATTGTGTCTCTTAAAACTTGATCTTACCATTATTGCCAGAAATTGAATGAAGTTCTTAATTTAATGGTGACTCAAATTTTTTTTTTTCAACCAAAGTAAGTAGATCCGCATACTCACAACACATTTAAAAAAATGCGTGGCTATGCATATGAACAAACTCACAACGCATCCAAGGATGGTGGCTATGTTCAAAAATGGGATAATCTTACATTAAGGATTGAAAACCTTTTGAGTAAAACCAAAATTCAGAAATAGAATGAAGTTATGAACATAATACTCTTAGACAAATGAGTATTATGTACAAGAACAAAACCAAGTGTAATTATACATGGATTACAAACTTAAACAAATTAAAGCACAAGACTTTATAAGAAATTCAAACTCAATCTAGTATATGAGCAGGCTCTGATACCAATTGTTGGAACAATTACGATCCATTAAACATGAACCGACTCATTACTAGATTAAGAAGAGAAGAAGAAGAAGAAGACGGAAGCGTGTAATTACCTTGTGATTCCATGTTCGTTCTTAATCTTGTTCTTGTTCTTGAGTAAAGAGGATGAAGTAAGAAGATAGACTTCAAATTAGGGAGGAGTAGATCTTCTAAATGATGAGTGCCCTTTAATCTCTTTATTCTTCAATTACTTAGGAAGAGTTTTTGACTGAATGAGAATAATGTAACTAGTAGATACATAGGCTTGATGGATAAGCCTTTATATAGGAATCCAAGGGGCACTTCATTTAGGGACTACACCTATTGATATATAAGATATTACCATTATGCCCATCATTTAATGGTATACTTATATTATGGAATTCTACATATTATGTTGAGTTCTATGCTTTATACCATATATTATAATATTGATCATTATATTATTAAGTATTTATATGTTATATTAATCCATGTTCTTACAGAGAGTAGTAAAGAAACAACCGGATATTGCAGTGCCTTGAAAATAATATTGGTCTCGTTCTTTAATGCAAGCTTGGGAAAGAACAGGTATATCGAATACCAATGCACCAAGCAACAAAAATATCCTACTTACAAGATGTGTGTCCACTAGGAAAACTTTTTGTGCCCTTCTTTGATGACACTTTTCAGTCTAGTACACATAATATTCTTCATGACAGGATCAAAAACATGTATATGTCAAGTACAGGTAATGTTAGTGATGCTAGCAAAACCTTAATCTTGATAAACCAAAAATAAATTAAGGGAGCACGATACACATCTTCTTGTGTAGGAAAATTACCCAGTATGGCTTGATGCAAATCACATACATCTTTTCTTCTAAAGTAGTAGATGATAATCACAACAATAAAATAGTATGGCAACAATCTGTCAGAAGAAGGAAGGCAAGCAGCAGAATATTTGTGTCTACCATTCAAATGAATATAAATGGAGTCAATTTTATTTTGGATTCATGTTTATGGAAGAGAAATCCTATCGGAACAGCCCAAAAGGGAACAATATTGTCTTGCAAAGGGTACATAAGATCTGTCATCATGTCCTACCCAACAAAGCGGTGAAATGGCTCTATAACATTCAGAATGAGTTTTTGAGGTGCAAACGCATTGCAAAGAACAAGTTTGTTCTTCCTTCGGTTTTTCTTTCAAGGTGAGTGAAGCCTGGAAAGATTAATCAAACGACATTCTTTACGACAAGTGAGTGAAGCTTGTCCGGTGAGGCCGATCTATCCTAATCTTCTTCTTCTTTTTTTATTTTAATTGGATCGTGGCAGCCTGTTTCTTTTTCATGGGCGGAGCAGTTTTTTGGGCAGCATAAACATCAAAAATCGTGGACTGTTTTTGGGTAGCATAGTATCCAAAACGTGGGCTGTTTTGAAGGCAGAATAGACGTGGGTTTCGCAAGTGTTTTGAACAGTTTTTGTGCGTGGGAATTGCTGGAATCGGGAGACAGTTTGGGCAGTCCTAAACTCAAGTTATTGTTAATTATTTGGGTATATTTGTAAAGAAAACATTCTAGTAAAAACAAAAAGTTCTAAGGGAGGTTAGAGTCGGGTTTTGGGGATGTTTTGAGAGGGTTTTGTGCGGCCATAGGGCTGTTAAAAAGGGGCTGGAACAGAATTGTGGTGTCCAAGATTTTGACACTGTATCAGGCGTCCAATTGAATTTCTGGCATATTCCCTAATTTGAAAGAGCAAAAGGATTAGTTACTAGAATTGAATTTTTTTCAAACTCTCAAGACAACCTCAAAAATATTAGTAGAGTGACAAAACAACAAAATGCTACATTGAAGCAACAAAAACAATTTAAGGAAGTTATCCAAGTCAAAAATAAATCTTAGCAGTGAACTAAATACAACTATGATGGCCAAAACAGAAAGCTTCTAAGTCTTGGACCAACTTAAATAGCAAACACTCTCACTTCATGCCAAGACAAGTAATTTTTGTCAAGTGACAGTTATAGGGCAGGCTGGGCATTGAAGTATTGAGCACAATTTCTTATAAGCAAGGAAAAATTGACACATAAGCACAAGGATAGGTGTAGGCAAGCTGGGAATAAAAAGAATGGAATGGCCAAAAAGTTAATAATCTTTCTATAGACCAAATAGAGTAGTGAAATCAATACTTAACCTTTTGTTTAACATAGCTATTATTGATCTAATAAGTGAGACGTTTTGTAGAGAACTTTAGTATATTACTATTGTTTTTATGCTAATTCTTAAATTGTAAGGTATCTTTAATGTGCTTGTAGGTTGTGCTTTTCTTGCATCTTCTTATTCTTATTATAAATATTCTTCTTATTCTACCATCATTCTGACTAATTCTCTTTGTCATTTTATCAAACACTTTGAGTGCACATTTTTACGTTTACAAATTTAAATGCTAATTAATAAACAAATTCCATTTTACATCAATCTCAAACACTACCAAACAGATTTGCAGAATAGAAGTATACAATTCATGAAATCAAATTTGTAGTCCTAGTCAATTATTCTCAAATACTTATAAAAAAATTAATTATTCTCAAAAAAATTGCTACAAAGAATAACAATGTTCTCAATTCTTTCGGATAACCTAATCTAGTTCTTCTGAGAAAATTACAAAACCTAGACAATGTTTGAAAGAAGAGAAGGAGGGGGACTTACGGTGGAAGAGCTACCATGGTTACCTGGCGGTGGTGGTGGGGGGCAGAGGGAGTTGAAGCAGAAGAATCAGCTGTGGCTGCTGTGATGAAGAGAGAAGAGAGAGTTTGAGAGTAGAGGGTTTGGGAGACACCGTGAAGGGAGAGGAGGGGGAAATAGAGAGGCTGAGAAGGGAGCGTACCTGACCGCTTGGCAGGGATCGTAGGAGGCGCAGTCGGAGGGAGCGTTCTGCGAAGAGGAAGAGAGAGAGAGAGAGCACATTAAATTGAGAGGGTTTTTGGCTACTGAAACTTTTTTTAGTGTAATGTCGTGGGAAAAATTAGAGTAGGCGGGGAAATTATGCGGGGGTGGGGGGAATTATGCCGCGTCTTTTTTCAATCGTGTATTAAAATGTATAGCATAACGTTTTAAAACCAAACGTTGTGTTAAAAAGTATTAGAAAACATTTTTTTTATAAACATTGTTAAATAAAAAATTTGTTCCAGAGAAACACAACGTTTCTTAAAAAAACGTTGTGTAAAAACAATCATATTACAACGTTTGAATGAAAAACGTTGTGTAAAGTGACCCTATTACAACGTTTTTGAAAAATCGTTGTGTGAAATTACCATATCACAACGTTTCTCTAAAAACGTTGTGTAAAATGACCCTATCACAACGTTTTTTGAAAATCGTTGTGGATCAAACGTTGTGAATGACCAGTTTTCTTGTAGTGATAAATTGGTATTGGTAGAGACTATGTCATATTATTGTAATTGGTACTTAAATATTGGTACAAAGTATGTTATGTTGTAATTGTAAACACAATCCTTTCCTATTATGCTAGTTTATTCAACTGGTTAAAGTTGGTTTTGGTTTATGTCTGTGGTTTAACAGGTGTTTTGATAAACCATGTTGATAGAAACATGTTTATCAACTGGTGTATCAACTGGTTTATTGATAAACCAGGTCTGTTTATGTTGTAATTCAGTTTCCCAAGTCCAGAATGGCTTTTCCTTTGAAAATGCACATGGTTTATTAGCTGGTTTATTGATAAACCATGTTCACATATTGGTTTATGAAACTGGTTTAAGAAACTGGTTTATTGATAAACCAGATAGGTTTTATTTTATAATTTGGTTTGAAGTGTCAAAAATGGGTTTTCCTTTGAAAATGCACATGGTTTATCTGCTGGTTTATTGACAAACCATGTTCATAGATTGGTTTATGAAACTGGTTTAAGAAACTAGTTTATTGAACTGGTTTGTTGATAAACCATTGATAAACCAGGTAGGTTTTATGTTATAATTTGGTTTGAAGTGTCAAAAATGGTTTTATTTTGAAAATGCACATGGTTTATCAGCTGGTTTATTGATAAACCATGTTCACAGATTAGTTTCTGAAACTGGTTTATCAACTGGTTTATTGATAAACCAGGTAGACTTTATGTTATAATTTCGTTTGAAGTGTCAAAAATGGTTTTTCCTTTGAAAATACACATGGTTTATCAGCTGGTTTATTGATAAACCATGTTCACATATTAGTTTATGAAACTGGTTTATTGAACTGGTTTATTGATAAACCATTGATAAACCAGATAGGTTTTATGTTATAATTTGGTTTGAAGTGTCAAAAATGGTTTTTCATTTGAAAATGCACATGGTTTATCAGCTGGTTTATTGATAAACCATGTTCACAGATTGGTTTATGAAACATGTTTAAGAAACTGGTTTATTGAACTGGTTAATCAACTGGTTTATTGATAAACAAGGTAGGTTTTATGTTATAATTTGGTTTGAAGTGTCAAAAATGGTTTTTCTTTTGAAAAATGCACATGGTTTATCATTTGGTTTATTGATAAACCATGTTCACAGATTAGTTTATGAAAATGGTTTATTTAACTGGTTTATCAACTGGTTTATTGATAAACCATTGATAAACCAGGAAGGTTTTATGTTATAATTTGGTTTGAAGTGTCAAAAATGGTTTTTCCTTTGAAAATGCACATTGTTTATCAGCTGGTTTATTGATAAACCATGTTCACATATTAGTTTATGAAACTAGTTTATTGAACTGGTTAATCAACCGATATATTAATAAATCATTGATAAACCAGGTAGGTTTTATGTTATAATTTGGTTTGAAGTGTCAAAAATGGTTTTTCCTTTGAAAATGCACATGGTTTATCAGCTGGTTTATTGATAAACCATGTTCACAAATTAGTTTATTAAACTGGTTTATTGAACTTGTTTATCAACTGGTTTATTGATAAACCAGGTAGGTTTATGTTATAATTTGGTTTGAAGTGTCAAAAATGGTTTTTCCTTTGAAAATGCACATGGTTTATCTGCTGGTTTATTGATAAACCATGTTCACAGATTAGTTTATAAAACTAGTTTATTGAACTGGTTTATCAACTGGTTTATTGCTAAACCATTGATAAACCAGGTAGGCTTTATGTTATAATTTGGTTTGAAGTGTTAAAAATGGTTTTTCCTTTGAACAATGCACATGGTTTATCAGCTGGTTTATTGATAAACCATGTTCAAAGATTGCCTTATGAAACTGGTTTATTGAACAGGTTTATCAACTGGTTTATTGATAAACCAGGTAGGTTTTATGTTATAATTTGGTTTGAAGTGTCAAAAATGGTTTTTCCTTTAAAAAATGCACATGGTTTATCAGCTGGTTTATTGATAAACCATGTTCATAGATTGGTTTATGAAACTGGTTTATCAACTGTTTATTGATAAACCAGGTAGGTTTTATGTTATAATTTGGTTTCAAGTGTCAAAAATGGTTTTTCTTTAAAAAATGCACATGGTTTATCAGTTGGTTTATTGATAAACCATGTTCACATATTGGTTTATGAAACTAGTTTAAGAAACTGGTTTATCGAACTGGTTTATCAACTGGTTTATTGATAAACCAGGTAGGTTTTATGTTATAATTTGGTTTGAATTGTCAAAAATGGTTTTTCCTTTGAAAATGCACATTGTTTATTAGCTGGTTTATTGATAAACCATGTTCACAGATTGGTTTATGAAACTGGTTTATCAACTGGTTTATTGATAAACCATTGATAAACCTGGTAGGTTTTATGTTATAATTTGGTTTGAAGTGTCAAAAATGTTTTTCCTTTGAAAATGCACATGGTTTATCAGCTAGTTTATTGATAAACCATTGATAAACACAGAAAAATTGTTCCTGCAGCAGGTGTTAGTAGAATAGAGTATGAGTTAAACTTTTTACATTTAAAATTTAAGTACACCAAATATAATGAGTTTGATGGATAGATAGAGTTGCTAGTGTGTCTCAAAAACACTTCAATCTTGTGCATTATCTTCATCAGAAGATTCTTCATTTGCAGCTTCAGCAGCTTGTTCTATAGCTCTTCCTAGGTGTTTAGCTGCAAAGCCTAATCTCTGTTTTAGGCCTGAGATTTTCTCTTTGTAACCTGCAGCCTGTGCTTCAGCTTTTTCAGCTCTTGCCTTTTGCTTTAGTTCTGCTTCTTTGAGTGCTAAGGCTTCTGCTTTTAACTCAGCTATTTGTTTCTCTTCCTCCTCCTTGAATTCTTTAAGTCCAATAGACTCACCTGCAGTATATGCAGCTTGAACTGCAACATATATGGAGTCTTGTATGGAGGGTAGAAGAGCTTGAATCTGCAAACCTTGAACCTTTTGGTTCATCTGTTGTTGTACTTCCTGAATCTGTTGATTCAGCTGATGGTTCATGTCCTTGAGATCTTCTTTGATGTGCACCTGAGTAATTCTTACAATATCTAGTGCTTCATAGTAAGTAGCACCTTCAGGAAAGAGATTACCAGGAGCAGCAGGGTTGAAGTAGAAAGAATCTGCAGGAGAAGCAAGAGTAGCAGTTGGTGGTGGATCAGCAGGAGCAGCAGGAGTAGCAGTTGGTGGTGGAGCAGCTATTGAAGTTGTAGGAGCAGCATCTGTAGGTGAGGAAGAGGGGGTGTCATCAGGGAATACTGTTTTCTTCCCAGTAGGGTGAAGAATAGCTAGTTTAACAGTAGCTTTCTATATCTTCCTTAGCCTATAAGCATGAATATGGGTTGGAAAAGGCTGGAAAGTTTCTGCAGCTGCTTCTGATGTAGTCTTTGGAGGCACAAATTCTTCTGAGGATGAACTGTCTTCGGTAGATGTAGATGAAGAAGATGAAGTTGAATCAGTAGAAGTGGCTTCATCAGCTGTTGGCAAAATCATGGAGATGGGTTGAGCTATAATGGGTGAAGGAGAAGCATGTGGACATGGGGTTTTATGTGGTTCAGGAGATGGCTGCGTAGAGGTAGAAGCTCCTGCTACCTTTGTGGATCTGTTTTCTAAGAGAGACAGATACTTAGCAACAGCCATACCTGCTGATGTGTGAATGTACTTCATGGCTTGCTCATGAATCAATTTGAGCATGTTTGGATTGATGTTAGGCATACTTCCATATACTTGTTCAAGTAGATCATCTTCAGTGACTTCTCTTCCTACTAAGTAGGGATCATCTGTTGTTGGCATTGGTAGCTTGTAAGTAGCATTGAAGATATCCCATACTTTCATCACCAGCTCATCATGCACAAATCTGTCTTGGGCATGGTAGAAGGCATTCCATTGAAGAGGCATATGGTCAAAATATTTACCATAATTTAATTGAATGACCTCTTTTGAGTTCATTTCTTCAGAAGGTTTGTGGTACGCGACATGCTGCTTCCTATTTTTGTTGTCATCCACATATTTGAAGAGATGAACGTTTGGTTTTGCTTCCTTATTTTCTTCATGAAAGGAGAAAAGGGCTTGAATGAAGTATGGAAGGTGATCAATTGGAAATACCCAATTTTCAGGTATGGGAGTAGGATTTATAAGGTAGGGAGAGTGTTTGGGATGATAGGTTGGATTAAAGATAGGAGGGAAGTAAGGCTTCTGCTGTTTCCTAGATCTGGTACAAGCAGCAGGTGTGGATTGAAGGTTGGAAGGTTCAGCGTTTAGGGGAAAAGGAATGAAGGTTTCAGGGTTCAGATCAGCAGATGCTCGTTTCTTCTTCCTTGAGTAACTTCTGCCAACATGACTGGAAGAAGCACCAGCAGCAGGTGCAGATGATGTAGCTTCTACAGTTGCATTTGCTTCTTCTTCAATCTCTTCCTCCTCCCTTATAACAAGGTGCCTTCTTTTCTTCCTTTCTTCTCTTGCAGCAGCAGGTGGAACATACCTGCTGGACTTTGTAACCCAAGTTAGATCAGTACAACCAAACTTTCTTCCTGTCCAATCATAAACCACTTCACCAACAGCAACACTCTGCATCACAACTTGATTTTTTCTAAGAAAATGGGTGATGATGAGGTGATGAGTCAACCTGGGTTTGTTGGGATGCTTCCTGTGCTTTGTGATGTTGTCAAATACAAACTCCACCAGAACAGCAGCCCAGTTGATGTCTTCACCAATTACAATTGCAGACATCAGCTTCAATTGGACTTCAGTGATTTTATCCTTTGCCCCAAATTTGATAATCAAGCACTTGTCCAGAACAGCAGTTAGGGCATAGTGCAGAGGCATGAGCAGGTTCTTCTTCCTGTCAGCAGCTACAGCAGGTTCAGGAATACTTCCTAACATGATAGCCCATCCACTTGAAACGATTTTCTTTGTAATTTCTTATATGGAGGCACCTGCTGTTTTGAGCTTTGGAAAAGCAGAAAGAATGGTTTGGGCATCAAACACAATCTTGGTGCCATTAATGTTTCGATAAGAGAGTGGGGAATGTTTGGGGTAGGATTCATCTATTTGGAAGAAGAGTTCGATGAGGGTTTGGTATGTCGTTGGTGTTGAAGGTCAGAAGAGGAAGAACACCAGAATTGTCGAGAAGGGTGACTAGGTCGCTTCCAAGACCATCTCTATTGAGAACAACAACATCAAGAAGACAACCAAATTCTGTTTTGTCCGCCATTGTACCTGTCCTGTGCTGTGTGAGCAGAAATTAGGGTTTTAGTGAAGAAGATGAAGTGCAGGTGAAGGAAGAGAGAAACTTTTGGAGGTTTAAGCTTTTTGAAAATTGTCAAGTTTTCAAATGAGATAGTGTACATTTAATGTTTTGGCTATTCAACCGCCATTTGTCTATTCAACCGCCATTTGAGATAGTGGACAGTTATAGAACACGTTTTTGAAAATATCTAATTTTATAACATGATAAATAAATTTTTGAATAAAAATCATATATTAATCATAGAAATATCTAATTTTATAAAAAGATAAATAATTTTTTGAATAAAAATCATATATTAATCATAGAAATATCTATTAAAGATTTAAAACAAATATTTCTACAATAGGTGTTAGCAGGTGTAAAAAACGGGTTTTTCTTTTAAAATGCATCTGGTTTATCAGCTGGTTTATTGATAAACCATTGATAAACTCAGAAAAATTGTTCCAACAACAGGTGTTAGTAGAACGGTATGTGAACAAATTAAGTACACCAAATGTAAGTACACCAAACTTATCAACAAATTGTATCATGTGTTTTACTCAGCTGATTTATCAATAAACCATTGATAAACCAGATCATATACATATTTACAGTCATAGTTAGAGTCACCATAGGCACATGTCCAAAAATCATTGAAATTTACATCTTCCCCTCCCCATCAACAAATACAAAAGATTGGGGGTACACATTGTTATAACCTTACTTACATTACAAAAGAAGAGACAACCACATTATAACATGAAAAGTCAGTCAGACAGACAACAAGACAGCAACAACTAGCAAGAAAAGAACACTAATGACACCTAAAATCCACATGATTTTTTTATTGTCTTGAACAGCCCTCATTTCAAGTTCGCAAATCTCTACTTTCAGCTAAGAGATTGTTCGAAGAAGTCCTGGAATCACTATTGTTGATCGAGGGCACATTGGTGGGTCATACCACACGAAGTATCCACACCCACCGTCCTGTAACATACATCCAAATGAGAAAGAGAACACAATTTAAATTTAACAATAAAACCCTAAAACGAAAGAATACTTACATAGGAATAGTTGGTAAAGCCGAAGAATTTTCTCCCAGGATTGGTTCCTATCCACGATGTCTTCAAAACAGTAAGGTGCCCACAATAGCATGAAGCATTCACCATCGCCATTCCCCGTAGATAGGAGAGGAGGAATTTGAATTGAATCGGTAGAGAGAGAGATAGGGCAGAGTAGAGATTGGATATGGAAGTGGAGAGAGAAATGACGAGGAATTGGAATGAGAGAGAATGGATAATCCAGGGTTTTATATGGCCATTCAAATTTGACTTCAAAATTTGGGAGGCAAATTTGAAGTCTGAACAAATTTGGAGAGATTAATATAGGTACTAATTTAACTTAACTTAACTTAACGTAACGTAACGTAACGTAACGTAACTTAACGTAACCTAACTTAACTTAGCAACTTAATAACGTAACTTAGCAACAGCAACTTAACGTAACGTAACGTAACTTATAACATGAAAACACGCTACGCCTATTGGCGAAACAGTATAATGAACTACGATGGACCATTATAACATGAAAACACGTTACACCTATTGGCGAAACGGTATAATGAACTACGATTAACCATTATAACAGGAAAATACGCTACACCTATTGGCGAAACGGTATAATGAACTATGATGGACCATTATAACAAGAAAACACGCTACACCTATTGGCAAAACAGTATAATGAACTACGATGGACCATTGTAACATGAAAACACGCTACACCTATTGGCGAAACGGTATAATGAACTACGATGGACCATTGTAACATGAAAACATGCTACACCTATTGGCGCAACGGTATAATGAGCTACGATGGACCATTATAATATGAAAACACGCTACACCTATTAGCGAAACGGTATAATGAGCTACGATGGACCATTATAACATGAAAACACGCTACACCTATTGGCAAAACGGTATAATAAACTACGATTGACCATTATAACATGAAAACATGCTACACCTATTGGAGAAACGGTATAATGAATTACGATGGACCATTATAACATGAAAACACGCTACACCTATTGGCGAAACGGTATAATGAACTACGATGGACTATTATAACATGAAAACACGCTACACCTATTGGCGAAACGGTATAATGAACTACGATGGACCATTATAACATGAAAACACGCTACACCTATTGGCGAAACGGTATAATGAGCTACGATGGACCATTGTAACATGAGCGTGGCGTAACAGCAACTTAACTTAAGCAACTTAACTGAGCGTAGCGTAGCGTGGCGTAACAACAACAACTTATCTCAATAGAGCGTGGCGTAGCGTGGCGTTACTTAACATAACTCAACGAACATAATGTAGCGTAATGTAACTTTAACAACTTAACAGCA
Source organism: Codonopsis lanceolata (assembly GCA_013146195.2). Taxonomy (NCBI): domain Eukaryota; kingdom Viridiplantae; phylum Streptophyta; class Magnoliopsida; order Asterales; family Campanulaceae; genus Codonopsis; species Codonopsis lanceolata. Next base: position 69,733,996 of record CM028381.1, read on the forward strand.
ATTTAACTTAACAAGCGTGGCGTGGCGTGGCGTGGCGTGGCAACTTAACAACTCAGGCGTGGCGTGGCGTGGCGTGGCAACAACAACATAGCAACAGCAGCAACTTAGCAGCAACAACTAAAGGCGGGCGTGTAGCGTGGCAACAACAGCAACAGCTTAACTCAAGCGAGCGTAACGCGTTACTTAAGCAACAACAACCTGGCGGGCGTGGCTTAACAGCAGCTTAACTCAACTAAATGTAACGTAACATAACGTAATGTAACGTAACGTTACATAACTTAACTTAACTTAACTCAACTCAACTGAACCTAACGTTACGTAACGTATCTTAACTTACCTCAACTGAACGTAATGTAATGTAATGTAACGTAACGTTAGCAACTTAACTAACTCTGAACATAGCGTGGCGTAACAGCAACTTAACTTCAACAACAACAACTCAGGGGCGTGGCGTAGCGTGGCGTGGCGGCTACATAACTTAACTTAACTTAATTTAACTCAACTTAACTTAACTAAATCATTTCTAGGCTGCTAGCTTCTCGATTGGCTAAATATCTCCCTCAGATTATTTCTCCTAATCAAAGTGCCTTTACTAAGGTCAGGGTGATTCAGGATAATGTTCTCTTGGCTCAAGAGTTAGTCTCTTTCTTGGGTAAAAAGATTAATGGTTCAAACATCATTCTCAAACTTGATATGGCGAAGGCTTTTGATCGGGTCTCTTGGATTTTTCTTATTCAAGTCCTTCGCAAGTTTGGCTTTCACAAGATATTCTTGGACCTGATCTGGCGTCTTATATCTGACAACTGGTTTTCTATCCTTATTAATGGTTCTCCGTCTGGCTTCTTCCATTCCTCTCGGGGACTTCGTCAGGGAGATCCTCTATCCCCAAGTCTTTTTATTCTGGCGGCAGAAGTGCTTAGTAGGAGCCTTAATGATTTGCACCTCTTGAAGCCTCGTACTCGGTTCTCTACTATTAGTGGCTGCCCTGTGATTTCCCACCTCTCATTTGCCGATGATATTATCATTTTTTGTAATGGCAATCGTTGGTCTATCCGCAAGCATATGTAAGTTCTTCAATACTATGAAGATGTTTCAGGTCAGGCCATTAACAAATCGAAAAGCCGTTTGTTTGTAGCCCCTTTGGTAAGTCCTGATCGGGCCCGTCGCATTGCTGATTCTATGGGTTTTTGCTTGGGATCTTTCCCCATTACCTATTTGGGCTGTCCGCTGTATTATGGGAGGAAGACAAGAAGTATCTTTGATCACCTTTTTGTTAAGCTTCGAGCTAGAATGGAGAGTTGGTTAGGGTCCTTTCTCAATGCGGCTGGAAGAATAACTCTAATTCATCATGTGCTTCAGTCCATTTCAACTTATCTTCTGGCCTCTCTAGACCCTCCCAAATCAGTGATTAAAATGTTAGATCGTGTTTTTGCCAACTTCTTCTGGAGTGACTCTGAGGGATCCAATAAATACCATTGGGTTGCATGGAATGTCTGCTGCCAACCTAAGTCTCTGGGCGGTCTTGGTATCACTTCCATTTCAGACATGGTTCAAGCGTATTCTATCAAATTATGGTGGCGATTCCGCACTTCGAATAACATTTGGTCCGACTTTTTACGAGCCAGATATTGCTCCTCTTCTCATGCTACTGTGTCAGCTGTTAAGGGGTCTCATGTTTGGCGTCGTTTAAAGTCTATCGAGCCCATCGCTGAGCCTCATATTCAGTGGAATATCGGATTGGGAAACAGCTCTATTTGGTTTGATCAATGGGTTCCGGGTCAGCTGCTATCAAGACCTCCTGATTGTGAGCTCTCTCAAGTAAAAAATTTATTCGACCCTACAGGGAATATTCTCAACTCCACAGCCTTATCTATTCTGCCTGAATCAGCCGTCTCCTTTATTAGAGACCAGCGTGTTACTCTCTCTACCCAGCCTGATTCTCCTTGTTGGACGGGCACATCTTCTGGCAAGTTCACGCTCTCCTCGTCCTTAGCAGTGCTAACGCCGGCAGTTCCTTCCTTTTCCTTTGCTAAATTTATCTGGCACCGCCGGCTTCCTTCTCACATTGGAGTTTTTCTTTGGCGGCTGTTCTTAAAGAGACTTCCGATAGATGAAGCCTTAATTCATAAGGGTTTTCAGATTGCCTCCAAATGTGTTTGTTGCTCTCAACCCACTTCTGAAACTTTTAATCATCTCTTCATTCATAGTCAATTGGCCTCTCCGATTTGGTTGGCTTTTAGTTTGTCTCATGATCTTCCTATTCAGGGAAATTCTATCAGGCAACGTTGCTTGGCAGGCTGGAGTTCCAACTGTACTGCTCATAAACTTCTCCCTTCTCTCATCCTATGGCATGTTTGGAAGACCCGTAATGCGCTCCTTCATGATTGCCCCAGTAGGTCTTTCTCCTCTCTTATCCATACCATCTCTCAAGACCTTTCTCTCCTTATGGGTAGTGGGAATTTCTCTACTCGACAAATTCGCATTCAAGCAGTTTGTTGGTCCAAGCCGTCTGGGTCTTTTCTTAAGCTTAACACTGATGGAGCTAGCAGGGGCAACCCGGGTCTTAGTGGTGGCGGGGGTATTGTTCGAGATTCGGAAGGTCGAGTTATTTTCGCTTATGCCTCTTTTTATGGCTCAGTCACTAACACAGTTGCAGAAATTAAAGCTCTTTTTCAAGGAGTTAGCTGGCTTCACATGCATGGTTTCCGTCAGGTGATTATTGAGATGGACTCTATGATCATCTTCAATTGTCTTACTAAAGGCTTTCTTCCTCCCTGGTCTCTTTACTACTATATTCGTTCCATCTTATCTATGCAGAGGGATTCATTGTTTTCCTTTAGTCACTGTTATAGAGAAGCTAATTCGGTTGCAGATGGTCTTGCAAATTATGCTATTGACTCTAGATCGGACTCAGAGTTCTTCTCTCTTGCTGCTTTGCCATCTTTGGTTAGAGGGAATTCTATTTTGGATAGTTGTGGCACTTCTCATGTTCGTATGTCTTAGTTATTTTTGCCTTTGTATCCTTCTCTTTTTCGAGGTAAGGCTCCTCTGTCACCCCATTTATAAGGGTAAGGCTGGTTGTCCCCCTCAAGTTTGTACCTTTTATTTATTAATAAAATTGTGCAGGGTGCCGCCCCTGTTTCCTAAAAAATAAAAAATAAAAAAAACAAAAATAAACTTAACAGCTTAATTTAACCCAGTGAGCGTAGCGTAACAAGCAACTTAACTCAGGCGAGCGTGGCGTAATGTAATGTTGCTTAACAACTTAACTTAACTCAAGCTGAGCGTAACATAGCGTGGCGTAACATAACAACAACTCAAGCGAGCGTAACATAACGTAAGGTAACGTAATGTTACTTAACGTAACTTAACGTAACTCAACTGAACCTAACGTAACGTATCTTAACTAACTTAACTTAACTTAACTCAACTAAAAGTAACGTAACAACAACCTAGCAACTTAACTCAAGCGAACATCACATAGCGTGGCTTTGCTTAAGCAACAACTAAAGCGAGCGTGGCGTAGCGTAGCGTGGCGTGCGTTAGCAACAACAGCAACCCGGCGGGCGTGGCGGCAGCAGCAGCAAGCAACTCAACTAAACATAGCGTGGCGTAGCGTAATGTAATGTTACTTACCTTAAGCAACTTAGCAACTTAACAGCAACAAGCGGGCGTAACATAGCGTAGCGTAATAACAACAACTCAAGCGGGCGTAACATAACATAGCGTTACTTAGCAAGCGTAACAGCAACTTCAACTCAACTCAGTGAACATAACATAACATAACATAGCGTAGCGTTAGCTTAACTTAACAACAGCAACTCAGCGTGGCGTGGCGTTACTTAACAACAACTCAACTTAACAACTAAACTTAACCTAAGCGTAACATAGCAACTTAACGTTAACTTTGTAACCCGTGAGCGTAGCGTGGCAATTTAACTCAGGCTGAGCGTGGCGTAAAATGGCGTTGCTTAACAACAGCAACTCAGGCGGGCGTGGCGTGGCGTGGCGTGGCAACAGCAACTCAGCGTGGCGTGGCGTTGCTTAACTAAATTTAACGTGGCAACCAGCAGCAGCACAGCAGCAACTCAACTAAATGTAGCGTGGCGTGGCGTGGCAACAGCAGCAACTAAAGCGGGCGTGGCGTGGCGTGGCGTAACAACAACAGCAATTTGACAGCAAGCAACTCAGGCGGGCGTGTGTGGCATGGCAGCAACTTAGCAACTCAGCTAAACATAGCGTGGCGTGGCGTGGCGTGGCGTGGCGTAACAACAGCAGCAACTAAAGCTTAACTAAACTTAAGCAAGCAATTTAACTCAACAACTCAGGCGTGGCGTGGCGTGGCAGCAACAACTCAACTAAGCGTGGCGTGGCGTGGCGTGGCAACTTAACAACAGCAACTCAGGCGTGGCGTGGCATAATGTAGCAACTCAGCGAAGCGTGGCGTAGCGTGTGTTGCCAGCAACAACATAACATAGCAACCAACTCAGGCCGTAGCGTAGCGCAATTTAACTTAACAACTTTGTAGCAACAACATAACTCAGTGAACATAGCGTAGCGTGGCAGCAATTTAGCGTGGCGTGGCGTAACTTAACTCAAGCGAGCGTGTGTAACCTAACCTAACCTAACTAGCAACAGCAAGCAGCAACAGCAATTTAACTTAACTCAGGCGGAGCGTATAGCGTAACAACAAGCAACAACTCAGGCGAGCGTGGCGTGGCGTAACAACAGCAACGTAGCGTGGCGTGGCGTTATTTAATAGCAGCAACTCGCAACAACTAAACTAAACTTAACTAAACTTAGCAACTAAACCTAAGCGGGCGTGGCGTAAGCAACTTAAATTAACTTAACTCAGCGAGCGTGGCGTAACCTAACTTTGCAACAGCAACTTAACTCAACTCAACAGCAACTTAGCAAGTTAGCCCAAAGCGTTAACTTAGCAACTTAAGCAATTTAACTCAACTTAACTCGGTTGAATGTAGCGTAACGTAACAACAGCAACAACTTAACTCAGCGAGCGTTCACGTTACATAGCGTAGCGTGCGTTAACAACAACTTAACTCTCAGGCTGAGCGTGGCGTGGCGTAGCGTTGCCTTAACTGTTTAACTTAACTCAGGCGAACATAGCGTAGCGTAATGTAACATAGCGTAGCGTAATGTAACTTAACTTAACTCAACTTAACTTAACTTGGCTCAGGCGAGCGTAGCGTGGCAACAACAACTCAAGCGGAACATAATGTAAAGTTACTTAGCAACTTATCGTAACTTAACAGCAACAGCAACTTAACTCAAGCGAGCGTGGCGTAGCGTAGCGTGGCGTTACGTAACTTGACTCAGGCGAGCGTTCGTTGCGTAGCGTTACTTAACAACTTAACGTGGCAACTCAGGCGTGGCGTGGCGTAGCGTAGCGTTAGTTAACTTTAGCAACTCAGCGGGCGTAGCGTAGCGTGGCGTGGTAGCGTGGGTTACTTAACAACTTAACTCAACAACTTAACTCAACAACAACTTGGCTCAAGAGCGTAGCGTGGCAACTTAACAGCAACTTAGCAATTCAAGCGGGCGTAACATAAAGTGACTTAGCAACTTAACGTGGCAACAGCAACTCAGCGAGCGTGGCGTATATAGCGTAGCGTGGCAACAACAACTAAAGGCGGGCGTGTGTAGCGTGGCGTTAGCAACTTAAGTTAACAACTTAACATAACTTAACTAAACTAAACTTAAGCAACAATTTAACTTAACTCAGGCTGAGCGTGGCGTAACATAACTTAACATAACTTAGCAACTTAACAGCAACTTCAACTCAACTGAACATAACGTAACATAACATAACTTAACTTAACTCAACTGAATGTAACGTAACTTAACTTAACTTAACCGCGATTACACCTACAGCATCTGCACCTGCTGCTGGTGCTTCTTCCAGTCATGTTGGCAGAAGGTACTCAAGGAAAAAGAAAAGAGCAGCTCCTAATCTCAATGGAATGCAATCAAAACAAGTAACCAGCTTCTAAATGCTAATGAACGGCCGGTGAATCAACAAATTCGAGAGAAACAAAGAGGCGATAAACCGGTTGAGTAAACAAGTTTCATAAACCAGTTAGCGTCAATAAGTGCATTTTCAAGCGAAAACCATTTTTTACTTAGGAAACCAAATTACAACATAAATATACAAGTTTACAACCCAGTTGCAATAAATATGATATTACACATTAATAACACTGAAGCTAAACTTAAATTAAATATAAATTAATTTGAACATGGAAATCTGAAAATTCTTAAATTAAAAATTAATAACAATCTAAAATCTAAACTTAAATGATCCATGAAATCAGAAAACTGAAAATGTTTTTAAACATTTGATTGTCTATCAGAAGTAGGTTGTCTATCAGAAATAAGTGTTTCATTTCTACATGAAAGTCGATTGTGCCCTACTTCTCCACATTTACTGCATCTTTGTCTTTTGCGAAACTCTCCGATCGATGGAATTCTCGATGTTCTGCGACGTCCAGCTCGTGGTCAGAATTCAGGTGGCAAGACAATCATTGCCTTAATTGCATCTGGCATGTCCCATTCCTCTTCATTAGGTGCTGGGAAGATGTTACATGAATATGCCATTCTCCAAGACGATGTTGTATAGAATGATGAGCACAATGGGTACACTGAAAAACATTTCTTGATGCAAACTGCAACTGCGTGCTCGTATGGTACATTGTTCAATTGAAACCTTTGGCAAGTGCAAGTATGTTTATCAAAATCCACCGTGGAATGCTTATTATCACCCGTCACCACTTACATGGACTAATTGATGGCTTCAATAACCGTATACTTCTTGGCCATCTCTTTGGTGGCTAGTTTTGCTTCCATTACCGGGGTTAAAACGGTCGTAGAGCCTGAAACTGACTCACGCCTCTCACAAAACCATTTCTGCAACGTTTTTCCAATACTTTGAAACAAGGAAAGTATAGGAGTCTTTCGAACTTCCTTGAACACTAAGTTGAGAGACTCCACATTGTTTGAAGTCATGATATTGTAACGGTTTCCTTTGCAATGTGACCTTATATAGACACCCCAATTTTGTACCCCTGGTATGTGACTCTGACATGTGATATCAAGAACTGTTTAAACTTAACAAATGTCAAGTTACAGGAGTCAAAATGCGAAAGGCAAAGTAGGATGCGCAAAATAGTGAATTGCAAGGGGTGAAAGTGCCAAAAATGAAAGTCAAATAGTGGCATGGCGCGGCCATAAAGCAAGGAGGGTGCCGCGCCATACCAAGGTGGAGTCGGCGCCAAGGGGGCTACTGTAGCTCTCAGACTTAACGCATTGTGCAACTCGCGAAGCCTGGTGTACAATGTGCTGAAGCCGGCTGAGGAAATTTCTTATTCCCGATGAGTCCTCCTCCCCTCCTATAAATTGAGGCACTGGGCTCCCTCTTCAGTGTTCAGAAAAATCGACAACGAAGCTCTGATATTTTCTCTCCGCGTTTTAAGAACGCCGAGAGTTTTAGTGAGAGGTGCGAGATAGGTGTGTGTAGCCCACCAAAGCTTCCAAACCTCCTCCAAACTCCGCCAAAACTTAAATCCACCGGTTATAAGTGATCCCTTGCCTAGTAGTTAGGTATCCACCCCACTTCCCCGGCCCAAAATCCATAAAGTAAGTCGTTACTCTGCCCGAGTAATGTATGACCCCGATTCCCGGTTAGCTTAAATTACGTGCAATGCTCGCACTTCTTCCTTTGTTGATCACTTATTTGATTTCTGAGAGAGTCTAGATGTGTATGAGAGATCACATTAAGACCAAAATACTTTTAAGAGATGTCATTTAGTTGTTAACTTGCTAAAGTCACAAGTCGTAACTCGACGATAATCGAAATGTGACGCGATTGAGAGTTTACCCGGGTTTTTGTGTTCCTGACCTCGATTTGGTCCTAGATCTTTACATGATGATTAAATAACATGTTTAGATGTGTTAGACTTCTAGATGGATGCATATATATAAGCATTAGATATCATTCATAATATCCTTAACATGATTTAAATTTTGTTTGAATGTTTGTCAAATCGACGGTTTGATTGCTACCATACTTCTTGTCGTTCTTCTTTTTTGTACGACTTTTTCGGTTGGTATTATTTTGACCCTAGATGACTAGGGGACCTTGGGGAATTAACTTAGAATTATTTTTGAGTGGTTGTGTAAACGTTTACACACGCTCGAGTTTGATTTTCGGAAATTCGCGTATTTCCGAAGGCCACGATAGGTCTGTAGTATTTTGGCCATAACTTTGTGTACGAAACTCGGAATTCGGATCCGTTTGATGTCTTAGAAACTAGACTCATAGATATTTCTAATCATACCTTTTGTGTAATTTTAGGACGTGTATTTCGGTACAGGAACATTTTGTAAAATGGCCCAAATTCTGGTCTACTATAGTTGACCACTCATTGTGTGTTAGACTTTATTTTTGGCCAATTACACACCTACCCTTAATGATAAACTCCCCACATTTAGTTCCTAAACCATCATAACTATCAACCTATGAGTACTAAACAGGTTTTGGGAGATTTGAAGGGATTAATAGACACTTGGCAAGGAGAGACATCAACATGCATCAACATGCATTGGTCACTCCCTCCCACCCCACTATTCAGCCATAAGGTGACCAAATACATCCACCAAAGCCATTTTCTTCACCCTCTCTCTCCTAAAACGTGGCTGAATACTCCTTGAAGGTTTGAGAGAGTTTTGAGTGGATTGAAAGCCACTTGGCAAGGGAGAACCCCTACATGCATTGGCCACTCCTCCCACTCACATTTTCAAGCCTTGGGGAAGCCAATACACCCACTAAGCCTTCCATTTTTGCCATCTCTCTCCAAAAACGTGGACAACATTTTGAGAGCTGAAAGGAGAGTTTTCTTAGTGTTCTTGGGAGGTTCTTGAGTGATCAACAATGGTGGCCAAAGCTTGAGGAGTCCATTTACAAAACCTAACCATAGAAGAGGAGAGGAGGTCAAGGAGATCACGTACCCACCTTTGCATGGGCATTTTGTACATATTGTAGGACTGATTTAAGGTGAGTTACAACATCCCTTTCTATTTATTTTAGCCTCATTGACCCTAGGGAAAACAATCTTGCTATTTGAGGTCAATGAGAGCACTTAGGACTTTGTAGAGATGCCATGTTCTCCTATATGCTAAATGATGATTTTTGGTTGTATGAACAGATTAGAAACAGATTATAAACCATGATTATGATGTTATTTAGGTGTGATAATGTATGATAAATCATTCTACCTTGTTGTTTAAGTGTTGGGAGCATGTTTGATGAAATGGTTAGGCTTATAGAGATGTTATGTTCTCGTATATGCTAAATGTTGCATTTTCGGTTGTATGAACAGATTATGAACAGATTATAAACCCTTATTATGAAGTCATTTATGTGTGTTAATTTATGATAAATCATTCTACCTTGTTGTTTAAGTGTTGGGAGCATGTTTGATGAAATTGTTAGGCATGTAGAGATGCTATGTTCTCGTATATGCTAAATGTTGCATTTTCGGCTGTATGAACAGATTATGAACAGATTATAAACTCTTATTATGATGTCATTTATGTGTAGTAATGTATGATAAATCATTCTACCTTGTTGTTTAAGTGTTGGGAGCATGTTTGATGAAATGGTTAGGATGTAGAGATGCTATGTTCTCGTATATGTTAAATGTTGCATTTTCGGTTGTATGAACAGATTATGAACATATTATAAACTCTTATTATGATGTCATTTATGTGTAGTAATGTATGATAAATCATTCTACCTTGTTGTTTAAGTGTTGGGAGCATGTTTGATGAAATTGTTAGGCATGTAGAGATGCTATGTTCTCGTATATGCTAAATGTTGCATTTTCTTGTATGAACAGATTATGAACAGATTATAAACTCTTATTATGATGTCATTTATGTGTAGTAATGTATGATAAATCATTCTACCTTGTTGTTTAAGTGTTGGGAGCATGTTTGATGAAATGGTTAGGCATGTAGAGATGCTATGTTCTCGTATATGCTAAATGTTGCATTTTTGGTTGTATGATCAGATTATGAAAAGATTATAAACCATGATTATGATGTTATTTATGTGTGGTAATGTATGATAAGTCACCCTATCTTGTTGTTTAAGTGTTGGGAGCATGTTTGAGGAAATGGTTAGGCTTGTAGAAATGTCATGTTTCACTATATGCTAGATGATGAAATTTTGGTTGGATGAACATGTTGTAAAGTATGTTTATGACAATATTCATGTGTAGAGATAGATGATGAATTATTCTATCTTGTTTGTTTAAGTGTTGGGAGCATATTTGATGAAATGGTTAGACTCATATTTGAGGAAATAGAAAGAATGAATATATATGCCTTGTTTGTGACTTCTATTCTATGTTGACTAGTTAATTGTTTGAGTGGAGTTTTATGGGTTTAGTAACCTTAGTAAACAGATTGTAAAGTATGTTTATGATGATATTCAAGGGTAGAGATATATGATAAATCATTCTATCTTGTTTGTTTAAGTGTTGGGAGCATGTTTGATGACTTGTGAATGAATATATATGCCTAAGTTGTGACTTTGATTCTATGTTGCATACTTAAATGTTTGATTTGGGGTCTTATGGGTTTAATGACCTTAGTAACCTATTTATTCATGTTAGTATGGACATAGGAGAGTATTGAGGCCAATGGCTTCTATACCCTAATTTTTGAAACATTGATTATGACTCAACGGAGTTGACCATTGGGTTAGTATTACATTAAGGAGTAATATGCCTAAGTCCTACGAATTTTTGGGTAGTATTAATGGAGGTTAAGCCTCCAAGAATTTTAAAGTGTATGAAGAACACTTGATGATTAGAGCCTTGATTTTATCTCTAATGTGATTATGTGCTAGTTGTGAAGTAAAAGCATGACTAGATGATGGTAGAGTACATGCCTACTTATTTGAGCATATGAAAATGTATTACGTGTGCTTGAAGTTTGAGTCCAGCTGGAGTTGATTTGTTGAGTCTTTGGAGCGGGACGATGCATCATCTTCACGAATTGTGAGATTCGTGATTTTGATGGATCGCCGCGCCGGATTGCACACACCATCTATCGATGGCCACGGTAGGGAAGTAGTTGATCTCAGTTGTAGTATGGAAACATGACTTTGATAACTATCGGAACTCGAGTGGGGAAATGTCTCGGGGACGTCGATATCCACGAAAAGGATATCGAGGACACATAAAGGTTTTGCATGGGTTTTTGCAGGAGCGACACAGCGGAAAAAGGGTAACGGTATCATATCCCTTTTTATATGAATTGACTCACGAGTGCTTATATGTAAATAATGTGCTACGTGAATATGATATGATATGAAATGATGGTTGAATGAATTAATGAAATGCTATACTTGTTGATAACATGATACTCGAAATTGTTAAGTATGGATATCTTGACATGATTATTTATGAAATGTATATTCTGCCAATAGCATGAATTATTATTGTTGAGCAGGATGCCATGACAGGAAGTTATGTTAGTAAGTTGCTAAGTCTTTATGACTTACTCCTATTTGTTTTGATTGTTTTCCCTAGATCCGAGCCGAGCGAGCAGTTCGAAATGAGTATCGAGTTGCGTTGGAGAAGCTTTTGACGAGGTTGCTACCTTATAATTTTAGTATCTTTTCTTTTGGCAAGGACGATGAGAATATAAAGTTATATAAACTTTATGTGGGGTAGCAAGACTTTGTGTGTTTGATTATTAGTACTTATGTTAATTAGTACTTAATGTTTTGAGAGCCGACATGTGTTAGTCGTGCCTTGTGTATTTATGATGATCAAGCTTTAGTTGTTTTAACCATGTATTGGTTTGTTCATTATGTTTGTTATCCGACATGTTTTTAGCCGTTAAGCATGTTAGACTAGAGTTGTAGACTTAGTTTAATGTTGGGTTCCGGCCGTAACGTCGCCGATGACTTGGTATATAATTGCTATAAAGTGTTATACGTGCCTATTGTTGCGTAGCATGATTTTATTTTTGGACCAAGAGATTCATTATCTCTAAGGTTGTGTTAGTTTGAGCTTGTTAGCTCGGGCGCCACTGTTTAATTATAATACGCTTCCGCATGTGTTAAAGTTTTAGCGTATCGCCGTTATGGCCTTACCCGTTATTTGTTATCTTGTGTGTTTTTGACGGTACGACCTCGGGGTCTCGTATTGGGATTCGGGTCGGGTCGCCACAAGTAATGTGCTGAAATACACAAAAATTAAGTCGTTATTCCGCCCAACCAAAAAGGCCAAAACCTTCCGAAATAAGCTGTCACTTTGCCTGAGTGAACGAGCCAAAGTCATCCAAAATAAGCAGTCACTCTGCCCAAACCAAAACAACAACAAAAAAAAAAGACTCCCTCTCCCTGAAAACAGAGCGAGCACACTACCGCTCTAAAAGGTAATAGCCTTTAAGGGCGTTTTATTTACTTGTTCGTTTATTTATTTATTATTTAAAGTTATTATTTAAATCCGGTCCAATGTAGCCAAAATAAGTCGTTGTGCTGCCTGGATTAGAATAGGAAATATTATGTAAAAGAGTCGTTATAATGGCCAAATATTTTTAAATACATTTGTAATTATTGTAAGGAAATGGCTGCAAGTCCGTAAATAATGTAGCCACAGATGTATTTGTTTTATTTTCCTGTCTTTTAATGCTTTATTTATTTGCTAAATAAATATAACAATAAGCATACTTTAGCCAAAAACTATTTTGAGACCGAAAGGGCGAGTTGGGTGCCTAGCACCTCCCCAACTCGTAACTTAGCCTCCGAACCCGTTTTCTATCTATGGTTTTCTTTTCTTCTTTTCTGGTTTTGCTTTATTTTTGCCTTAAAATAAAGATGGCGATTCTAAACTTTTTGGATCCAGTGGGGCCTCGCAACACTCCTTTGCACTTTTCGTTTTCCGCTAAAAAAGGGAGAATGGGAATGGAAGAGTGATGTATTTCCATATCCTGATATCACCTAAAAAAGGGATAACTTGATGCGGGAAACCCAAAGCTTCCATAGTGATGTAGAACGGGCCATAAGGCTATTTTTAATAAAATCCATAGTGGGGGCATCGCAACATCCTTTTTTGCACTTTTCTGTTTTCCCCTAAAAAAGGGAAAATGAGAATGAAAGGGTGATGCATTCTCATATCCTGGTATCCCCTAAAAAAGGGATAACTTGATGCGGGAAACCACAAGTTCCCATATTGGATAAAAAATCCACTAAAGGCAACCGAGGCGCATTCCAACGCGCTATCATAGACAGCACTCCTCTCGCATTTTTGATTTCGTCTTCCCCTAAACAAGGGAGGGTGGAATGAGAGCAGTGGTGTCCCGCATCCGCACGTACGCGCACCCCTAACCAAGGGCGCGCGGGGCACGGGTGCACCCTCCCGGGAACCCACAGTGACGACTCTGCTGGGGAGTTGTTTTATTTTAAATAAAATGGAGGGCTAGACTCATAAAACAAGGAAACCATAAGTTCCCATATTGGATACAAAATCCACTAAAGGCAACCGAGGCACATTCCAACGTCCTAACATAGACATCACTCCTCTCGCACTTTTGATTTCGTCTTCCCCTAAACAAGGGAGGGTGGAACGAGAGCAGTGGATGTCCCGCATCCGCACGTACGCGCACCCCTATCCAAGGGTGCGCGGGGCGCGGGTCGCACCCCGGGAACCTCACAGGAAGCATCAACATCTCATGTGCCTCCAAACCCAGCTCCTCAGCCAAACACTAACCTACCAAATATTCCCACTACCCCAAATCCCAATCCTCCACCAAGTCCCTATTATCCAAATATCAGCCCTTACCCGTTCTATCCACCACATCCTCTCCCAAACACCTAGAACCCAAATGACCTCCCTTTTCCCATGATTAACCCACTCCAAAATAGACCACATATGGACCCAAAAAGCTATAACCCACCAGGCCAAGTTACTACATACTTACCTTTCAATGATCCTGGTTGCCCGGCCGAAATCGTCAATAACCCACCAACCCAGACTCCATATACTACCCAAAACCCACCAACCCACAATCCATATACTACCCAAAACCCATCAACCCAGAATCCCTATACTGTCCAAAATCCACCAACCCAGGACCTTTATCCGACCCAATACCCATATCCAAATTTTAATCCTTATAATGCCCAATATCCATATCCAATCCAATCCATATCGCCTGAATCCTCACTGCACCCTCGAAGAAAATAACCCAGTTCTCCCTAATCCAGCCAGTATATACCAAAAGCCAACTCCCCCAGCCACCAAAATGGAAGCCGACATGGAAAATATGAAAGCCATGATGCTTAAACTTCTCAATAAAGGGGAATTTTCTACACGGGTACTAACATTGCAACCTTCAGCAATACTTCCCTCGAAGTTCAAAATGCCCGACATAGAAAAGTTTGATGGGACTAGATGCCCTATATCCCATTTGAAATCTTATTCCACTGGCATGCAGTCAAGGGGAGCTAGCTTTGAGGCTATGGCTTCCAATTTCCACCTCACCCTAATAGGGGCTGCTAAGCAATGATTAATGTTGTCTGATAGCAGCACCATGAATACGTGGGACTAGATAGATGAAGCGTTCCTTGAAAGATACAAAGATAACACCAGTCCTGAAAATAGAAGGGACCTTGAGTCGTGCACCCAACGGGAAAAGTAAACCTGTGCTGAGTTTGCAGTCAGGTGGAAAAGGAAGTTGGCACAGACCTTTGACAGACCTGATTCGGCTGAGTCATACAGAATGTTCATTAAAAACCTTCAGCCCATTTACTTGGAACATATGCGGTACCTCCCCTACACCAATTTCAAAGAAATAGTGGAGATAGGAGCCCGTATTGATGATGATATACGAACTGGCCAACTGAAGACCAATACGCCTCCTAGTTCTTTTCGTTACTCCAAAGGAAAGACAGCCGCACCAGCACCAGCCGTCAATAAGGTAGCGAATGCCTCAGCCCCATTTTCTACCCAAAATTATAGCTCTATTCCATGGTATTATGGGCCGTCTGTGTCTGATGGGGAGAAAATGATGGCCCGGCCGAAACTTTAAATCGGAAGGGTAAGCGGCATTATGATGAACCGCAAGCTCCCGATGCAGTGATATTGCAGGGGCTAATGGCACAGGGAGTGCTGAAGCCGTTGAAAAATTATAAGCCGCCTAACCCCCTGCCCAGGACTTGGAACCATGCCCAGTACTGTGAATACCATCGCTTCAGTGGTCACCTCACTGATAAATGTTATACCCTCAAAAATGCTATCCAGGACCTTATATATGATAAGGTTATTGAAAAGCCTCCACCCAGACCAAATGTAGTCAATAATGTAATACCCTGATTCCCGGTTAGCTTGAACTGTGTGCGATACTCGTACTTCTTCCCTTGTTGATTGATCGATTAGTTTGTGAGAGAGTCTATATGTGTATGGGAGACCACATGAAGACCAAAACACTATTAAGAGATGCCATATAGTTGTTGACTTGCTAAAGTCACAAGTCGTAACACGACAATAGTCGAAATGCGACGCGATTGAGAGTTTACTCGGGTTTTGTGTTCCTGACCTCGATTTGGTCCTAGATCTTTACATGATGATTAAATAACATGTTTAGATGTATTATACTTCTAGTTGGATGTATTTCTTAAGTCTCGTGAAATTTCGACGCTTCGAGGATAGCAATTATCCTTATCGCGTGATTCGAATTGAGCCGGGTGATCGTCTCGCCCTTCGGGAGTCCTTTTCTCCTATTTGTTGTTCATCATCTGAGAGGCATTCAGGCCTATTTTGTAGCCCTTTTAGGTGTTTATAACCATGGGTTTTTCCCGTCGGTTTGTGGTTTCATTCGACGTTTCGTTAGCGAGATGTTGCGGCTTGCGTCGGTTTCGCACTAGGTTGTTTTGGGAATTGTTGTGAGGGCTCTGGACCTACTTTGAGGATGGTTTGAGACTTTTTTTGTTTAGCTAAGATTATGAGGATATTAAGGGTTGAATTATAGGCCTTTTCAAAGCTTTAAGGCTTGCGGTTGCATGCGGGAGAGTCCGAGGCCGAGAAAGGAAGCAACAAAAGCCGGGAAGAGGAAAGCAGGGACCATGCGCTCGCATGGCATGGGATGATGTGACTGCATCATGTCGTGATCCTTATTAAGGGATTTTTCACCCATTTCACCCAATTGCCTATCCTATCCCCACCCAAACCCATCCTAAACCATTTCTAATTTGTCCTAACTATCAACCAATGAGTCCTTAAAATCTTTTGGGAATTTTGAGTGGATTGAAAGCCACTTGGCAAGAAAGAACATCAACATGCACAACATGCATTGGTCACTTCCTCCCACCCCACTTGTGACGACCCGACCCGGATTCCAAGACGAAATCCCAAGGTCGTGCCGCCAGGGGAACAAATAACAATAAACAAGTAGCAAATAATGGGTAGGGCCATAACGGCGATACACCGACAACTCAAAACACATGCGGAAGCGAAATATAATAAAACAGTGGCGCCCGAGCTAACAAGCTCAAACTAAAACAACCAAAGAGATAGTAAATCTCTCGGTCCAAAAATTCGACTCGCGTGCCGCAACATTGGGCACGTAGAACAAACTCCCTGTTATGCAATTCAATCATAAGCATATTATAAACCAAGTCATCGGCGAAATTACGGCCGGAACCCAACATTAAACTAAGTCTAAGACTCTAGTCTAACAACTCAACGGCTAAAAACATGCCGGAGTAAAAACATAATACTTTAACTAGCAATGTAACATACTAAACATAATCACCAATTAACCAAGCACGACTAAAACCAGTCGGCTACCAACAACTTAAGTACTAACAATTATAAGTACTAACAACAAGTAAGCATATGGAGATATAACTACCAATATACATCAAGCACGACTTCTACTCGTCGGCTACCAAAAGAATAGGCTAACAACACAATTACAATATTACAAGCACATTAAGGTTTGCTACACAATCATGAAGTTTACATAACTTCATCTTCCCAACGACCTCACCAAAAACAAAATAAACATCTAAGTAGCAACCTTGCCAAAAGAATTCCTTGCCAACGTAACCTTCTGGATTTACTTGGATCCGCTCGTACGGCTCGGATCTAGGGAAAAACAACCAACAAATAAAAGTAAGTCACAATGACTTAGTAAGTTACTAACCATAACTTCCTACCATGGCATAATGCTCAATCATAAATTATATCATGCTATCGTCATGAAATAACCTTATATAAAATCATGTTATGGCATTCATGCTCAACATTAAATAAATATGCTATCATTAAAGTATAACATCTCATCACAAATCCATGTCAAGGCATTTTAGTCTTAACAATAATAATTTATACCTTTGGCATAAAACAACATTCCCATAATATTCATGTGATAGCATATATGCTTAACAACATTAATCAATATGTTATCTATTAAGTATAACATGTAAGGAACCAAAACAAACATCATATCATATCCAAATTCACCAAGCACGTTATTCACTTAAGCACTTGTGAAACAATTCATATATATAAGGGACATGATACCATTACCAAAATTCCTCCGCGCGTGTCGCTCCTGCAAAAACACGTGCAAAACCCTTATGTGCCCTCGATATCCCTCTCAGATATCGACGTCCCCGAGACGCCTCCGCCGAGTTCCATAGTTATCAAAGTCATGTGTATTACTACAACTAAGATAAACTACTTCCCCACCGTGGCCATCGATGGAGGGGTGTGTGCAAACCCGGCACGGCGATCCATCGCGATCACGAATCCCACAATTCGTGAAGACGATGTATCGTCCCACCAAAGACTCAACAGACCAACGCCAGCTGGACTCAAAACCCAAGCACAAGTAATATATACTCATATGCTCAAAACAAGTAGGTAAACACTCTACTATCAAACTAGTCATGCAATTCATCCACAACTAGCATAAATATCACAACCGAGAATCATATAAGCTCTCTTAATCAAGTGTGCTTAACACACTTCAAAACTTCTTGGAGGTTCGACCTCCATGAATTCTACCCAAAATTCCGTAGGACTTAAAATTATAGTTCCTAGGATTCATACTAACCCAAAGGTTAACTCCGTTGAGTTCAATCTAAGTTTTCCGAAAATTCAAGGAATAGAAGCTTAGGCTTCATCATCCCCCTATATTCATAACTATCGCCAAAACCACAATCCCAACGTTCAATAAACTCACGTAAACCCCACAATTTATTTAACAAGGTAACTTAATTAGAACAAATTAGCCATCTTGGTTATAAATTTATTCAAGTCACCATACCAACCAATAATTTCCAATTCACGATTAATTCACACAATATGGTTTAATATGCTCTACTAAACATATAAAACATATTAATCATGCTCACATCAATAATTTTGCAAGCTAATCAAAATTAGGGCAAGGTACCCTCCAAGAATCTCAACCGAACCAACATCAATACCCATGGAAAATCAACATAATCAAGTTCAATAGGCTAGTTAGAACATGAATTTCACATATATCATGGTCTCACATAGGTCAATCAAGTTCTATCATTCAATTGAAAAACCTAGGGTTCATGCTTCTTCTACAACCCTAACAATGGCTTCCATTGACCTCAATTAACACAAATGGTTGTTTCCCTAGGGTCAATGGAGCCCAAAAATCAAAGGAAGAGAGGTAGAAACTTACAAATTTTCGGCCTCCCAAACTGCCAAAACCCGAAACCCAAAGAACGATGTCTTCTCCTCAACTCTTTCCTCAAGTTCACGTGTAGGAAGGGGGAAGAAGACTCCCAGCTATGGCTCCCAAGCTTAGCCCCTTTGAAACCCTAGAATCGTCTCCTCTCAAGCTCTCTCTCGCGAGTTTCCTTGACTGCTCGCAGAAGACGCGAAGGAGGAAGTCGCAAACTGCCTGGCCGAATGAATGGAAGAGTGCGGCTGATTTGGTTTTATATGGGGGGATTAGTTCACTAATCAAGTCACTAATTAACCCCTAAATCTCTTAATAGATGATTAGGATTAAGATTAGGCTAATTAAGTGAGTTTAGGATAGGTTTAAAATAGGTTTAATAGGTCAAAAGTTCGGACAGCGCAAACAACCGAACAAAATCCCGTAATCCTGAATCAAGACCCTTGCGGTCGCTTGATGCACAAGTGATGCGACCGCATCACTTGTTTTCCAGCTTTCCATGTTTTCTCGTTTCCTTGCTCGATCCTGGACTCCCCCGCATGCAATCTCGAGTCCTTCCAAGCCAAAAATGGTCTATAAATCAACCTTAATGTCCTCCAAATCATAACCCAAGTAATCAATCCTCAAACCTTAACAAAACAAGGCCAAGAACTCAGGCAGAACTCGCCCGAACGACGACCGAAAAAGTCAAACTGAAAAGGGTTTTCGCTAGAATCAAACTAGCAACCAAACCGACGATGCAACCAACATCTAACCAATATCCAAGGCATGTTAATGATGTTTTGAATGCCTTCTAACAATTATCCATGTGTTAACGACATAAAACATAAATCCGAGATTCAACGCATCTCGCGAAAGAAAAATGCATACGTGCATCTCAAACAACGTCAATGATCATGCTATTGACTCTAAACATATACAGGAGCTAAATGAACATATTTATGATGATTATAAGTGTATGAATTCATTGCATAACACAAGCAAGCCATAATTTTAGGGTTTTACACCACTATTCAGCCAAAAGGTGACCAAATACATTCACCAAAGCCATTTTCTTCAGCCTCTCTCTCCAAAAACGTGGCTGATCATTCTCGAAGGTTTGTGAGAGTTCTTGAGAGGTTCTTGAGTGTTCATCAATGGTGGCCAAGGCTTTAGGAGTCCATTTACAAATCCAAGCCATAGAAGTGAAGAGGAAGATGAGGAGAACCCATTCCACCCTTTGCATGTTCAATTTGTTTACTTGTAGATCTGATTGTAGGTAAGCTACTATACTCTTCTTATATGATTTTTGTGCTCATTGACCCTAAGGAAAACAAAGGTGCTATTTGAGGTCAATGAGTACACATGCATGCTTTGTGCGATTTTATTTCAAGTTATGAGTGAACATGCTAAGAAACATGTGTAGGTTGATTTCTATGATTTGTGATGTATGATAGGAAGGTTCATTGTGTAATCTTGGAACTTTGATATGATGAGTATATGATTTTCCTAAACCTAGGGTTTGATTGTAAGTTGATGAAGTAAATGGGTTATTGGTAATGTACATGATTTTTTGAGTTTTGTTGAAGGTTATGGATTGTTAGAATCATACATGAATATTTATTTGGGAGTTTGGAAATATACTTAGTGAACCTTTAATTTGGATTGTAAGCATGATAGGTGAATTTTCACAATAGATTACATGTTTGAATGTTTCGTTTGACTTTTGAGAATAGAGTTGACTATCATGCATATGAGAGTGTGATGCTATTTAATTCATGAATTTTGGATTATGAACATGTATAATGAATTGTCATTATGGATTACATGAATAAATTTTAAGTTTGACTTTATTGAGTTGAGTTGACTTTTATGCATATGAGAGTATGTTGGTCAACAATAATTCATGAATTGAAGTTATGAACATGCTAGATGAATTTATATCTTGATTATGAGTATGCTAGATGAATTTACATCTTGTTTGGATAAATGGTTATTTTGAATGAAAGCATGCTTGATTAAATGCTAACTTGAGATACATGCTTGAAATGTGATGGTTGACTTTAAATATTAAGTGTTGACTTATGAATGATGTTTTAGGGTTGTTGTTGGGAAGGTATGAGTTGTTGGGTTACATAATGTTGTTAACCCTAAGAACGTAGCCATGAATAATAGCTAATGAATAATAAGAGGGCTATGATGCAAATAGCTTCTATGCCTTCAAATTTGAAAAGAATAGAAATGACTCAACGGAGTCGATTATTGGACTAATATGATAGAGTGAATCACATATTGAGATCCTACGGAATTTGCGGTAGTTTTGATGGAGGTTAAGCCTCCGAGCGTTTACAAGTGTATGAAGAACACTTGGGTATTAGAGACTTGATAATATTGCTCTAATATGTTTATGTGTTAGTTAGCATAGAGATGCATAACTATGTGGGTTAGAAGTAAATATCTACTTGATTGGATTAGTGCGTGGTGTTGTACTTTTCCTTGGTGAGCATTTGAGTATGGATTACCTGTGCTTGCGTTTGAGTCCAGCTGGCGTCTTTTTGGTTTGAGTCTTTGACGGGACGATGCATTGCCTTCACAAATTGTGGGATTCGTGGTTGCAATGGATCGCCGTGCCGGGTTGCACACACCCCTCCATCGATGGCCACGGTGGGGAAGTAGTTGATCTTAGTTGTAGTAAGTAAACATGACTCTGATCACTATGGAACCCGAGCGGGGATTGTTTCGAGGACGTCGATACCACGAATGGGGTTATCGAGGACACGTTTGTTTCCGCATGAGTTGCACGCTGGAAACGGAAAGGAAAATCATCTTCTCTCTTATGTGGTTCATTTTACGAGCACTTGTATGAATTGTTGTGCTACGTGGTTATGATATGATATACATGAGATGATGATTACTTGATGAAATGTTATGATAAGAAATGTAACTTGCTAATGAAATGATGACTTTTGATATAGTGTTATACTAGAGATATAACATGCTAATCATGATTAGAATGGAAACCGTTGTCTTTCATATATAAGTTCTTATATGAATCATGTTAAAGGATGAAATGTGAGGCCCATGGAATAATTGAGTTATGTGGATGATGTTTTGACGAACGGTGCAATATGAAGATAAAATGTTAAATATTTTGGAATTGAGAATCATATTCTATTGTGGTGAATTACTTATGATGAATTATGCAAATGATGTTCTATGAGACTATGGTTAGGTTTCGGTTTGTGTTGTGGGTTATTCCATGAAATGTTATATCATGAGCATGATATGAGAAGTATACGTTTTATTTGAGCATAATGCCATGCCATGACATTGCATCTTTAGTAGCTTACTAAGTCTTTATGACTTACTCTGTTTACCTTGTTTTCCTTAGATTCGAGCCGAGATAGTGATTTGAAGGAATCCGCCGAGTCTACGATAGAACGTGTGGTTCTGTGAGAAGGTTGTTATTAGTTTATATATTTGTAGTCCTTGTTTTGGAAAGGTCGATTGGGAAGTGAAGTTATATAAACTTCACTATGGGTAGTAAGCCTTGTGATTATTTAATTGGTACTTGTTTATGTTATTTAGTCTTTTGTGAGCCGACGGATGTTACTCGTACCATGTTAATATAATAATATTGTTTCTATCTATATCAAGTTATTTATATCGTTGGTTATCTTTTACTCCGGCATGTTTTTAGCCGTTAAGCATGCTAGACTAGAGTTGTAGACTTAGTTTAATGTTGGGTTCCGGCTGTAACGTTGCCGATGACTTGGTATATAAATTGCTATTTAATGATATTGCATGACAGGTGGTTTTGTTTTACGTGCCCAATGTTGTGTCACGTGATTTTAATTTTTGGACCGAGAGATTCATTATCTCTTTGGTTATGTTAGTTTGAGCTTGTTAGCTCGGGCGCCACCATTTAATTATGTTATTCGCTTCCGCATGTGTTAAAGTTATTGGCGTATCGCCGTTATGGCCTTACCCGTTATTTGTTATCTTGTGTGTTTTTGACGGCACGACCTCGGGGTCTCGTATTGGGATCGGGGTCGGGTCGTCACAAATAACCCTCTACCTCAAATCAATATGATTGAGGTTGATGAAAACCTTTGTGTTCCCAAGTTTGAAATAAATAAACATACACTTCCATATATCCTTGTTCCTATTCCTCCATCCTTATCCCTAAAAGAGCCCAGCTGTAATATGCTCTCTTGGGACACCATCCTTGGTAGCCAAAATACCTGTAACATTGAAAAGCCACTTGGGTTGGTGGAGATGTTAGCCACCTTACCCGATCTGGCCGAGCCTACCAGCCAAACCCGGAAAGAGGTGACCACTCTGGAAAAGATCAAGTAACAGATACTTGGGCTAAAACGGTGGAAGATACTTTATTGACTCAGACGAAGAAAACTCAGGCCAATATTTCCATTTGGGGCTTACTGTGTGCTTCTAAGACCCACCGTGATACGCTGGCTAAGTCTTTAAGTCAAGCAGTTGTTCCAATTGAAACCTCCCCAAATGAGCTTACTCAGATGATCGGGAACATTCACTTTGGGAACGTAATAATGTTCGGAACCAACCACATTGATGCTCTTCATATCACTGTGGGAATTTTGGAGAAACGGGTTCCCTAAGTTTTGATAGGTAATGGGTCTTCACTTAATATATGTCTTGCCAGCACGTTAGCGAAACTGGGAATAAAGATATCAGAACTCACTCCTTCCTCGCAAACAGTTAAGGCATACGACAACACCAGTCGATGTGTCTTAGGGGTGGTCACTTTAATGTTAACCATTGGGCCCTTAAACATGTCGGTTGAGTTCCAAGTCCTGGATATACCAGCCTCCTTTAGCCTGTTGTTGGGACTCTCTTCGATCCATGGGTTAAAGGGGGTAGCCTCTTCATTACACCAGCGTGTCAAATTCATCCATGATGACCACATCGTAATTATTCTGGCCAATAAGATCGTGGAGAATAAGGAAAATGAGGATATCCCAATCCTCGAGATAGAACATGAGGACACTGGTATTTTTCTCAGTGGCTTTGAGGTTATTCCCCAAACTGTGGTCAACACCATTGAATATGGCCGAGAAATTGACATCATTGGAAATTAAGTCACCTCCCTAGGAAACATGGATCCCTTAAACATGTTTCAGAAAATGAATTATATGCCTGTTCTAGGTCTCGGCAGAAATCAGCAAGGACTAGTTAATTTAGTCCAGGATGAACTTAAGGAATGTATCCCTCCTTTTGGTCTAGGATACACGCCTACTCCACATGAAGTCGCCGCAGTCATGAAACAGAAACGTGAGAAAAGAAAGGCAGAAAGAGAAAAGCGTCCTTATGAATATCCCCCTCTCCAACCCTATAGATGAACCTTAAATGGTTACTTTGTAAGGAAAGGGGAAACTGAAGCCTATCTCATGTTTCCTGAGCCCTAGTTAGACCAGAATGGGAAAAGGTGCCCTGGTTGGGAAATCTTTGAGGATGTCAGTATTCTCTCAGATGAAATGGAACAAGTTACCCTGGAGCCCCGTAGCACTGCATATAAGACTGCCACCATTGAAAATACTTGGTCTATAGACCAAGATGATTATGCTTTGGCCCTGCTAGATGATGACGGTCTAGGAGACAGTTTCCTGGGAATGATAGAAGGAGGCACTTATAAAAAGCTCCTTGCTGAGTTTGAGCTTATTACTGACAAGCCTGTGCAGAATTAGTATACCACGACCGGCCCGCTCCTGACGCCCGCAGACCTAGTAGACCGCTTTGGATATACTATCCCCATTCCTTCCCCTAGCTTTACGGATTAGTCATCTACCGATCCGTTACCTAAGGTTGAGGATCTCAAACCCCAGGTCCTCAACAATGTAATAAACCTACCTGTACAGTATGCTTTTAATGATAATTTAAATGTCTTTGTTTATTCCTTACTTGTACATACATTAAAATACGCATTAAATAATAATAATTATAATAATGAGTCATTTAATGAAATGGAACCAAAAGATAAAAATTATCTACTTGAGCTTGCAAAGTCAGTTGAGCACCAGGAACAGAGCCATTCATCAGCAGCAACTGAAGACCTGTCCACTATCAATCTGGGACTGGACAATGAAATCAGAGAAATCAGGATCGGCAGCTACCTCCAAGGTTCAGAAAGAATAGCACTCATTGATCTCCTCAAAGAGTTCGTAGACATATTTGCTTGGTCCTACAAAGATATGCCCGGCCTAGATCCAGCCATAGTCGAACACCGGATTCCTACATATCCGGATGCTCATCCAGTCAAACAGAAGCTCCACCGTATCAAGCCAGAATGGTCACTACAGGTTAAAGAAGAAATCATGAAGCAGCTATGCGTAAACTTCATTCGGGTTGTTGAATACTGTGAGGTTCCCTGGTGCGACCGCGCCTCGTGCGCCCTTGGATGCGGGACATCCACGCCTCGCTCCACCCTCCCTTGTTTAGGGGAAGACGAAATCAAAAGTGCGAGAGGAGTGCTGTCTATGTTAGCACGTTTGAATGTGCCTCGGTTGCCTTTAGTGGATTTTGTATCAAATATGGGAACTTATGATTTCCCGCATCAAGTTATCCCTTTTTTAGGGGATACCAGGATATGAGAATGCATTACCCTTTCATTCCCATTTTCCCTTTTTAGGGAAAATGTAAAAGTGCAAAAAGGATATTGTGACGCCCCCACTATGGATTTTATTAAAAATAGCCTTATGGCCCGTTCAGATCACTATGGGAGCTTTGGGTTTCCCGCATCAAGTTATCCCTTTTTTAGGGGATACCAGGATATGGGAATACATCACCTTTCCATTCCCATTTCTCCCTTTTTTTAGAGGAGAACGGGAAAGTGCAAAGAAGGAATGTTGCGAGGCCCCACTGGATCTGAAAGTTTTTAGAGTCGCCATCTTTATTTTAAGGAAAATAAAGCAAAACCAAAGAAAAGAAAAATAAACCAGAGAAAATGAAAACGGGTTCGGAGGCTAAGTTACGAGTTGGGAAGGTACTAGGCACCCAACTCGCCCTTTCGGTCTCAAAAATGGTTTTTGGCTGAAGTATGCTTATTGTTATATTTATTTAGCAAATAAATAAAGTATTAAAAGACAGGAAATTAAAACAAATACATATGTGGCTACATTATTTACGGACTCGCAGCCATTTTCTTACAATAATTACAGGCATATTTAAGAATATTTGGTCATTATAACGGCTCTTTTACATAATATTTCCTATTCTAATCCGGGCAGCACAACAGCTTATATTGGCTCCATAGCGCCGGATTTAAATAACAACTTTAAAAATAATAAAGAGACGGAAAAGTAAATAAATAAAATCAACAACGCCCTTAAAGGCTTTACCTTTTAGACCGGTGGTGTGCTCGCTCTGTCCTTCAGGGAGATGGAGTCTTTTTTGTTGTTTGTTGTGTGGTTGTTGTTTTGATTTGGGCAGAGTGACTGCTTATTTCTGAAGCTTTGGGCTTGTCAACTCGGGTAGAGTGACATCTTATTTTGGTAGGTTTTGGCCTTTTTGGTTTGGCAGAATAACGGCTTAGTTTTCTGATTTTTCAGCTCGTTACTCGGGCAGAGTAACGGCTTACTTTGGGATTTTTGGGCCGGGGAAGTGAGGTGGATACCTAACAACTAGGCTAGGGATCACTTATAACCTATGGATATTTATTTTGGCGGAGTTTGGACGGGGTTTGGAGATTTTAGGGGCTTCCACTCACCTATCTCGCACCTCTCGTACTAATATTATCGACAGAGTAACGGAGAGAGTTTCGTTGCGATTCTTGATCGCGGAAAATGAGCAACTGAAATGAGGAGGTCGGGGCTTCTATTTATAGTTGAGAAGCAGGACTCGGCTGGAATTCTTCGATTTTTTCAGCAGCTTTGGTGAGTTGTACCGTGAGCATCAAGAGTTGTACCATTTCCTTTCTGAGAGAGAGCTACAGGAGACTCATGGTGCGGCCAAGGCATCTCTTGGTGCGGCACCAACAACACTATTCCAGTTTGATTTTTTGCACTTTCACCCCCTGCAGTTCACTGTTTCGCGCATCCTGCTTTTCCTTTCGCATTTTTAACTCCTGTAACTTGACATTTGTTAAGTTTTGACAGTTCTTGATATTTTATGTCAGTTACATACCAGGGGTACGAAATTTGGGTGTCTACAAATACCCGATCTAGCTGTCCAATAACCTAGACATTTTTAGTCGGTTATAAAAGGTTATCGTAGTTTTAAGCAGATATGAATTTAAAGTGCTCTGATGGTCGGACCTACTAATGTAGGCTACCTACGTATTCCCTATTAAAGGAAATCAGACCAAATGTAGTTTAGCCCAAAAACCTAAACTACAACCAAGTGAGGATGTCATGTTCTTCGGGTCAAGCCCGATCGAGAACACAACGGAAAAAGATTTTTGTGTTTTTCGAAAAAGCCGTATTCTTCCGGTCCGAAACCGTTGTCAAATACGGTATGAAGATTTGAATGTTTTTCTGCCACCATATTTCAACCGGTCAATACCTTGTCGTTGAAACATGTTAAGAAGAATTTTCAAAGTTGTGTCTGGTTGGTCGCTGCCTTGTTTCCAAACATAACCAGAAAACTTTCAAATATCCAGAAAACTGCACTCGACCGATAAAGATCCGTCGCCGAGCACGGCAAAGTAAACATTCTTCAAGTATTTTCGAAAATTGTGAGGTGGAAAACATTCTTTTTCCTTCCTTTTTTCTCGCTCTCTCTGTTTTTTTTCAAATATTCCTCTTTTTGTATTTTTGAAATATTCCTCTTTTTTTTGTTTTGAAATATTCCTCTTTTTTTTTTTTGAAATATTCTTTTTTTTTTGTTTTTGAAATCAAAACTCGTTTTAAAAAGAGTTTTTCTTTTATTTGAAAACAAAGCAAAGTTTTTTAAAAGGAAATTATTCTAAAGGTCAGGGTAAGAATACTGTACTTGACTTACCTTTTTGCGCCCAGGTGGCTGCCGTAGATTCGACTGATCTTGGCATTTTTGCCACTTTTGCTGGGGAATTTATTATTCTTTTTTTTCTTTATGTTGTTGTTTTTTTTTTCTTTCTTTCCTTTTCTTTTTCTTTTCTTTTTTTTTCTCTTTTTTTTTTGACCCGCTGGGGATATTATTTTCTTTGTCCTCTGGTGGATGGTTGCCAATTTTGGTTAACAAGATTAACTTTGTTAACTCTTCGTTAGGCTCAGGGACCATTTTGGAAACTTTGAAATCTGAGGACTAAAGTGTCGCAGCTTCAAACTTTGGAGGGAGGAAAGGGAAAAATTCCCTTTTCCTTCCCTTATTATGGACGGGAATGGGAGAGAAGCTTACTGCTTCTCTTTCTTTTCTTCCTTCTTTCTTTTCCTTTGCTCGATCTTTTTTTTTTCTCTATTTTCACTCCTTTTCTCGATTTTCTTCCGCCAATTTCAGTGTTTTACTTAGCAGATGGCATCTTCTTCAAGATCTAGGAAGGGGAAGGCACCCATGCACCCAGAATCTGGCGAGAGGAGGAGAGAGCCTCCTCGCTTGGTCCGGTGTGGGTCCCAATGAGCACAATGATAAGCTAGAAGGGGGGGGTTGAATAGCTTATCAACACTTTAAAACTTTTAAAGTAAGTTCCTTGAAAGTTACTTGCAATCTATGAAAAGAATCAAGTAGCGGAAGACCTTCAAGAAAATTGTTCCAGGTCTGCCGATAAGGACTACCTGTAGACCTTTTACAGATTACTTAAGTTCTGCTGAAATGGATGAAGTAAACTATGAAACTGAGCAAGACAATATTTAAAAGCATGAAGGAAATAACACAAGTATTTTGGGATGGTTCACACTATAATGAGTGCTACGTCCACCACCAAGGCAATCAACCTTGGATTTAAATTGTGCACTATGTTTTCCACTTAGATCAATTACAAAGAATATCCCTAATGGATCGTGTACAAAATATTGACTTGTGTTTGGGTCTAGGGAATTAAATATCAGTAAATACAAGATATTTAATTGCAAGATGTATATAGTTAATGGAAGTAAACAACAAGAAGAATAAAACAATAAATGTTGAAGAAGCGACTTCTTGTTGTTTGACGAGGACTTCTAGATCTGTTGAGGATCTATTGAATGCACCGAGCTGAAAGACTTGGAGTTACGTAGATTCGAGCAATTCTTTAAGTGTTCGATTGATATGCTTGTCGCTGCGATCCAGTCTTCAATGGCGTATTTAAAGCAGTGCACTTCAAAAGATCCGTTGGAGAAGACGAAGATTTCAACGACTCTTTTTTCATAAATGCATTAAATGCATGGGGTCGATCAAGGGATTTCGTCTTCACGATAACTAGAGCGATAATCATTTCGAGATCTTCAAAAAGGTGGGCGATTTGGTGTCGATCGAGAGATGAAGCGAGAAAGTAGGGGACAATCGCTTATCGCTTTACATCGCTCAGACGAAAAGTATTCTGCTTTTCGGAAAGTTGCTTTCGGCGGCTTGACATGTCGAAAAGACTTGGATTAATTCAAATATCAAATGAGAATAAGTTTGAATTAATCCAGCTAGCTTTGATCCGAGAGGACACGTAGAAGCGCATCAGTGGACACGAGGTCTACCGATCTTAAGCTTTGAGCAGTCTTCCGGTGAAGCGTAGAAGTGGTCTTCCGATGATCCTGAAAAGGTCCTACAAAAACTATACAAGGACAAAGTTCTATACACGGTTGCCACGCTAATCGACACGCAGCCCGATTAGCCAGTCGAAGTATAAAACTAAAGTAATGTAATCGATCGATATAAATTTAACATAAGGTTCAACAATCTCCTCCTATTTATATCGGTCATCATTACTACAAATGAGGGTTTTAAAACAAGCTATTTAATAGATAATAGCATGTCTGAGAAAGTTTATATATTACGTAAGCGGTAGACATGCCTCTATTAAACATAATAACACCTCAGATGCAAGGGACTAATCTAAGTGCATACAAGAATAAGAGAGTCAAAGAATAGCACACAGATCAGCAGCAGTTTAAATTAATTTAAACTGAATGTTTAAATTCTCATATAAATAAACAATAAAGCAGCAAGAATTTAAACAACATAATTTTTGAAAAGCAAGTAATCATCGTATTCATAAACAAGATGTTTACATTTGACGAGTTTTCAAAAATAAGATAAATACAAAGGAGAGGGAAGAAAGATACAAAAGCTACCATGGTCTTTTCCCTTTGCCTTTGTCTCTTTTTCTCTTCTTTCTCGCTCCAGCTCTTCCATTCTTCTTTGGTATTCGGCATCCGCATCGGTTGGAGGTCCGTGGAACGAGAACGGTAGTCCGGTTCTTCACGAAGACGGTTGTTCTCTTCCATCGCATTCTCGTTGATAGATCTCATTTGTTTCTCCTCCGTGATGGCCAGATCACGATCCCGGTTGGCATTCATAATGTCATGAGCAGAGTTTCGAGCGAGGTTGTTGAGTTCCATAATAGGAGTACGACCGTGGCTAAGATGGAGAGTGATGGCGTGGAAGAGCTCGTAGAAAATGGAACCTATGATACGGCAGCCTTCATCTCGTTGAGCTTCTACGTTGATCTTGACATCAGTGAAGTCGTGCCGCATCTGTCCAAAACGAGTCCAGACATCCTCTTGAAATTGTCGAAGAGTAGTGGCAGTCCGGTCGTTGGCCTTGGGCCGCATGGCTACTTCAATGTAGCGGTAGATATGCTAGAGAGTTCGCCTAGCCATGGTAGATGGCATCCAAATGACAAAATTTCAGCATTGGCTGGCTGATTGGAAGTAGAGGCTTGGCCAATGTGAATGGTGTCGGCAGAGGCAGAGTCTCACTACAAAAAAAAGTAGTTTTAGGAACGCCACTTTTTAGGTCGCATTTATCTCCCGACCTTATTACATGGTCAATTAGATCGGCTGGAGTTTTGGGTAACAAATAATTTTTTTAGTACCCGTAATCAGCGTCCTAAACAAATTAGATGGTAAATTGGGAGGCTGAAATATAAGTTACCAAAATTTTCCCTCTAATATTCCAAAAATTTTAAAGCGTCTTCTCTTCCCTCCCGTCCTCTCCCTCTTAATTTGCTAGGGTTTCCTAGGAGAAATCCAATCCAGTGGACAGGACGATTGCACACAGGTGAGTTGTTTCTCCTTTTCGTCTTATAGCAGTTCTTTGTTTGTTAATTTTGTATTTCAATTTGTTCCCCTTCTCATCGTCCTCTTGTTTGATCTTGGGTAAAAAGACGAGCAGCGCAAACACTCATTTAGACCTTTAAAGGAGCATGCAACAACAGGTAACTTTCTCGTCTTTAGTCTATCATATTCTTGCCCCCATACATACATTAGTACTATTGATATCCCTTTCTCTTTCAAAAAGTTTCAATTTTTTTTACTCCTGCGAGAAGGTGAAGCGTAATCGGAGGATGGAAAAAGTTAAAACAGCCTGATTTGAAAGAAGTTTCATTAATTCGATTGGAAATATCTATCTGGGTATTGCGCTGAGTAGTGTTAATAGTTTTCTTATTGTGTTAGGTTTATGATTTGAGTGTTAATTTCTTGGTTTGCTAGGTTGGTACTTTTCTTTTTCTGGAAAATTGTAATTAGCTCCATAAGCAACAAGGTGTTTTTTCCAATTACCTTTGTAAACATTTGTGTATGAAAATTCTCTACATCATTGTGTGTTATGTGTGTGGGTGTTTATATGGGGAAAATTTGAGGTTAATGGATGCTTGGTGGTCAACTATTTATTGGATGTGTGTTAATGATTGAATGTAACTTCTACGATATGCTAGCTTGTGCTATTATAGAGTGGTTAGCTTTGGATAGAGCTTTATAGGGGAAAAAGGATTCATGCAGTCTCACTCAGATAGTTGGAACTAGGCTATTAGAGTGGTATTGAACATGTCTTGCAAGGGTATGAGTGCATAATTCTCTAATGCGTTCAACTTTCATTTGTTTATGCATACATGTTTTGACTTTTGAGTATGGTGTCAATTTGAAAGGATCAAATTATTCATATGAAAGGAAAAGTGGAGAGAATTTAAAATGTTTAATATTGGTTTTCATGAAGGAGGAGGCTAGGACTTTAAGACGCTGTTTACTTGCTTAATTCACGTGCAATTGATATTTTTTTTCGGGTCATTGCTATCCTGCTATTTCATTCAAATTCACGCACTTAGGACCAAATTAACACTAACTTATACATTAAAATTGAGGCTTGACTACACTTAGCACCACTTTAACAAATTAACACTAACTTATACTTTAAAATTGAGGCTTTCCTATTTTCTTCTTTCAAAAGAACAAAAAGCGTAAGTGTGATTGATCCTTACTCTAACTATGAAGTGCTATCCTTCATTGGGATCAAATTTTCTAATAGGCAAAAAATAAGTTCAGCTGCTTGAAACTTTAGTACTACAACTTGAGGGTTTAAATTTCAGGTTTATGGAAAGCTGAATTGTATGTTTTTTCTGACATGGTTGATTTTTTTTTTCTTTGTGTTGATATATTAAAATGTGTTGGTGGTAATTATTGGTTTTAATCATATATATTCGGAAGATTGCACAAATGCGTACTATTCAAGCTTGGATTGCTTGAATTGGGCTTTAGTCTTGGTTCTACTTAAGAAGTACACCTTAAGCAAACCTAGATTAGTGTTGTTAAGCTCGGCTAGATACATTTCAATAGTGGTTTGTGTAGGAGTCTTAGATGAGAACACGCCTTCTTTAGTTTGGTTGTCCTCAAAGGTTCTATAAAACGAGTCACACAAATGCAATAAACCATCATCACCGAGCGAACAGTGACTTCTTCTTGAACAAGCTGAATAGACTGAACTTGAGCCTAAGCATTACATTGCACATTGGGTTTAAAGTAGCTTGCCGCTGGTATCAATTTTACCACTGGACTTGAACAAGCTGCCAAATGGCTTGTTACAGATTGGCTTTTCATTACTTTACTTAAAGTTGGTTTTCCCCCCTCTACAAAAGTGCTTAGCCTCAAGATCTGGGCTTGGTTGAAGATTTCGCAAGTTCTGGACATGGTACAAGATATATTTCATGCTGTAGGAATGCATTTTTCCATCCGTTCTGCCCAAATAGTTCATGTTTGAAAGTTAAACATATTAACATATCTCATTTATAAAATTAAATGAGCTAGTCTTTTTTTATGTTTTTTTAGCAAGAAAGACATAAGAGGAAGGTAGGATGGTGCCTCTCCCATGTCATTGGATTATTTTAGATAGTTTTAACATGCCCAAACACAGAGCACGTACAAGTAAAATCATCCCCCTACCTACCCATTCTCCACAATTCCCGATTCGTTAAATCTTCTGTCAAACAAACCAAAGTCAGCTCAACTTAACACCATGGTTCTCCCATTTTCCCTACACAACTGAACTTACTACGATTGCTTCAACCAGTGCAGTCTTGATACCTTACCAAACTATCTATATATGCTTTATATATATAAAAAAGAAGCAAAAAACCTCATGACGAAACCAAATATGTGGTCCTTCCAAGGGCGGGACAACTGTCTGTCTCTTCTCTCTTTTCTTTTTTTCTCTCTGTTTTTCCTTTTTACAGAAGATTACAAAGCCTAGGCTGTGACCATGAAGGGTAGACAAGTAACTTCATTAGTTTGACAATGGAGAAGCCCATTCAAATTACTGGCAAAGGGAACTTGTTGCAGCAGTCCAGTTTCCACATCCAAAGAAGCAACTCCCTTGCTTTGGACCCAGCTTCCAAACCATCCCTTTGCTGCTTCTCACCCCACAATAACAATGAGGGTGAAATATTGGGGGAACATGTACAACCTTTAGTCTATGAGGGTGGTGGTGATACGGTGGAGAAGGCAGGTGCTCTAGTGGCTGCTGATACTTCCATGTGAATGAATGGTCAGTTGCCTGGCACATCAAGGAATTGGTGATTAAGAATTTGAAGCCCCTGTGCATGAGGAAAGCAAGCAGACAGGCAGTGTTTTTGGCATCATCTAAGCCGCAGTGAGCACGACCCTGCCATCTGGACCGCCTCCTTTAGATTGTACCTCACACCCCCGAAAACCTCACGGAAAGGAACTTTCAAGTTAATCCATCGATTGAAGTAAGGAGGCTTCCGTATTTTTTTGAACCTGTACTCTGATTCCAACATGACCCGACAATCCCAGTCCGACCATGTAACCACCACAAAGTTGGTGTTCTTTATACCCTTGTTCTCGAGCCATTTATCATGCTTTAGCATAGCTTCACTAACAGTAACTCCTCTGTCCATCTGAATTTGCTGGATGCCAGTCAAATCCTTGCAGAAATCACTTAGTAGCTTATTGCAAGTTGGACGCACATATATTTGGAAACAAGCTTCCAACTGACTAGTCACACTACTCACTATAGCAGATGGAAACACAATAATTTCCTGCGGATGAGGATTTTTTTTCCTTGTCGCATGTAGCCTCAAAGTCAATGACCACAAAATAATGGAACTCTTGATACTTGTACTCAGAAGGGTAATTTTGAGGGAATGCATTGACTGGGGAATACTGGACCCGATTAGGCAGTAAGAAAGAGTACAGTTGGCTTTGAAAATCATTCCATTGGCACATGTGTGCTTTATTGAAATTAGGAGGTATAGTTGACCAAGAGCCAAAGTGGTTGGTTTTTTTTTATTGAATTCGATGGAAGAATCAGACAATTCATTGTTTAACGAATGTTCTGGTTCTAAGATATTACCAGTTGAACGACCATAGATGTCATCTTTAAGCTCTAGAAATCCTTCCAAGGGACTCCCATTACATGACAAAGCATAAGGGTATCCCCGACTATGAAGGCCCGCTGTCGTAGCCTCACATTTCTTTTGCATAGCTTCTTTATGTATTAGGGAAATCATGATCTTCGGTGTAGTTAAGATCAAAGAGAAAGTACATCAGATCTCCCTTGGAATCTCTTCACACCTAATTCATAAACTCAAACAGTAAATTGACACCCCGAAATTCACAGATGTCTTTTTTTATGTTAAGTTTAATGTAACAAGGGTAAATGTGGAGACTAATAATTGTTTTGTTTGCCTAATTGTTTTTTGTGTGCATCTGTTATGTTATGTACATGAAAATTATAAGCTGTTCTGGTAAGCTGTTGACCTCCATTTTGGGATGTTCTGCTCTCTGATTATGCCTTTTATCCATCAAAGAAAAATTGAGCATGCAGAATTTAAGCCTAAATGAGAGATGATGGCTCTTTCAATTCTGACAAAACTATGATCAGAGGCGTAAGCCAAGACTTATTTTCCTTCTTTAGTCTCAGCAGGTCCATATTAGTTAAGTTAGATAAGCTAAAACGACTGAATAGCTTTGAGAATCCCCTTGCTGTATAGACTCGTGATTCACAAATCTATTGTAGTTTGACTCTTCCAAAAAGCTACACATACAAACTTGGAACTCTTTTCCCATGTTATGCCAACTAATCCTTTCTGATATGCATACATCTAATCATAGTCTAATGATACTTAGCCACAAATTTGTCAAGGTTTATGACAATGATTGATAAATCCTGCAATTATAAGAATTCTACTTCTACTACAGAGTATAAAGTATCCAAAATGCATGTCTGGGTTTTTGTTCAATAAAAACCTTTCTTTGCATGTTTTGATCAATTAACTAATTGCTTTTCCTGTATCTTTAATGCTTCTTTTTAGGGAAAAGGATCTGTTGATGCTAAGGAGCAAGTGATTAAGGCTCATGCACGAACCGGTAAACTTGAGAAGCATGTAATATTCTTGATTGTCTTTTGTTGATAATTCCTTGCATTGCTGCATATAAATTTTGTTGCTTGTCAAGTCAAGATTCTCAAAAAAGAAATTGCACAACAGATCATGAATGTTATTTTCTTGTAGATTTTGATAGCCAACATGAATCAGGCCAAATGAACAAACAATTGGGTCTCTTTATCTTGTTGGAGTTTGATTATCTTTAAATTTTTTTTATCTTTATAGTGGTTCAAATTTGAGGTATTTCTTGCACTTTCAAGAGTTATGGTTGTTGTGCTGTCTGTGATTGTATCTTTTTGGAGTTTGATTCTCTTGTGTTGGTATGCAGTACTTATCTCATTTTTTCGTGTAGCTTTTCAAGTTTGTTAATGTCATAAGATGAGCTGGGATCACCTGTGTATCAAAAACTATGCTCGAGGCTAGTTTCTACTTGAGTTCCACTGTGTACAATGAAGGTATATTGGATTCGAGAACTTCTGGACTAAGAAAATAGGGACAAAGAGCTGAATTTCATTCCTTCCATATCTTTCTTCCTTGAGAGAAATGGTGCTAAATGTAATGACCTAACTAATCTGTCTTAGAATTAGTATGGACGTCATCATCCATACTTAATAGATTGAGAGAAAGGATACCACTCTTTTTTTGCTGGAATATTTGTATTTATGTGGTGATTTTTCGTTGCTTCTAGATGGTTGGAACCACATTTTCTCTCTTGTATTAGCATCACTCTTGTTAGAGCTAGTTTGTTGAGTATTCCTATCTATTTTTGCTCTCTTTAGGATTCTGGTTAGTGTGGCTTATAGGATTGAGAATATCATTATTTTATGGGAAGCAATGATGAGGGAGGCAAAGACCATTTAGTAGCATGGGACAGTGATACCATTATTTGGTGTACTGTTATTTTTAGTCTTTTTTCTTTTTCCAGCTTTTTTATGTTGCGTTGTCTTTTTTTCATTTTGCTGATGGAGTTTTCGTATATCTATGTGTAAATTCTCACTCTTTACACAAAATCTTTCTTCTTTCTCATAAAAAAAACTGTATTTGGTTTTTATTTTTTGGGATCTCATCACCTCGTATCTTTTTAGTGCATG
This sequence comes from Codonopsis lanceolata, assembly GCA_013146195.2. Lineage (NCBI taxonomy): Eukaryota > Viridiplantae > Streptophyta > Magnoliopsida > Asterales > Campanulaceae > Codonopsis > Codonopsis lanceolata. The sequence goes on from CM028381.1 coordinate 69,770,578, forward strand.
CACCGTTAAGGAGTCATCCGTAGTCTTACTCTTGTTAGGGAAATGAATATGATTTGCTTCACATGCTTATGAAATATTTTACAAGCTTTGTTGTTAGCTTCCTACATCTATCATTTTTAGATTTATTTGAAACATGATTTACCCTGTACTATGTTCTTGGAAATATTGTTGGTGATAATTGTGACGTATCTTAGCTTACAATTTTTATGGTTGTCAGTTTTGTCTAAACAAATTGTGTCATCCTTTTATATATCTTTGGGAAGTGGAACATGTGAATTGTGCGACGGTAATATTTACTCATTTTCTATCAGTTTTATGTGAACTGAAATCTGGTAAGTTCATTGACGCTTGGGTTTATATGTTATCAAACTGAAAGGATACTTATGAGTTATAATGAAGATTGTTTTATTTCATTTATTTTTTCAGGTTGCTTTTGGGAATATCGCAAGATGTCGTTTGATGCACATTGGTCAAAAATCAAGCTAGCCTTTGCTTTTATTTTTTATGATCTAATTTGTAGTTTAAACTAGTTGAGACGATATTTTTATATTTCAAGAAGTTTCTTGTAGATTGGTTAATTAATCTTATTAACAGATTGATGTAATGATTATCTTTATTATTAATGATATCTTCTTTTACTAAAATTTTTGTTTGTTGTATTGATGAAATGCTAAATTTATAATTCGTTAATAGTATGCATATATCAATATATAAAATTATTTTTTAGGACGGTGGAAGTCGACCTTAATAAGTTTCCCACCAATTTTTTCAATATTATCCGTCACAATTTTTTGTAATTTCGCACCAAAAGTTTTGGCATCAAAACATTTAGGACGTCAACAATCGGTCCTTTTTGTTTTCCCACCAAAATTTTAGAACCAAAAGTTTTGGCGCCAAAACATTTAGGACGCCAACAATCGGTCCTTTTTGTTTTCCCACCAAAATTTTAGAACCAAAAGTATTAGCGCCAAAACATTTAGAACGACAACAATCCGTCCTTTTTGTTTTCCCGCCAATTATTTAGAACATTTTGAAACTTATTAGGGTCCGCAAAAATTCCGTCCTTAAAAACCTTTAGGGACGGCTCGTCATGTCCCAAAAACATTTAGCACCCATATTATTTAAGCCCCCATGTTGCCGTCCCTATGGCCGTCCTAAATACTATTAGGGACGGCAAATGGACTTTTAGGGACGGCAAATGAGCGATCCAAATACTCTCTTTTCTTGTAGTGTCTGCAGGCCTGATGGGCTGTTGGATATGGGGAGAGGTGGAGGCAGAAGAAGAAGAGTCTTGGGTTGGTATGGTTTTGGTGGAAGAGGATAGGGTTATAGGGGAGGGAGGAGGGGGAGTTGGTGGGGAATCCAGTTCCATATCAGTGTCAGAATTTTCACTGATGCGGGAGGATTGGGGAATGGGTTCGGTAGAGAACCAGAAAGAAGGGGCAGGGTAAAATAGGAATTTTGGTTTTTGAAGAGAAGGTTGGGGAGGTTGAGAAGGTTGAGGAGGTTGATGAGAAGAGGTGAATAGATGCGCTCGACGAAAGTTCAAAGAGGAACTTGGCAGCAGCAGGGTCTAAGGGTTGTGGTGTGGTTGAAGAAGTTGGTTGGGATTGGGGTGGTGAGGAGGGTGTAGATGGGTCAGGTGAGTAGTTAAAGGGTGAAGGAGGAGGAGGAGTTGGGGATCTGGCTGGCTCCTCCTGATTTTGAGGCTCCTCCTGAGGGATAGACTCCTCCGGAGGTGGTGAATTCCTCTGAGTAGATGACTCAGAAGGAATAGATGAAGGGTTGACAGGTAATGTTTGGGCGTCGGTAGTTGGTTGGGGTTCGGTAGATGGTATAGATGAAGGGTTGACAGTTGAGTGTTGGGCATCGGTAGAGGTAGTTGGTTGGGTGGCGGTAGTGGGTTGGGTACCGGTAGCTCTCCTTTTCTTCCTCAGCGGCTGAATAGGAGACTCAGCTGCTTCATCGGTAGAGGTTGGAGGGACTGCCGGTGGCTGGTCTTCAAAGGTTTTACGAAGTCTCCTTCGTTTAGGTTTGGGAGTGGGTGCAGGAGGTGGTGAAGGTGGTTGGCTGGATTGGGTAGAAGGCTTGGCTTGGGTAGATGGAGGAGAGGAATGGCTGGATTGGCCTGGTGCCTTCTTCTTCTGGCCTTCCTTCATCTCTTTACGAATCCACCTGGCCTGCTCCTCTTCAGTTGGAGGTGCCACTTCCGGCCTTGTCTTCTTGGCTTTGCCTTTGGCTGCTAATTTGGACCTTATCAGCAGCTCTGCCTCATCAGCCAGACCTTTGGCCTTTAGATGGAGGTCCGTGGCCACTTGATCATCAAATTTGGCAGAGGCCCTTTCGAAGGACTTGCTTGCAGCTACATGTGCTTCCATGTTGAAGCGGGTGACCAAGATAGGTGCAGGCTTGGCCACTTTGTCAAGAGAGACCGGCGGTAGACCTTTCTGCATTCGGCGCTTGTTCTCGTATTCAGTGTATTTACTGAAAAACGAGGCTGTGAGTTGTTTGTCCTTGGCCACCGTATACAACTCATCTTCTTTCAAAGAAGAGTTGATGGCTGCATCATCCCTTAAAAGGGCGTTGATCAGTCTGACGAAGGGGCGTTTGCAAGTGGGGTTGCTCTTTGCTTTCTCCACCCACTGCTTTAGCTCGTCAAAGATGATGAGCCCCCAGTTGAGACGAAGCTGTAGAAATATAGCACTTGTCAGCTTGATCTGCTGGGCAGTAAACATGTCATGTGCTCCACTCTTGAATAGAAGCCCCTTGTCTAGAAGGTGACTGGTGCAGTAGACATCGAGAGGGAACAGGTTTCGGAGCATTTTCCCTTGTGGCTCCCGGAGAGTGTCTACTCCCCTCATGGCTTCCCAGGCATGTAAAGCCTCAGCCGTGGTTGCTGAAATAGCTCCTCCGTAATGCACGCCAATAATGGTGGAAATAGATTTGGCGGTGACGGAGATGGGACGGCCTCGAATCCATCCACGAAGAGCAGTCTGGTTCATGAGCTCCATTCGTTGATAAAATTCTTCTGCCAGGAAGATACTGTAAGTTTTGTCGTTGAGGCAGAAGAGGGGCAGAGGCGTCCATATCCTCGCAAGCTTTTACTCCGGCAGCTATAGAATTGATTGACAGAAGGTCAATGCACATGCCCGGAATGTATAGCTTGGGATCCAAAGCGACAATGATGTCGTGAGCGGCAGGATAGATGGGATATCCTGGAAGATTGATGTTTGAACTGGGAGGAATGACATTTTCAGGGTCATAAGCCTTCCCACTGTCGCGCTTGGATTTTGAGGTTCTTGCCTGAAAGAAAAAAAGAATAAAAGTTAGGGCTTTTCATCTAGACATCTAAACAAGTAGGAATTTCAAAGTTTTCCAAAATAATTCGAAATTTTCAACGCAAAAACTTGAAACCCTAGAATGTTTAGAGAAACCACACTCGAGAAAAACATAACAGAAGTTTTTATAAGAATGAACAATGAATAAACAAAAACGACTGTTAGTATTCAAGTATGTAAGAATAACAATGGCGAATCACTGTTCAAACTCGAAAATGACGATTTGAATTCCAAAAGGATTTTAAGATGATATTGAAATGTAGAACAGTACATAGAAAATTTCGAGTAGAGTAGAGAAAAACGTACCATTGTTGAAGATGAGAAGAAGAAACAAGAAGAAGAACGAGAATTTGCAGAAAGTAGTTATGCAGAGAGAGGAGAGAAGTTTCTGGTCAAAGGGTTTCGTAAAGTTTGGAAATGACGGTTCGAGGACTATTTAAAGGCGAGAAAATATCAGTTTTGAAAAAGCGGGAACTTAAGATATTTTCTTAAGTACCAAATTTTGTCCTTGACCCCTTTTATTGCTTTAGAAACCTCTTTAGCAGAAAATAGACTAAGTAAGAGTATTAACCTTTAGGTCTTCCGGTAAAGAAGAACTTACGTCTTCCGATTAGTCTAATACTGGGTCTACCGGTATGAAAGAAATATTTAACAAAAGATTTTAAAATTAAGCAGTAGGATCAATCATACCAAGATTTCTCCTTAAATAAGCAAACCTGGTGGCATCCAGTGGTTTTGTGAGAATGTCTGCCAATTGATGCTCAGTTGGAACATATTCAGGCCCGATGTTACCTTTTCCACATGATCTTTGAGAAAATGATAACGAATATCAATGTGCTTTGTCTTTGAATGCATTATGGATTTTTGGGCGATCGAATAGGCGATGTGTTGTCACACATAATTGGGCGATTTCGATCTTGATGTTGTAGTCCACCAATTGTTGCTTCATCCATAGCAGCTTGAGAGCAACAATGCTTGCGGAATATATTATACGTGGTTGAGTTTGCCAGCGATCCTTGTTTCTTGCAAGACCATGAGGCAGTCTGTTTCCAAGAAATTGACAAGTCCCACTGGTGCTTCTTACGCTCACTTTGCGGTGCATAATCGCATCGAGTATCCAACTAAATTGAAGTTGTTGGATTTTGAATACCGATGCCTAGATTTGTTGTTTTTGAAACATATCGATGATACGTTTGGCGGCAAGCAAATGTGACTCCTTTGGATGCGAAATCTAGCACAAACACAAGCAAACAAACATAATGTCGGTCTACTAGCATTAAGGTAAAGAAGTGAACCTATGATTCCTCGATACTTGGTCATGTTCTCTTGCTTTCCCTTTTCATCTTTGTCAAGATGGCGGTCGGTAGACATTGGAGTTTCAAATCCTTTGGTGAATCAAGACCAAACTTCTTGATTAGTTCCTTTGCATATTTGGTTTGGCCGATGAAGATTCCTTCGAAGTCTTGTTGTCATTTGTATCAGTCTAGAAAATAGGTAAGTTCGCCCATCATGCTCATCTCGAACTTGCTTTGCATTAGCTTCTCGAATCTTTTGCACGGGCTTTGGTTAGTTGATCCAAAGATGATGTCGCCCACATAGATTTGTACCGAAGAGAATGGCCTTTGTGCTTGAGGATGAATAAAGTAGTGTCGATTCTTCCTCTCACGAATCCTTGTTCAATTAAGAACTTGGATAGAGTTTCATACCAAGCTCTAGGAGCTTGCTTCAGGCCGTAGAGAGCTTTCTTGAGTCGGTAGGCGTGGTCCGGTTTGTCGAGATGACAAATCACGGAGGTTGTTCCACGTATCTGATTTCTTGAAGATCACCATTCGAAAGGCACTCTTAACATCCATCGATACACTTTGAAGTCCATGAGCGAGGCATAAGCTAGAAAGATTCGATTGCTTCTAGTCTAGCAACAGGAGCAAATGTTTCATCAAAGTCAATTCCTTCTTCACGTCGGTAGCCACGAGCAACCAATCTAGCTTTGTTTACGGTGACATTTCCATCTTCATCTCTTTTATTTAGAATACCCACTTGGTGCCGATATTTGGATGATCGATCGGTCTTTGAACTAAGCTCCACACCTTACATCTTTCAAAGCTGGTTCGGCTCTTCTTGCATAGCTTCAATCCGGTTATGATCTTCGATAGCTTCATCAATCTTCTTTGGTTCGAGTTCGATACAAATGCGTAAGCAAACAAGCGTTTCTTCTCGAACCTTATTTCTCGTCTGCGAACTCTGAGTTGAGATCACCAATGATTTGGGAAATGGGATGATCTCTTGCTTCAATAACGGTTGGAGGAAAATCACTTACGGAGGATTCTTCCCTTAAGAATTGCAGAGTTGGTTGAGAAGGAGATTCACCAAAATCAGTTCGAGAAGAAATAGAGTCTTCAAAACTTTCATTTTACGGTGAACAAGAAGGATGAGAGATCGTAAAGGTGCTTGGGGTAAAAGCAGAAGAGATGGGTTCGGGGTCAACGAAGAGTTGTTATCGGTATCGGTAGAGGTCTCTTCTACCGGTGAAGGGTTACCGATATTGGAGGGATCTGCGATTCTTTGCCGTTTCGATAAGGATTGGAAGTAGATGTTGTATTTGTACTGTCTCATCATTATCGAGAATCATTAGCAACGTTCGGAGCCATTCTAGGCTCTAACAAGTCATATTCATCAAAAGAAACATGCCTGATTCTAAGATTTTTAAGTTAGATTTCTTGAAAATGCGAAATGCTTTTGAATGTTTGGAATACCCAGAAAAATTCCTTCGATCGATTTTGCATCAAATTTTCCTCTATACTCTTTTCCATTGTAAAGAATAAAACATTCTGACCGAAGATTTTAAGAAATCAATGTTTGGGGATCTTCCTCTCCATATTTCATATGGAGTTTTATTATGAAACTTGTTTACCGGGGATCTATTTTGGGTAAAGCAAGCGGTATTGGCTATACGCCCGAAAATACTTCGGAAGTTTAGCTTACGCGGCATTGTTCTAGCCGCTTCAATCGGTGTTACGTTCTTCCGTTCGGCTACACCATTTTGTTGAGGAGTGCCGGCGGCGAAGAGAAATTGTGGCCGATCCCATGGTCATCGCGATACTTTTCTACACCATTGTTTTTGAATTCGGTCTGGTTGTCGATCTTATGTCACAAATGTCTTCAAGCTTTTGAGTTTGAAGTCTTCTAAAAAGTGCGTGACTAGATCATACGTTTCATCTTTAGATGTCATAGTTTCAATCCAAGTGAATCTAGAGTAGTCATCAACTACTACAAGTGTGTACTTGTCTCCGAAATCTTGGTTGTAGTAATAGGTCCAAAGAGATCCATATGCGAAGTTGAAGAGGTGCGTTTGTTGATAAAACAGACTTTCTTTTGAAGGAAGACTTGGAAAGTTTTCCTAGTTGACAAGCTTTACAACTTCTCGTCATGATCGGCGGAACACCGTAGGTAGACCTTTGACAAGCCCATTTTTGGAGAGCTTGGAGAGGTGCTTGAAGTTGAGGTGGCGAGGCAGCTTGTGCCATAGCCGGTTGTTGTCACGAACATTGTTGGCTACTAGACACGGGTTTGAGAATCTCCCTAGAAGATTTAAGTCCACGACATAGGCGTTTCCTTGTCTATTGCCGGTCGATGTGTAGAGCACGATTCACTTGTCTTTGATGAGGCCGGTTGGAATTGAATTGGCATAGAAGTCCTTTGTCGCTTGAGTGTGATATGCTCGAGAAGATTGTGCTTTAAACCACTTACTAGAGAAACTTTGTTGATGGAGAGACTTCCTCTAGTAATTGAGCCATATCCAATTGTCTTTCCTCTTGCATTGTCTCAGAAGATAAGCGTGGGTCCTTTTGCTTCGGCTATATACGTAAGAAGACTTACGTTCCCAGTCATGTGCCTTGAGCGACCCTTGTCTAGGTACCGGATGTCTTTGATTTTCGATTCTATAGCCATGAAGCATTCCTGTACAAGAGTTAAAGCAAAACAAGGTACCCTTTATTTGGGTCCTAAGGATTAGCAACCTTTTGCAACCCATACCTGCTTGACCTTGAGAGAACTAGGTCTCTCAGATCTTGGAGTGAACCTTAGCAGGCATTCTGGTGCCAGATGGCCTAAGCAATGACAAGAATGACATAAATGGAAAGACCATAGAGAATTGTTAGCGTCTTCAACTGAAGAGTGCTTATGATCATTCCTTTTCTTGACATTCATTTTCGGTTCAGCTTGCTTGTTGACGGTAGACTTAATTGGTTTCTTTCGACTCTTCCTAGGTAGGTTACTAACAGACTTAGCTTTAGCTTTTCTGTTGAGAACCTTTTCGGGAGGATTCGGTAGAATACCTTTAAGTTTACCTTCAACAGGTAAAGCATCTTTGCCTGTTTCATAGACAAACTTGATAGTTACCGGTAGAGGTTTAGCGGGTCTACCGTCGGCGGACTTTGCCTTGGCATAGTCGTGCCGGTAGACTTCACTTTCTCTGGTTACCTTCTCAATTTCTCATTTGAATCATTCATTTTGGCTTTTCCTTTACGAGCTTTAGGGTAAACATAAAGGACACTTGAGTAACCAAGGCCTTGTTTCCCTATATTTCCAAATGTCGTTTAGAGAAAGATATATCATTAGCGGTTTCGGAGGATTCTCCTTTCTCTTTGTGAAGAGATTGTCGGAAGAGACATATCTGAATATCCTATGCCTGTTTTATCATTGCTAGATTTTTGGCTTGTAAGGATTTCTTCAAATGCATCCTTGGAATTATTCCAGGAGTCAATTGTCTTTTGCAAGGCAATTTTCTCTAGGTCTAGTCCTTTGATGTGCTCAGTTAGACAGTCAATTTTGTCATGAAGAAATTTGTTTTCTTCCTTCAGTTTGATACTCTCTTGTTGGCGACTATTGAGAGTTTGAATCTCAATTGCCATCAAAGATTTCTCAGCTGTGAGTTTCTCACAGTTCTTTGCCAGTTTAACATAGGCTACTCTAAAGGAATTAAATTCTTCAAGCATATCCTGATTATCCTTGAGAAGTTCTTCCTTACTGAAGCTATCACTGTTGGTTTCATTTTTGTCCAAAGGACTTGGTGAAACTACAACTTCATTTTCAGAGTCATAGGTAGGACATGAATCATGAGCTATTAAGCATATGTTAGCTTGCTCACAATCCTCTTCCTCCTCTTCTGAATCAGTTTCAAACCATGTAGCAACCTGTTTATCTTCTATGTCTTCAGCCAACATACCTTTTTGTTTTTGAAATTTTCTATAAGAGGGTTTTCGGTATGCTTCAAATTTTGGCTTAGGACATTTTGAGGCAAAATGACCAGGTTTCCTACAGTTATAACACACAAGCTCTTCCTTGGATGAGCTTTCACCAATCTTCCTGAAAGGTTGTTGGTGAGTGTTCTTCCTTCCATATTTTGCAAATTTTTGAAAACGTTTAACAAACATAGCAAATTGTTCATCAGATAAAAAATCATTTTCACTGGAAGAAGTAGTAGGTTTGTTTTCAACAATGATTTCTTCTTGGACCATGGTGGCGAGAGACACGGTTCGAGCTGTTTGTCTTGCTCTAGAGCTTGATTAACTTCAAGTTCATAAACCTTTAAACTTGCGTAGAGACTACGAAGAGTCATCTCGTTTAAGTTCTTAGATTCTTTCATAGCCGTGGTCTTTACATGCCATAAGCTACCTAGAGAGCCTAGAAACCTCATGTTCATTTCCTTTTTGTCATACGTTTTACCAAGAGAAAAGCAACTATTTATTACCTCAATCGAATCGATCGTATGCTTGTCTCAAGGTTTCCTTAGGATCCTTTTGAAAGAATCAAGCTGGCTGGATGTATGTATATTTTACATTTGTCTCTTGTGTCTTGGTCTCCTTCCAAGTATTCTACAAGAGCTTCCCATCTCTTTCGCGTAGTTGTACATCGAATCACTTCCGTGGTATGTGCTTGTGTCTAGAGAGCTGGTGATTATGTTAATTGCTTTCTTGTCAAGTTCTACCGACTTTCTATCGTCCCTGTCCATTCGATTCTTCTTTAGGAACTCTGCGGGTTCCAGCCGATGATGGAGGCTAGAAGATTTGCCTTCATTGGTACATGTTGACCTGCGGTGACACATTTCCATAATCGTTGTCAATAGAGTTCATGAATCTCATTACTTTATCCTTCCATACATCAAAATGTCCTTCGTCCAATATTGGGACGTGGTTAGCATTAGATGTAGGCAAAGCATATAGTGTGTTTGTGCCATTATGTCGTATCTCTCAAGAGTTTAATCTTGGAAAAACTTGTTTTCGAAGAGTAAGGCTCGATACCAATTGTGGGTCCCAATGAGCACAATAATAAGCTAGAAGGGGGTTGAATAGCTTATTAACACTTTAAAACTTTTAAAGTAAGTTCCTTGAAAGTTACTTGCAATCTATGAAAAGAATCAAGTGCGGAAGACCTTCAAGAAAATTGTTCGAATGCGATAAGGACTAGGTAGACCTTTTCTGAATTATTAAGTTACTGAAATGGATAAGTAAACAATGGCTGGCGATTCAATAATTAAGCAGACGAAGGAAATAACACAAGTATTTTGGGATGGTTCACACTATAATGAGTGCTACGTCCACCAAA
>CM028381.1:69780618-69839019 GCA_013146195.2 Codonopsis lanceolata
AAGACTCAGCCATCGGCAGCCCCCCAACCTCTACCGATGAAGCCGGCCGAAGTCTCCTATTCACCACCGAGGAAGAAAAAGGAGAGCTACCAACCCCAACCTCTACCGCCACCAACCCATTATACCTCTACCGACGCACAACCAACTAACACGACGCCTAAACCATACCTGGCTAACCCTTCATCTATACTCACAACCTCTTCATCTATACCTGGCCAACCCTTCAACTAGCCCCCCTCACCACCACCGAGGAGTCTATCCTCGAGGAGCTCAAAATGAGAGGAGCCCCAACCCCAACTCCTCCTCCCCCTTCACCCTTTAACTACTCACCCGACCCATCTACACCTCACCACCCCAATCCCAACCAACTTCTTCAACCACACCACAGCTCTTAGATCCCTGGCCGCCAAGTTCCTCTTTCAACTCCTCATCAAGCATCTATTCACCTCTTCTCATCAACCTCCTCAACCTCTCTCAACCTCCTCAACCTTCCCTTCAAAACCAAAATTCCTATTCTACCCTCGCCCTTCTTCCTCGGTTCTCTACCGAACCCATTCCCCAATCCTCCCACATCAGTGAAAATTCTGACACTGATATGGAACTGGATTCCCCACCAACTCCCCCTCCTCCCTCCCCTATAACCCTATCCTCTTCCACCAAAACCATCCCCACCCAAGACTCATCTTCTTCTGCCTCCACCTCTCCCCATTTCCAATGTGCCATCAGCTCTGCTAGACTCGCACTCTGCCAGGCACCATTCACATTGTCCAAACATCTACTTCCAATCACCAGCCAATGTGAAATTTTGTCCCTGGTTGACGCCATCTACCAAATAAGCGGTTAGCGAACTCACAAGCATATCTACCGCTGAAGTAGCCACTCTGCAGCGGCCAAGGCCAACGACGGATCGCCACTACTCTTCGACAATTTCAAGAGGATGTCTGGACTCGTTTTGGACAGATGCGGCACGACTTCACTGATGTCAAGATCAACGTAGAAGCTCAACGAGATGAAGGCTGCCGTATCATAGGTTCCATTTTCTACGAGCTCTTCCACGCCATCACTCTCCATCTTAGCCACGGTCGTACTCCTATTATGGAACTCAACAACCTCGCTCGAAACTCTGCTCATGACATTATGAATGCCAACCGGGATCGTGATCTGGCCATCACGGAGGAGAAACAAATGAGATCTATCAACGAAAATGCGATGGAAGAGAACAACGGCCGTCTTCGTGAAGAACTGGACTACCGTTCTCGTTCCACCAGACCTCCAACTGATGCAGATGCCGAATACCAAAGAAGAATGGAAGAGCTAGAGCGAGAAAGAAGAGAAAAGGAGGCTGCAGACAAAGGCAAAGGGAAAAGACCTTGGTAGCTTTTGTATCTTTTCTTCCCTTTCCTTTGTATTTATCTTATTTTTGAAAACTCTGTCAAATGTAAACATCTTGTTTATGAATACAGATGATTACTTGCTTTTTCAAAAATTATGTTGTTTAAATTCTTCTTTGCTTTATTGTTTATTTATATGAGAATTTAAACATTCAGTTTAAATTAATTTAAAGCTATTTGGCGATCCGTGTGCTATTCTTTGACTCTCTTATTCTTGTATGCACTTAGATTAGTTCCTTGCATCGAGGTGTTATTACGTGTTTAATAGAGGCATGTCTAAGGATTACGTAATATATAAACTTTCTCAGACATGCTATTATCTATTAAATAGCTTGTTTTAAAACTCTCATTTGTAGTAATGATGACCAGATATAAATAGGAGGAGATTGTTGATTCTTATGTTAAATTTATATCTGATCAGTACATTACATTAGTTTTATACTTCAGTGGCTAATCGGGCTGCGTATCGATTAGCGTGGCAACTGTGTATAGAACTTTGCCTTGTATAGTTTTTGTAGGACCTTTTCAGGATCATCGGAAGACCACTTCTCTGCTTCACCGGAAGACCTGCTCAAAGCTTAAGATCGGTAGACCTCGTGTCCAGCTGATCTGCTTCTACGTGTCCTCTTCAGCATAAAGCTAGCTGGATTAATTCAAACTTATTTCCATATATTATTTGAATTAATCCAAGTCATTCCCTGACATGTCAAGCCGCCGAAAGCAACTTTCCGAAAAGCAGGAATGCTTTTCGTCTGAGCATGTAAAGCAAAAAGCTGTCCCTACTACTTTCGCTTCATCTCTCGATCGACACCAAATCGCCCACCTTTTGAAGATCTCGAGAAATGATTATCTCGCTCTAGTTATTCTGTGAAGACGAAATTCCTCCTTGACTCGACCCCAGCCCCATGCATTTAATGCATTTATGAAAAGAGCTGTTGAAGTCTTCGTCTTCTCCAACGGATCTTTTGAAGTGCACCTGCTTTAAATACTGCCATTGAAGACTGGATCAGCAGCGACAACTGTACAGAATCAATCGAACACTTAAAGAATTGCTCTGAATCTATACAACTCCAAGTCTTTCAGCTCAGTGCATTCAATAGATCCTCAACAGATCTAGAAGTCCTCGTCAACAACAAGAAGCTGCTCTTCAACATTTATTGTTTTATTCTTCTTGTTGTTTACTTCCATTAACTATACTTCTGCACGAATTAAATATCTTGTATTTACAGATATTTAATTCCCTAGACCCAAACACAAGTCAATATTTTGTACACGATCCATTAGGGATATTCTTTGTAATTGATCTAAGTGGAAAACATAGTGCACAATTTAAATCCAAGGTTGACTGCCTTGGTGGTGGACGTAGCACTCATTATAGTGTGAACCATCCCAAAATACTTGTGTTATTTCCTTCTGTCTGTTTAATTATTTCTGCTTTCGGTTTCATAGTTTACTTCATCCATTTCAGCAGAACTTAAGTAATCTTTAAAAGGTCTACCGGTAGTCCTTATCGGCAGACCTGGAACAATTTTCTTGAAGGTCTTCCGCTACTTGATTCTTTTCATAGATTTAAAGTAACTTTCAAGGAACTTACTCTAAAAGTTTTAAAGTGTTGATAAGCTATTCAACCCCCCCTTCTAGCTTATCATTGTGCTCATTGGGACCCACACAAGGATTCGTGAGAGGAAGGATAGACACTACTTTATTCATTCTCAAGCACAAAGGTCATTCTCTTCTGGTACAAATGTATGTGGACGACATCATCTTGGGATCAACTAACCAAAGCCTGTGTAAAAGATTCGAGAAGCTGATGCAAAGCAAGTTCGAGATGAGCATGATGGGTGAACTTACCTACTTTCTAGGACTGCAGATTCAACAGACTTCCGATGGAATCGTCATCAACCAAACCAAATATGCAAAGGAACTAATCAAGAAATTTGGTCTTGATTCAGCTAAAGGATTTGAGACTCCAATGTCTACCGACTGCCATCTTGACAAAGATGAAAAGGGAAAGCAAGAGAACATGACCAAGTACCGAGGAATCATAGGTTCACTTCTTTACCTTACCGCCAGACCGACATTATGTTTGCTGTTTGTGTTTGTGCAAGATTTCAGGCAGATCCAAAGGAATCACATTTGCTTGCTGCCAAATGTATCATCCGATATGTTTCAACAACAACAAATCTAGGCATCTGGTATTCCAAACACAACAATTTCGATTTAGTTGGATACTCAGATGCAGATTATGCAGCTGCAAAGTGAGCGTAAGAAGCACCAAGTGGGACTTGTCAATTCCTTGAAATAGACTTGTCTCATGGTCTTGCAAGAAACAAGGTTCAGTTGCAAACTCAACCACGAGGAATACACATTGCCAGCAGTGTTGCTCTCAACTCCTATGGATGAAGCAACAATTAGTGGACTACAACATCAAGACGCAAATTGTCCAATTATGTGTGACACAGCAATTTCAAAGAATTTCTCCAAAAAAAGTGATGCACTCGAAGACAAAGCACATTGATATCCGTTATCACTTCCTCAAAGATCATGTGGAGAAAGGTAACATCGCCCGAATATGTTCCAACTGAGCATCAATTGGCTGACATTCTCACAAAGCCACTGGATGCCACCAGGTTTGCTTACTTAAGGAGAAATCTTGGTGTGATTGATCCTACTACTTAATTTCAAAGTTTTATTACTTTTCTTTCATACCGGTAGACTTAGTTTTAGACTGACCGGAAGACGTAAGTTTCCCTTGAGCGGAAGACTTAAAGGTTAGTATCATTACTTAGTCTATTTTTATTAAAGAGGTTTCTAAAGCAATAAAGGGGGTCAAGGATAAAATTTGGTACTTAGAAAATATCTTAAGTTTCCGCTTTTGGCAAAAATTTTCTTTAAATAGACCTTGAGGCAGAACAGCTCTTACGGGCAAAGCAGAAAGCCAAGGGCAAAAAGACAAGGCCGGAAGAAGTAATACCAACTAAAGAGGAGCAGGCAAAGTGGATTCAGAAAGAGATGAAGGAAGGCCAAAAGGGCAAGACTCCAGCCAAACCAATTCCATCACCTTCCCCAGTCCACCCTTCACCAGCCCAGCCATCCTCTCAAGCACAACCAACCTCTTCTTCCCAGCCTTCTTCTCAAACCAAAAGACCACCCTCACCCTCACCTGCACCCACTCCTAAACCAAAATGAAGAAGACTTTGTAAAACCTTTGCAGACCAGCCACCAGCAGACATTCCCACCTCTAATGATGAAGCAGCTGAGTCCCCTATTCAGCCGCTAAGGAAGAAAAAGAGGTCTGCTGGTACCAAGCCCTCTACTGCCGACCAACCCTCTACCGCCGACCAACCCTCTACCGACGTCCAACCATCTACCATCACTCTAAACCAACCTATTCCTCCTAAGTCATCTACTCAGAGGAATTCACTACCTCCGGAGGAGTCTATCCCTTAGGAGGGGCCTCAAACACATGAGGAGCCTACCCGAACCCCAACTCCTCCTCCTCCTCCTCCTTAACCCTTCAACTACTCTCCTAACCCATCTACCCCTACCTCACCTCACCAAACCCAACCAACTTCATCAACAACACCACAACCAACTCAAAACCCTCCTACCAAGCCAATAGACTCTGCCTCTGCCAAGTTTCTCTTTGAGCTTTCCTCAGTGGCAGATCTATTCTCTTCTGATCAACCACAACCTCCACCTCTCCTTCATAAACCCAAATCCCTCTTCTATCCTGCCCCATCTTTCTGGTTCTCCACCGAATCTTCAATTGTCAGTGAAAATTCTGACAGTGACATTGAGCTCGATTCCCCACCAACCCCTCCTCCCCCTCCACCTCAAACCATCTCTTCCTCTACCGACACCATACCAACCCAAGACTCTTCCTCTTCCGACTCCATCACTCCTCCTCTCCAACAGCCCTTCCGGCCAGTGTCTCCTGAAGCCACTACCTCTGCCGGCACCGCTCCTATTCACATTGGTCAGGCAACATCATCTTCTCAGCCGGCCAATGCTGAAATTTTGTCAAGGCTGGACGCCATCTATGAACGACTAGGCGCTCTCACTAGCATAACTACCGCTACCGCTGAGATAGCCACTGCTGCGTCCAAGGCCAACGACCGAACTGCAGCTCTTCTACGACAATTTCAAGAAGATGTATGGACTCGTTTTGGACAGATGAGACACGATTTCACAGACGTCAAAATCAATATCGAAGCTCAACGCGACGAATGTGTCCGTATCTGCTCCTCCCTCTTCTACGAGCTATTCCATGCCATCACTCTGCATCTCGGCAATGGCCGCCCTCCTGTCCTAGAGCTCAACAACCTAGCTCGCGACTCTGCTCACAATATCATGAACGCTCATCGTGATCGTGATCTGGCCATCACGGAGGAGAAGCAAATGAGATCTATCAACCGAATGCTGATGGAAGAGAACAGTCGTCTTCGTGAAGAACTCGACTACCGCTCTCGTTCCACCAGACCTCCCACTGATGCCGATGACGAGTACGTACGAAGAATGGAAGAGCTAGAGAGACAGCGTAGGGAGAAAGAAGCTGCAGACAAAGGAAAAGGGAAACGACCTTGGTAAACTATGTATCTGTTTTTCCCTTAACCTTTGTATTCATTTTATCTTTTGAAAACTCTGTACACATTAAACATCTTGTTTATAATACAGAAGATTATCTGCTTTTCAAAATTGTCTTATGTTTAAATTCTTGTTCTTTCATTTTCTATATTTGCTTAGAATTTAAACACTCAGTTTAAATTTATTTGAACTATTTTGCTACTAATCTGTGTGCTGTTTTATGATTTCCTTGTCTTTTTGTGCACATAGATTAGTCTTTACACTTGAGGTGCTCTTCTGTTTGATAGAGGCATGTCTTCCATTATTAAATGAATAAATCTCTTAGACATGCTATTATCTATCACATAGTCGGTTATAGCCCTCATTTGTAGTAATGATGACCAGATATAAATAGGAGGAGATTGTTGATTCTTATTTGTATTAGATTTATATCTGCTCATACATTACACTAGTTTTATACTTCAGTGGCTAATCGGGCTGCGTATCGATTAGCGTGGCAACTGTGTATAGAACTTTGCCAAGTATAGTTTTTATAGGACTTCAAAGGTTCAGCGGAAGACCTCTTCAAAGCTTCACCGGAAGACCTGCTCCAGCTCACAATCGGCAGACCTTGTATACACCTGGTCAATCATGACGTGTCCTGTCCAGCAAAGATTAACGGATCAATTTAAATTTATCCTTATCAGTTTGAATTTAAATTGAGACATTCCCTGACACCTCAATCCCGCGGCTTTCAGCGAAAAGCAGAAGACTTTTCGCAAACCGAAAGCAGTGAAAGCGCATCGTCACCTACCGTCGCAACAACTCTCGATCGACACGGATTGCCCAACTTCTAGAAGATCTTAGTAATCATTCCCTGCTTTATATCTGTGAAGACAAAATTTCTGATTGACAGCCCCATGCATTTAATGCATTCAACCTAATAGAGCTGTTAAGTCCTCGTCTTCTCCAACGGATCTTTTGAGTGCATCTGCTATAAATCCTGCCATTAAAGACTGAAGAAAAGAAGAGACATCGATCGAACACTTGAAGAATTGCTCTGAAATTCAATAACTCTAAGTCTTACAACTCAGTGCATTCAAGAGATCCTCAACAGATCTAGAAGTCCTTGTCAACAACAAGAAGCTGTTCATCAACACTTATTGCTTTACTTCTTGTTGTTTTCATTCTAAAGCTATTCTTCACACTTGAATTAAATATCTTGTTTACACAGATATTTAATTCCTTAGACCCCAAACACAAGTCAATATTTTGTACACGATCCATTGGGAATATTCTTTGTAATAGATCTAGTGGAAAACATAGTGCACTATTTAAATCCAAGGTTGACTGCCTTGGTGGTGGACGTAGCACTCTTTATAGTGTGAACCATCCCAAAATACTTGTGTTAATTCCTTACTGTTTGTCTACTCTTTTATCTGCTCTTTGATTTGTTTATTACTTCTTTATCATTATCTCTTACAAAGATATTTAAGTAACTGTTAAGGTCTAGGTAGTCCTTATCGGCAGACTTGATTCAAACCTTATTGAAAGACTTCCGCAACTTCAATCTTTTCAATAGATTGAAAGTACCTTTCAAAGAACTTACTTAAAAGTTTTTAAGTGTATAATAAGCTATTCAACCCCCCCTTCTAGCTTATTATTGTGCCCGTTGGGACCCACAACCATAGCTTGGGGGATAACCTCAAAGCCACTGAGGAATATTCCAGTGTCCTCATGCTCTATTTCGAGAATCAGGACGTCCTTGTTTTCCTTATTTTCCACGATCTTATCAGCCAAAATAATTACTATATGGTCATTGTGGATGAATCTGACACGTTGGTGCAATGAAGAGGCTACCCCTTTTACCCCATGAATCCAAGGGCGTCCCAACAACAAACTGAAAGTGGCAGGTATGTCCAAAACCTGGAATTCTACCGGCATGGTTAATGGCCCAATAGTCATCATTAAAGTGACCACCCCTACGACACATCGACTAGTGTTGTCGTATGACCTTACTGTCTGCGAGGAAGGAGCAAGTTCTGATATTTTTGTTCCCAATTTGGCTAAAGTGCTGGCGGGACACACATTCAGAGAAGACCCATTATCTATCAAAACTCGAGGGATCCTTTTTCCCATAACCCCCACAGTGATATGGAGAGCATCAATGTGGTTGATTCCTTCCCTTGGTAGATCTAAATCAGTAAACATAATAACATTTCCAAAGTGTATGTTTTCGATCATCTGAGTGAGCTCATTCAGGGAGGTTTCAATAGGAATGACTGCATGACTTAAAGATTTAGCCAACGTATCACGGTGGGTTTTTGAAGCACAAAGCAAGCCCCAGATGGATATGTTGGCCTGGGTTTTCTTCATATGAGCTAATAAAGTATCTTCCACCGTTTTAGCCCCAGGATCCGTTTCTTGGTCTTTGCCAGAGTGGTCACCTCTTTCCAAGTTTGGTTGGTAGGCCCGGCCAGATCTAGTAAGGTGGCTAACATCCCCACCGACCCAAGTGGCCTTTTCAATATTACAGGTATTTTGGCTACCCAGGATAGTGTCCCAAGAGAGCATATTTCAACTAGGCTCTTTTATGGATAAAGATGGAGAGAAAGGAACAAGAATATATGGTAAGGTATTTTTATTGATTTCGAACTTGGGTACACAAAATTTTTCATCAGCCACAATCATATTGATTTGAGGTAGGGGTTATTGACTATATTTGGTCTAGGAGGGGGTTTTTCAATAACCTTATCATCTATCAGGTTCTGGATAGCATTTTTGAGCATATAACACTTGTCGGTGAGGTGACCACTACAGCGATGGTATTCACAATACTGGGCATGATTCCATGTGTTGGGCAGAGGATTTGGTGGCTTATAGTTTTCTAAAGGTTTTAACACTCCCTGTGCCATTAACCCTTGTAGTATCACAGACTGGGGAGCTTGCAGTTCATCATAATACCGGTTCCCTCTGTTCTGGTTTCCTAAAATTTCCGTTTGGGCCATTGTTCACTCCGACTGCGTTGACAGACCTGTCTGATCCATAGGACCATGGAACAGTGCTATAATTTTGGGTAGGAAAAGTGGTTGATGCATTTCCTACCATATTGACGGTTGGTGCAGATACGGCTGCCTTTCCTTTAGAGTAACGGAAAGAGCTGGGAGGCGTATTGACTTTTAATTACCCCGTCCGTATATCTTCATCAATACGGGTTCCTATCTCCACTATTTGTTTAAAATTGCTATAGGGGAGATACCGCATATGGGTTGGAGATTTTTAATGAACATCCTGGAAGACTCAACCGGATTAGGCCTGTCAAACGTTTGAGCCAATTTTCTTTTCCACCTAACTACAAATTCAGCACAGGTTTCTTTTTCCCTTTGGGTGCACGACTCAAGGTCTCTTTTATTTTCAAGGCTGGTGTTGTCCTTGTACCTTTCAAGGAACCCTTTAGCTATCTGGTCCCAAGTATTCATGGTGCTACTATCTGACAACATTAGCCATTGTTTGGCAGCCCCTATTAAGGTGAGGTGGAAATTGGAGGCCATGGCTTCAAAGCTAGCCCCTCTTGACTGCATGCTAGTGGAATAGGATTTCAAGTGGGATATAGGGCATCCAGTCCCATCGAACTTTTATATGTCGGGCATTTTCAATTTTGATGGCAATACTGCTGAAGGTTGTAATGCCAGTGCCCGCGTAGAAAATTCCCCTTTGTTTAGAAGTTTAACCATCATGTTTTTCATGTTTTCCATGTCAGCCTCCATTTTGGTGGAAGGGAGAGTTGGCTTTTGGTATATGCTGGCAGGATTAGGGAAGGCTAATTAATTTTTGGCTGTGGTATTTGGTAAGGATTTTGGACAGGATATGGATTTTGGATAGGATTTTGGGCTGGATAGGGATTTTGAGCAGGTGAGTTATTGGCGGTTTCGGTTTGGCGGCCAGGATCATTAGGAGGTAAATAAGTGGTAACTTGACCTGGTGGGTTATAGCTTCTTGGGTCCATATGCGGGCTATTTTGGAGCGGGTTAGTGATGGGAAAAGGGAGGTCACTTGAATTTTGGGGAATATTGATGTTTGGGAAAAGATATGGAGGATAGGGTGAGAAAGGGTTAATATTTGGGTAGTAGAGATTTGGTGGAGGATTTGGATTTGGGGTAATGACAGTATTTGGTGGGTTGGTGTTTGGCTGGAAAACTGGATTTGGAGGGACATGGGAGGTTGATGCTTCTTGAGGAATTGCAGGGGGAGAGATTACCTTACCACTGAGTTTTAAATTTTGCACCAAATTAGCCATTTGGCTCATTATACGATCAGCCTGTGCACTCAAATTTTGGTCTAGCAACTGTTGCATAGCCGGAGTTGGAGCATACCCTGGAGCCCCTGTATCTGTACCCATAGCGGACTGTTTACTTTCTGCTGCCATACTGCTTAGATCTGTACCCTTTGAACGGATTCTGCCCCTTTCTGATCTGTTTCTGACACTTTCTGATCTGATCTCTGCACTTGTTTCTCGTATCAACCGGCCAGTATTATCTTTGCCTTTCCAAATTCGGGCCAGGTTTTTGAGGAAAATGGGTTTGGAGGTATCAGAAAGGTTGGCTGAAGGCTTTCTGGGCTAAGAGTACAACGTGCCTTTATTAGTATATTTTATTATTATTCATTTTTCCTACAATTGACCGGATAAGCACCCGCTTTATTTTGACAGTCTCAAGACTTTTCCTGGAACAGTGGATTCTTTCTCTAGAGTATAGGACCCTCGTATTCCACCTGCCTTTCGACTCCCCAAGATCGAACTGATCCCAAGCGAAGGGCCTATACTCTTTCCAGGATCCATGATTGATATTTTATTTAATCTTTTTCCTTGCAAGTGGACAAGACTATTATAGAATAGTATTGGAAGCAAGGGTCGAACCCACAGAGACAAGTGATCACGAACAGTGCAATTTATTGATAGCAAATTATTAATCTAAAGGGGGTTTTTATATTTAATTCTACTCTAAACTACTATTTATAGATGTTTAACTAATTAGACAGTAATAACAGATATGAAGATCTTATGGTGGGTGGCAATCTAGGATTCCGGGTTTCACTTGTATCTCCTTTATGTTCAATTCATAATAATTATCATTCAATGTCTTGGGTTCGTTCACTAAAGATAGATATAGTCTGTTGAACAATTGGTTCAGCCTCCATCCCCGCAAAATTCATCCATTCTATATCCTAAGCACAGAACTATCAATCTAGGCTGTCACCTAGATTTATGATCTATCTGTCACCTAGATCATGTAAGAACCTGGTCCTAACTTATCACTCTCGTGCATCGATAGGTCCAATTTATTGTGTTGGTGAGCCTGTGTACGACATATGCACATTGGTCATGCAGTTATCCGCACCTCTAAGCCTTTATTATTTGCGATTACATTCATTTGTTCAAAGCAAAATAATATAGGGATTGATAAACAACACAATCAACAAGAATTGAATGATCATATATAAGAATTAAAGCATAAATTTGATACAAGTTACCTCCCACCTCCTAGATTATGGATGATTTAGTTCATCATAGACAATGAACAAAGACATGGAGATGATCGGATACATGATTTGATCTTCAATACTTGAAATTACAAAATCTAACTATGTTATACAATCTAAAAACTACCTAAAATCTACTAAAGAGAGCTTCCAGCCGTCCTCCTTCTTTTTGGCTCGGCATCTGACTTCTATATATACTCGGGAGTTGTAATTCAATCGAATGACTGTGTGAAAATCCGAAAATCAAGCATTCTGACTACCTTGCGGTCGCAAGGTGTTGGGTACCTTGCGTCCGCAAGGTCTCCAGTTTGTCCGGCCTTTGGAATTCTTGGTTGCTGCCTTTCTGACCCGTACTGCCTACCTTGCGGTCGCAAGGTCTGAGGCACCTTGCGTCCGCAAGGTCTCCAGATTCTGCAGCTTTTGCTTTTTCTTCATTTTTCCTTTTTAGCCCTTCTTGAAATTTGCACTTAAAACCCTGGAGTTTCGCATATTTTCACAAATAACCCTGAAACTTACAAAACTCACCGAAAACATATATTAGTAGCCAAAAGCCTCGTGAAATAGCATAATTTAAGTCATAGAAGTATATAAAATCGACGTATAAAATACATCGATCAAATACCCCCAAACTTAAACTTTGCTCGTCCACGAGTAAACAATAAACTTATAAATACAAAAGCATATAAATAACAAAAATTAAAATCTTTTTTTGGAGGGTGACACTATTTACACTCCTCTATAAACCCACAAACTCAAGGAGACTCTTTCGAGTGACTCGACTATGCAGATAAATACAAAAACAAGTAAAAATTAACTACGAATAAAACATAAAATCTTTTTGGCTTCATCTCAAGTTATAGGTGTATGGTATGCAAGTAATCTCAGTTCGATGCTCACCACATATATGCAGGCTTAGTCATATAAAACCAACTGATCTTTTCTTAAAACTGCTACTACTTCTAATTTCTCCGTGTGTGTGTGATCACCAGTCTTAAAGAATATCTTAACTAAAACAATTTTATTAAGCTAAACACCACATTCATATGAAAATCAAAGTTTAAGAGAAAATCATGCATTAAGAATTATGAGATCTACCATCCAAACCCGGTCAGCCATGCATTTAAAGGTCCCAAGGATTTAAAAGACTTATACATCCATCCCATGCACTTCTATGTATGACATACAATGCTCTCCTATCCCAATGACTTGTAATAGCTAAGATTATGCTAACACAGTGAGCTTTAGGGTGAATAATAATGAACATGAAGTGTGTGATCAATTTCATATTACTCACTTGACAGTTAAAACAACATAAGCATTGGCAAGAAGATCATTAGGTCTTTATTAGCTTGTAATGTAAGGCCAAGGTGTTGGGGGATTTGATGGAAAGGGATTGGAATTCAAAGTGAGAGAGTAAGACTACCCTTTATCCCTCATACTTCCAAGCAAAAGGAAGTTTTCCCTATTTAGGCTAGGACTTGCAAAGACTACAAGTGGAGGGGTGCTTTTGTTACTTTTCGCTTTTCTTTCCCCCAAACTTGTTTTGGGCAATATATATATTTCTAAAAATATCACATCATTCTAATCAGCAGAATTTTTCTAACATATTTTTCTCTTGAAAGCTATGCTTCCATTTGAATCTTTGTTTACACTCTTCTTCTTCCGTTTCATTTTTCGTCGATACATAATATTTTTTTTTTCGACAACGAAAGAAGAAGTCTTCCGAAAAATAGCCTAACTGAAAAGAAGTGGTCCTCCAAAATCAATTTCCCACCCACATCCTACTCTCTCAAAGGGTAGGCTAAAAGTGTATAGGCTTTTAGGGTTAAGTTAATGTGGGTAATAGAAACGATGGCGAATGGGGGTTTAATAGTGTGCTTAGCACACTCCATTCTTTTCATTAGGCTCAACGAGGACACTAGGGATATTTTTAGTATAGGTCAGGGAATATTTAGGCTCTAACGATCCAAAGATGGCCTAAGTCATTTCTTAATGCCAAATGCTCATGTAGTTTTTAAAGCGAGTAAGACAACACAAAATATCATATAAACTATGGGAATTGGGGTTGAATGTTTAGCATCACCGGATTTCACATAAGCATTCGCTAAGACAGATGGTAGGGACAATTGAGACTAACATGCAGACACGGTTCGAAAGTGTGCTTGAGATATATAAATGAGAAAAATCCAAGGGATCTAACTATCATGCAATTGACCCTAAGTTACAATTTAATGCAACAATTATGTTCGAATGGCTATGCATCATATTCTTGTGCATATCTTGTTGTAATGAAGTAGGTGTTATAAACTTTATAAAACTATTCTAATCAATCCATAATTATGACCGGTGTGAGTGCATGAAGAATTTGGAGAAAAGTAAAAGTTTCGCAAAATTAAGTAAATTCCGTGAGGGATCTACGACTAACTATGCGGTTCATTGCATTAACTCCTCATCGATCACGACTAGCACTACCACACCTAGACTCGAGGATGAATATTTTGAATTTAAATTTTTTTAAAAATATATTTTTCTAAGAAATTTGGAGATGATGACGATGACTCTTTTGATAGGAACCTAAAGGTCCTTACTATTATAGTATTCTGGTCATGCCAACAACTCCGAAAATAAGAAAAAATTAAAAACAGAAAATAGGGTGAAGATTTAGATGGTCATCGATAAAGAAATTTTTCTTCACCCTAAAAACATAGCCCAACTCCATTCCTCGTTAGGCTAGGACCTCGCTAAGACTTAAAGTTTAAAATCCCCCCAAACTTAATTTCTATTTTGTCCTCAAAATAGAGGAACATATGAGAGGATTGATGGGGTAGGACAAATATCAAAAGGAGATAGCGGGTCCACCTAACGAAAGAGGATGGAACTTGGGCCTCGACTCACGGTGAGTCGGGCGGAAATAACGAATGAGGATGCAACTCGGGATCGTGCCAGGAGGCAGCCCATAATAAGCGGAGACATTTTGTCCCACGTGTTAAACCAACCAAATAGCCTCTCTTGGTCGGCACGAATTTGTGCCAACCGTTGATTAGCCATTTGGTTTCTAGGCAACCTCTTCTAGCCTATTGGAGATCCCAACGAAGGGTCCTCCTCTTCCTCTTCGGGTTCCTCCTCTTGAGGAACCCTCACTCTGGCCGGTGATGCTCAAACAAAATGGCCCTCGTAATGACCGGACCAGCCTTCACTCTCGCGTGTTTGGGCATTCTCACGCCGCCTCTACACAAATCGGTAATCAAATGCGGAACGCGAACCCCGCATTCGCCCTACCTCTAATAAGGGTCTTGATTTGGCCGTTGATCAAACGGCCAACATCAATGCACCCACCGGTCATAATGGTGTAGGTCAAGACAGCCCTCTCCCAAGTCACCGTGTGTTGGTGACTGAGGGCATGAGACGCCCACAAACAAATTTATACACGGGCTTGGCCGTGTCTTGGAGGAAGGACTCTCCCATGGTGCGTGGTCCATGAGGTGGGTTACGGTTATAGGACCAAACCACACCAGGGAGGGCGATGGTAGCATTGACCACCTCGACATCGATACGGGGTCGAGGTGTGTGTTAAAGTCATCGGCACCAACCGCAAAGTTGGAGGTGCCGAAATAAGTGTTAATGCTTTGGGACGAAAAATTTATTACTATATTCCTAACATTAACGGTGTCTAGCACACCCCATCTATGCCTAATGTCGCCATTGGCATAGAATTCTGACAATGGGCACTACGGCCGCCTTGCCGGAGAATCTATCAAAGCCCCCACCTACGAGCCATCGATTGGGACGAAGGCCAAAGTCTTCACCTTGAATCCCCTTTCTCGGGCACCAAAGACTTGGAGAGCTTGGCCGTGTACCTCTCGATGCCTCAGAGGACACCTAATCGGGTGATGTCAAAATTTTGCTCTTCCTCCCGAAGGGCCTGAGGATGAGGCACCTAGTATTTCTACGCTATGAACATTTTGTTTGATTTTATAAAATTTAAAAACTAAAAGTTTAACAATTAAAATGTGTTTTAAAATTTTAAAATTAAAATTATATTAAGCATGCAAAAATTTTATCTACGTTAAAATTTTCTAACACCCTAGCATGCAAATAATTTTACGTAAAATAAAGAGGGTGATAGGGTGATAGTGTTACTTGTTTGCAGCCTAAATGGAGTGAGTGCAAATGAGTTTGAGCTAGATCCGCCGGCAACAATGGAAGTCTTCTTCTTCTTCTTCAAAGTCTTCAACCTTATGGAGTGTAATGGTGGATGAGAGAGAGGTAGAGGATGAAAGATTTGAGGGAGGAGAGAATCTTGAGATATGTGCCGAATGTTGACGATCTGCCGGATTTTGAAGAGGTTGGCGGCCGCACGCTTGAGGGAGAGGGAAGTTTTCGGTGAATTTCAAGAGAAACCCGATCTTTATATAGGGACCTTGCGGTCGCAGGTTCCGCCACACCTTGCGCCCGCAAGGTCGGCGATCAACCGCTTGGCCTTCGCTCATTCCCCATGATCGACAAGACACGAAGTCCGCATTTATCGAGGACCTTGCGGTCGCAAGGTCCTTCACACCTTGCGTCCGCAAGGTGGGCAGAACTTCTGTCCACTTGTTTTCCTTCTCAACTTTTCAACAGTTTGCAGATTATCCCTTCCGTTAACTTCCGTTATGTCTTGAATCTTTCCTGTATGCAAAAACTAAACAAAAATTCTAAACTAAAATTATTAGTAACATATAAATACAACACTAAGATGTTTTTCTCCCACAAACTTGGATTTTGGCATATTTAATTAAAAATTAAATGTCCAAAAATTAAATTTAACGGAGAAAAACATATTTAAACTATCTATAAAAACAAATAATCAATCAAAATAGTGGGTTGCCTCCCACTTAGCGCCTTTGTTTAATGTCTTTGGCTCGACCAAACTGCAAGCCTAATCTCGTGGTGGTTCATTGTCAGCCAAACGAATTAACTCAATTGTTCGTTCAACTGACATCGGCTCTAAATATGGCTTGAGTCGGTGTCCATTCACTTTAAAAACTTCATTATTTTTAGGATTTTGAATATCAACAGCTCCATGAGGGTAAATTCATACAATTCTAAAGGGACCAGACCATTTAGATTTTAACTTTCCGGGAAATAACTTTAATCTAGAATTAAAAAGTAATACCTTCATACCTGGATGAAGCATTTTGTTGGCTAACCCCATATCATGATATTTCTTGGTCTTTTCTTTATATGTCTTTGCATTCTCATACGAATTAAACCTATGCTCTTCTAACTCGTTTAACTGAAACAATCTTTATTCTCCGGCCAATGTCAAATCTAAATTCAATTTTTTAATCGCCCAATAGGCTTTATGTTCAATTTCAACTGGTAAATGGCAAGCTTTGCCATATACCATTCTATATGGACTCATTCCTATGGGTGTTTTAAAAGCAGTTCGGTATGCCCATAAAGCATCCTTAAGTTTAGATTCCCAATCTTTACGATTAGGCCTAACAGTCTTTTCTAATACTGCTTTTATTTGCCTATTGCTCACTTCTACTTGTCCGGATGTTTGTGGATGATAAGGTGTAGCTAACTTGTGAGTTACACCATGCTTTCTAAGAACATTATTTAACAATTTATTGGTAAAATGAGTTCCTTGGTCACTTATTATGGCCTTAGGTACTCCATATCTAGCAAATAAATCTTCTACAAACTTAACTACTGTTTTTCCATCATTAGTCTTGGTTGCTACTGCTTCTATCCATTTAGAAACATAATCAACTGCTACTAGAATATACTCACAATTATTTGACACTGGAAAAGGACCCATGAAATCAATTCCCCAAACATAAAAAATTTCAACTACTAAATTAATATGCAAGGGCATCTCATTTCTCTTTCCTATTCCACCTGTTCTTTGACACTTATCACATGTTCTATAAAACAGTTCACAATCTCTAAAAACAAGAGGCCAATATAAACCTTGATTGCAAAATTTTCCTAGCAGTTTTGTTTCCACTAAAATGACCTCCACAAGAATATCCATGGCAAAATTCCATAATACCTTGTTGGTCTTTTTCTGGAATACATCTTCTTATTAAAGAATCAGAGCAAATTTTGTATAAATGAGGTGCTTCCCAAAAATAATTTTTAGTTTCCGCCAAAAATTTCTTCTTTTCATAATGATCAAAATCTGGATTAATGATATCAGACACATAGTAGTTGACAAAATCAACATACCAAGGGTCCGAATCTTTAATGGCTAAAAGTTGTTCATCAGGAAAATTATCATTTATGGGGACAGGATCATCAAGAAATTGATGTTCAAGTAAGGGAGAAAATTCTAATCTAGACAAATGGTCGGCTACAACATTCTCGGTTCCCTTTTTATCTTTGATAGTTATGTCAAATTCTTGTAACAATAACATCCATCTAATTAATCTTGGTTTAGCAACTTAAATAACATCGAAAAAATTATCACCTTTGATCCTAGCGTATATGATCTAAAATTTTCTAAAGCATATACTATCGCTAAAAATTCCTTTTCAAGAGTTGTATAATTCAATTGGGCATCATTTAGAGTTCTACTAGCATAATGGATCACATGAGGCTTTCTATCTACCCTTTGTCCTAACACGGCTCCAATCGCAAAATCTGATGCATCACACATGATTTCAAAAGGAAGTGACCAATCAGGGCCGGATAAAATAGGGGCAGTAGTTAATTTTTCTTTTAATAAATTAAAAGCTTCTAAACATTCTTTATCAAAAATAAATTATGTATCTTTTGCTAGCAAATTACATAGAGGTTTACAGATTTTGGAAAAATCTTTTATAAATCTTCGGTAAAAACCAGCATGGCCTAAAAAAACTTCTAACTCCTTTAACTGAAGTGGGAGGGGGTGGTTGTGAAATAACTTCAATTTTAGCTTTATCAACTTCAATGCCTTTATTTGAAACAACATGCCCTAAGACAATTCCATGTTTTACCATGAAGTGACTTTTCTCCCAACTTAAAGTTAAATTAGTTTCACAAAGATCTTTTCAAGATCGATGTAAGGTTTTCTAAACAATGATCAAAAGAATTTCCAAAACTGAAAAATCGTCCATGAAAACTTCTACGCATCTTTCAACTAAATCTGAAAATATAGAAATCATGCATCTTTGAAAAGTAGCTGGTGCATTACACAATCCAAAAGGCATTCTCCTAAAAGCAAAAGTACCAAAGGGACATGTAAAGTTGTTTTCTCTTGGTCTTCGGTGCAACAGGATCCGATTGTAAACTTAAAAACCATCAAGAAAGCAATAATATTCATGACCGGCTAGTCTTTCAAGGATTTGGTCAATAAATGGCAAAGGAAAGTGGTCTTTCCTAGTTGCCGCATTTAGTTTACGCAAATCAATGCACATTCTATAACCGCTATTGTTCTTGTAGGGACTAATTCATCTTTCTCATTTTTAACAACAAGTAATTCCGACTTTTTAGGAACTACTTGGACAGACTAACCCATTTACTATCTCGATATAGGGTAAATTATACCCGCATCTAAGAGCTTAAGCACTTCTTTCCTAACAGCTTCTTCCATGTGTGGGTTAAGTCTTCTTTGCCTTTCTCTTGAAGGTTTACTACCTTCTTCTAGATGTATTTTATGCATGCACATAGAGGGACTAATTCCTTTTAAATCGGCTAAAGACCATCCTAAAGCTTCTCTATGTGTCCATAAAACCTTTAACAAACTAGCTTCTTGCTTTTCTGTTAAGTCGGCTGCTATAATAACAGGTAAAGTGTTACCTTCCCCTAAAAATGCATATTTTAAATGGGGTGGTAATGGCTTTAATTCTTCGACTTTAGGAGAATTAATGGGTGGCATAAATTCAGAATTTTCTACCTTAACGGTTTCTTTTATTTTAGCCTCCTCATTCTCCATTTTATTATCTTCAATTTCTTTCTCAATATTATCTATCTCAATTTCTTCAAAAAGAGATTTCAGAATCTCTACTTCATCATCTTTAATTCCATTAATTTCTCTTTCAACTTTTTCAGGCTTATCAGAATTATTTTTTGATTCTTTCTTTATTTCTTCTTTATCTTTCTTTTCACTAGCTTCTAACTTTTCTCTCTCTAATCTTTCCTCTTCTTTTATTTCTCTTTCAATCTCCTCAATATCAATTTTTATGGGAGGGATAGGACTATCATCATAGACAATAAATCTATCTCTCTCATATTCTTCCTCTTCTTCAAAGGTTTCGGTTGATAACTTTTCAATCTCATCTATTGAAAAACAGACACTTATGTCACTAGGTCTATTCATGGCATCAAACACAGAGATTTCAACTGTTTCACCTAGGACTGACATTGTGAGTTTACCATTTTTCACATTAATCATTGTATTGGCAGTAGCCATAAATGGTCTGCCTAACAATATTGGGACTTCATTATTGGTGCATATCTTCCTTTCCATCTCTAGAACCACAAAGTCGACTGGAATGATCAGTTTATCAACCTGAACTAGGATATCTTCCACTATACCCAAAGGATATTTAACTGAACGATCAGCTAATTGCAATTGCATATTAGTAGGTTTTAGTTCTCCTAACCCCAACTGTTTATAAACCGCAAATGGCATCAAATTAATACTTGCTCCTAAATCTAGCATTGCTTTCATCTTTTTAGAGCTTCCCAAGGAAACTTGGATATTAAAGCTACCAGGGTCTTTCAACTTAGGTGGTAATTCGGGTTGTAAAACTGAACTTACATTTTCAGAAACAACAATCTTTTCATTGTTTTCAAACTTGTGTTTCTTAGAGTGAAGATCTTTGAAAAACTTTGCATAAGCTGGAATATTTTTAATAACATTAAGCAAAGGAAGATTAACATTCACTTTGGATAACATATTATAAATTTCCGTAAATTGTTTGTCCATTCGGTTTTTCATAAGTCTTCTTGGAAACGGAATTGGAGGAACATAAGGTGGTGGAGCCACATAAGGTTCCTCTTCTTCTTGATCCAATTCTTTTTCAACTTCAATTGTATTATCTTTATTTTGAATTTCTTTTTCTTGTTCCTTATTTGGAATATCTACTTCTACTTCCACTTCTACTTCTTGATTACTTGACTCATTTTTTTCTTTATTACTAATATCACTATCTTTTTCGATTTCTTTTTCAGAATTTTCTTGTTCAGAATTTTCTATTGGAGCAGGCATTTTAGAAGGAGGATCAGGATCACTTACCTCTTCACCTATCACCTTACCACTTCGCAAGACGGTGATTGACTTGGCTTGCTCGGTTTGACAAGGGAACTTCCCTTCTTCTCTTTTATCTGCTCCAGAACTTTCAATGTGTTTCTTTAAATTTTCGATTTCTTCAAGCATATACTTCATCAAAGCTGCTTGACCTTTACTAGCTACTTCTTGCTTGGGAACTTCTTCAATTCTCAACTGATTTTGATTTGGCAACTGTGGAGGTTGTGGTGGTTGAGGTTGGAATTGTTGAGGTTGCAAAGGCTTATTTCCTCCCCAAGAAAAGTTAGGATGATTCCTCCAACCAGGATTATAAGTGTTTGAATAGGGATCATTCCTAGGTCTTTGAGGGTACATATTCATAGCATTAGCCTGTTCAGAATACATAGCACTTGATGGACAAAAATTAGTAGCATGAGAATATAATCCACATAATGCGCATGCTTATTGAATTTGCCAATTTTCAAATTGAGCTTGTGTATTTGAATTATCTTGCAATTGATATAGGCTCCTATTTTTACCTCTAGCACTTTTCTGTTGGGAATTAATACTTAACATCTCAAATAATTCTTCTAGTGCTTCTGGTGTCATTCTATTAATAGAACCACCAGCTGCACTATCAACCATAGTTTGTAAGCCTGGCGAAACACCATGATAAAATTGAAGCACTAACACATGTTGAGCCAAATTATGATGAGGACACATAATGAGTAGATTTTTAAATCTATCCCATGACTCATGGAATGTTTCACCTGGTTCATTTTGGAATGACATGATTTGTTTTCTATACTCAGTAAGAGATGCATGTTTGTAAAATTTACTCATGAACAAATCATATAATTGAGCCCAAGTATAAACACTATTAGGTGTTAAGTTCATAAACCATCTCTTTGCCAACTCTTTTAATGCACTTGGAAAATATTTCATTTTGATTTGATCTTCAGTCAACCCTCCTAAAGGAAAAGTACTCATCATGTATTCATATTCTCTTAAGAAGCTGACATGATCTTCATGAGGCATCCCATGAAAAGATGGTATGGCATTAAAATAATGACCTTTTAACTCAAAATTCCTACAGCATCTGGCAAGACTAAACATGATGTCACAACATTTAATGAAGGTCTACTAAAGTCATTAATAGTTCTTTGATTTATCACCACTTCCATATTTCTTCTTGCAGGTTCTTCTTCTCTTTGATTCCGGTTAACTGGGTCAACTGGATTTTCAGGATTACGATTATTGTTATTTTCTTCCATTGAAGGATCAACCAGAGGATCCTCTTGATTCAATTGGTCTTGATTATCAAACTCTTGAGCTAGATTTTCAAAAACTTCTTGATTTCTTCTAACAATATTTATATCTTGATTTAAGTCTACCAATTTAGGATTCAAAGATCTACGACCGTGCATAAAAATAAATTAGAGCAATTTAAAACAACTAACTAAAATAAAATAAAATCTTTTTTGTATTTTTAAATTTTTTTATAAAAACTGAAAATTAAACTAAAAACTAAATTAAATTAAAAACTACGCTACCAACAAACTAACTACGTGAACTAGCTTGTCCCCGGCAACGGCGCCAAAAACTTGATCGATGTTTTATTTAATCTTTTTCCTTGCAAGTGGACAAGACTATTATAGAATAGTATTGGAAGCAAGGGTCGAACCCACAGAGACAAGTGATCACGAACAGTGCAATTTATTGATAGCAAATTATTAATCTAAAGGGGTTTTTATATTTATTTCTACTCTAAACTACTATTTATAGATGTTTAACTAATTAGACAGTAATAACAGATATGAAGATCTTATGGTGGGTGGCAATCTAGGATTCTGGGTTTCACTTGTATCTCCTTTATGTTCAATTCATAATAATTATCATTCAATGTCTTGGGTTCGTTCACTAAATATAGATATAGTCTGTTGAACAATTGGTTCAGCCTCCATCCCCGCAAAATTCATCCATTCTATATCCTAAGCACATGAACTATCAATCTAGCTGTCACCTAGATTTATGATCTATCTGTCACCTAGATCATGTAAGAACCTGGTCCTAACTTATCACTCTCGTGCATCGATAGGTCCAATTTATTGTGTTGGTGAGCCAGTGTACGACATATGCACATTGGTCATGCAGTTATCCGCACCTCTAAGCCTTTATTATTTGCGATTACATTCATTTGTTCAAAGCAAAATAATATAGGGATTGATAAACAACACAATCAACAAGCATTGAATGATCATATATAAGAATTAAAGCATAAATTTGATACAAGTTACCTCCCACCTCCTAGATTATGGATGATTTAGTTCATCATAGACAATGAACAACACATGGAGATGATCGGATACATGATTTGATCTTCAATACTTGAAATTACAAAATCTAACTATGTTATACAGTCTAAAAACTACCTAAAATCTATTAAAGAGAGCTTCCAGCCGTCCTCTTCTCTTTGGCTCGACATCTGACTTCTATATATACTTGGGAGTTGTAATTCAATCGAATGACCGTGTGAAAATCCGAAATAGTCGCATTCTGACCACCTTGCGGTCGCAAGGTGTTGGGTACCTTGCGTCCGCAAGGTCTCTAGTATGTCTGGCCGTTTGATTCCTTGGTTGTTGCTTTTCTGACCCGTACTGCCTACCTTGCGATCGCAAGGTCTGAGGCACCTTGCGTCCGCAAGGTCTCCAGATTCTGCAGCTTTTGCTTTTTCTTCATTTTTCCTTTTTGGCCCTTCTTGAAATTTGCACATAAAACCCTGGAGTTTCGCATATTTTCACTAATAACCCTAAAACTTACAAAACTCACCGAAAACATATATTAGTAGCCAAAAGCCTCGTGAAATAGCATAATTTAAGTCACAAAAGTATATAAAATCGACGTATAAAATACATCGATCAGTATGTCCAGGACTTGGAATTCTACCGGCATGTTTAATGGCCCAATAGTCAACATTACGGTGACCACCCCTAGGACACATCGACTTGTGTTGTCGTATGCCTTTACTGTCTGCGAGGAAGGAGTGAGTTCTGATATTTTTGTACCTAGTTTGGCCAACGTGCTGGCAAGACATACATTCAAGGAGGACCCGTTGTCTATCAGAACTCGGGGAACCCATTTTTCCAAAATTCCCACAGTGATATGGAGAGCATCAATGTGGTTGGTTCCTTCCTTTGGCAGATCTAGATCAGTAAACATTATGACATTTCCAAAGTGAATGTTCCCGATCATTTGAGTGAGCTCATTTGGGGAGGTTTCAATAGGAATGACCGCCTGGCTTAAAGACTTGGCCAACGTATCACGATGGGTCTTAGAAGCAAAAAGTAAGCCCCAGATGGAAATGTTGGTCTGAGTTTTCTTCATCTGAGCTAACAAAGTATCCTCCACCGCCTTAGCCCCAGTATCTGTTTCTTGGTCTTTGCCAGAGTGGTCACCTCTTTCTAGGTTTGGTTGGTAGGCTCGGCCAGATCGGGTAAGGTGGCTAACATCTCCACCGACCCAAGTGGCTTTTTCAATATTGCAGGTATTTTGGCTACACAGGATTGTGTCCCAAGAGAGCATATTGCAGCTAGGCTCTTTTATGGATAGAGATGGAGAGAAAGGAACAAGGATATATGGTAAGGGACTTTTATTGATTTCAAACTTGGGCACACAGAACTTTTCATCAGCCTCAATCATATTGATTTGAGGTAGGGGGTTATTGATTATATTTGGTCTGGGAGGAGGCTTTTCAATAACCTTATCATCTATCAGGTCCTGGATGTCATTTTTGAGTGTATAGCATTTATCGGTGAGGTGACCACTACAGCGATGGTATTCACAGTACTGGGTATGATTCCAAGTCATGGGCAAGGGGTTTGGTGGCTTATAATCTTCCAAAGGATTTAACAATCCCCGTGCCATTAACCCCTGCAGTTTCACAGATGGGGAGCTTGCAGTTCATCATAATACCGGTTCACCCTGTTTTGATTTCTGAAATTTCTGCTTGGGCCATTATTCCCTCTGATTGTGTTGACAGACATGTCTGGCCCATAGGACCATATTTTGGGTAGGAAAAGTGGCTGAGGCATTCCCTACCATATTGACGGCTGGTGCTGATGCGGCTGCCTTTCCTTTAGAGTAATGGAAAGAGCTAGGGGGCGTATTGGCTTTTAGTTGCCCAGTCCGTATATCTTCATCAATACGAGTGCCTATCTCCACTATTTCTTTGAAATTGGTATAGGGGAGATACCGCATATGTTCCAGGTAAATGGGTTGGAGGTTTTTGATAAACATTCTACATGACTCGGCCGGATCAGGTCTGTCAAAGGTCTGGGCCAACTTTCTTTTCTACCTGACTGCAAACTCAGCGCAGGTTTTTTTTTCCCTTTGGGTGCACGACTCAAGGTCTCTTTTATTTTCAAGGCTGGTGTTGTCTTTGTACCTTTCAAGGAACCCTTCAGCTATCTGGTCCCAAGTATTCATAGTGTTACTATCTGACAACATTAGTCATTGCTTGGCAACCCCTATTAAGGTGAGGTGAAAATTGGAAGCCATAGCCTCAAAGCTAGCTCCCCTTGACTGCATGTCAATAGAATAAGATTTTAAGTGGGATATAGGGCATCCAGTCCCATCGAACTTCTCTATGTCGGTCATTTTGAATTTTGAAGGCAATACTACTGAAGGTTGTAATGCCAATGCCCGCGTAGAAAATTCCCCTTTGTTGAGAAGTTTGAGCATCATGGTTTTCATATTTTCCATGTCAGCCTCCATTTTGGTGGCTGGGGGAGTTGGCTTTTGGTATATGTTGGCAGGATTAGGGAAGGCTGGGTTAATTTCTAATTGCGGTATCTGGTAAGGATTTTGGGCAGGATAAAGATTTTGGGCTGGATACAGATTTTGGGCTGGATAAGGATTTTGGGCTAGGTAAGGATTTTGGGCAGGACACGGATTTTGGGCTGGTGGATTTTGGCTGGTGGATTTTGGGCAGGATAGGGATTTTGGGTAAGTGGATTTTGGGCAGTATAAGGATTTTGGGCTGGTGGATTTTGGGCAGTATAAGGATTTTGGGTAGGATTATTGACGGTTTCGGCTGGGCGGCCAGGATCATTGAAAGGTAAGTAGGTGGTAACTTGGCCTGGCGGGTTATAGCTTTGTGGGTCCATATGCGGGCTATTCTGGAGCGGGTTGGTTATGGGAAAAGGGAGGTCATTTGGACTCTGGGGAATATTGGTGCTAGGGAAAGGATATGGGGAATAGGACGGGTAAGGATTGATATTTGGGTAGTAGGAACTTGGTGGATGATTTGGATTTGGGGTAGTTGCAGTATTTGGTGGGTTAGTGTTTGGCTGGGGGTTTGGGTTTGGAGGAACATGGGAGGCTGATGCTTCTTGGGGAACTGCAGGGAAAGAGATTACCTCACCACTGGATTTTAAGTTTTGCACCAGATTAGCCATTTGGCTCATTATACGATCAGCCGTTGCACCCAAATTTTGGTCTAGCCACTGTTGCATTGCTGGAGTCGGAGCGCACTCGGAGCCCCTCAGACTGCACCCATATCGGATCGCTCATCTGGCCGCCATACTACTCGGATTTGTACCCTCCGAATCGATTCTCGCCCTTATCTCGAATCAAGCTTCGATACCCTCGATCGATCGATCTCTGCACTTGTTTCCCGTATTAACCGGCCAGTACTATCTCTGTCTTTCCAAATTCGGGCCAGGTTTTTGAGGAAAATGGGTTTGGAGGTATCAGAAGGCTGGCTGAAGGCTTTCTGGGCTTGGAGTACATCGTGCCTTTATTAGTATTTTTTATTTATTATTATTTTCCCTACAATTGACCGGATAAGCACCTGTTTTATTTTGACGGTCTCAGGACTTTTCCTGAAACAGTTGATTCTTTCTCCAGAGTATAGGACCAACGTATTCCACCTGCCTTTCAACTCCCCAAGATCGGACTGATCCCAGGCGAAGGGCCTATACTCTTTCCAAGATCCACCATTCGAAATGGTCTAGATCGAGCATCAGAAAATAATAAATCAGCCCCTGTGTATTCATTCATTTTTTTTTATGCGCATTTATTTTTTTCATCATCATTTTTTTTGACTTGCGCATTTTTATTTTTATTTATTTATTTTTTTTGCGTCATTTCATTTTTTTTACAGGGGCTGACCCACGATTCAAAAATGCAAAAATCGGTCGGTCTTTGAAGTGTCCTGGGAATCAATATGTATTCTAACGATGGCTTATGCAGGGGATAGGCTGGCCATGATGTAGGGTAGCAGTTCGGAATATATTTACATGCGTGAGTGTGTGTGCAGTCTCTAAAAAGCAATAAAATCTTTTTTTTCATATATAAAACATAAAATAAAACAGATATGGCCTGTCTTGATGTTATTTGTGGATTTTCTCAGTTTTTTTAGTTTGAGTGCAAGCAAGCAAGCACATCACATCAAGAAATATAAAGAAAAGCGGGGAATCTATCTATCCCTATTAATTACAAATTGGTCATATGTCCCCAAAATAAAATTACAGAATGAATGCAAATATATACAAATTTAGTGGAATAAAAATAATAAACAGAAAGAAATAATAATACAGAGCCGAAAATAAAGCAATATTAAAAATAAAGCCCCGGCCCTTTTATTGTTGTGCTGCTCGAAATTTATTGCATATATTTTTTTTTGATTTTTTTTGCGAAAATTTTTTTAACATTTTTTTTCTGAAAAATACATATATTTTTAAATATATCTGTAACGGTGACTAGAATGAGACTACTGCAAGATGGGGATCATATCCACAAATATAGACACTGATGTATAGGAATGCAATATTCAAATGCATAAATTAATATAACAAGCATACTTTAGCCAGAAACAAAGAAAAACAAAAAAAGTTTTTTTTTAATGAGTCTAGCCCTCTATTTTTATTTAAAATAAAAACGATCACCCCAGCAGAGTCGCCACTGTGGGTTCCAGGGAATTCCGCCTGCGCCCCGCGCGCCCTTGGATAGGGGTGCGCGTACGTGCGGATGCGGGACACCACTGCTCTTATTCCATCCTCCCTTGTTTAGGGGAAGACGAAATTAAAAGTGCGAGAGGAGTACTATCTAAGATATCACGTTTGAATACACCTCGGTAACTTTCAGTGAATTTTTGGTCCAATATGGGAGCTTTGAGTTTTCTACATCAAGTTATCCTTTTTTTAGGGGATACCAGTATATAGGAATACATCACCCTTTCATTCTCATTCTCCATTTTTTAGGAAAAAATAGGAAAGTGCAAGAAAGGAGTGTTGCGAGGCCCCACTATAGATTTTATGAAAATAGCCTTATGGCCTATTTCGGATCACTATGGGTGCTTTGGGTTTCCTGCATCAAGTATCCCTAATTTAGGGGATACCAGGATATATGAATACATCACCTTTTCATTCCCATTCCCCCTTTTTTAGGGAAAAACGAAAAAGTGCAAGAAAAGATGTTGCGATGCCCCACTGGATCCAAAATGTTTTATATTGTCGTCATCTTTATTTTGAGGAAGAAATAAAGAAAAACCAAAAAACGAAAACCCGAGATTGTAAAAACGGGTTCGGAGGCTAAGTTACGAGTTGGGAAGGTGCTAGGCACCCAACTCGCCCTTTCGGTCTCAAAAATAGTTTTTGGCTAAAATATGCTTTTTGTTATATTTATTTAGCAAATAAATAAAACATTAAAAGATAAGAAATAAAAACAAATACATCTACGGCTACATTATTTACGGACTTGCAGCCGTCTTTTTACAAATAGTTACAAATATACTTAAAAATATTTGGCCATAATAATGACTTTTTTTAGTGCTATTTCCTAACTAAATCCGGGCAGCACAACGACTTATATTTTTACATTAGGCCGGATGGAAAGTAGCACTTTTTACAAATAAATATTTTAAAACTTACCTACTAGCGGACTAGGGTGTGCTTGCTCTGTCCTTTAGGGAGAGGGAGTATTTTTTTGATGAAGTGGTGTGGGGATTCGGGCATAACGACTGCTTCCGAAAGTTACTTTTTGCTTCAGGATCCGGGCAGAGTAACTGCTTAGGATTGGTTGTTTGGTTGGCTTGAGGGAGGCGGAAATCGGGCAGAATAACGGCTTATTTCTGGCTGATTTGGCCTTTTAATTCGGGCAGAGCAACTGTTCTTTTCGAGATTTTTGGACCGGGGGAATAGGGTGGAAACCTAGCTGGGGGGCTAAGGCTCACTTTGACCGGTTAGTTTTGAGTTTGGAGGAGATTTGGCAGGGTTTCGAGGCTTTAGAGAAGGATCTCTCACTATTTCAATTCTCTCTCTATTTCTTCAGCGTAACAACGACACGGAGAATTTTGGGGAAGGAAAGGTGTTTCCGGAGTGTCTGAAAGTGAACCCCAAAGGCTCTATTTATAGCCTAGGAAGAGGACTCATCCGGGATTACATTTTCTCTCTTCAAGCTTCAGATAGTTGTACAAGACGCCGGATAATTTACGCATTACACCGAATTGTAGCAGTCCTGTAGCAACTTGGGAGATCTTGTAGCACGAAATAGGTGCCACCCATGAGTAAACTGGGCGCCACCCCCACTTCATGCATGGGTGGCGCCAGCTTTGGCTTCTTTGTTCTATTTTTGGCACTTTAGTCCCTACATTTCAATGTTTTGCGCATCCTCCTTTGCCCTTTTGCATTTTCAACCTTATAACTTGACATTTGTTAAGTTTTAATAGGTCTTGATATTTCATGTCATGTTACATACCAGGGGTACGAAATTGGGGTGTCTACACATGATTTAAAACAAAGTATCAAAATTGAGAAGATATTAAAGAAGCTATGACTTTATATGATTTTGACCTCATATGACTTTATATGATTTTGACCTCATAGAAGCTGCCATGGCGGTCGAGTTGGTTTATTTAAAGAATTAGGAGGGAAAGTAAATGTAAAGTCATGTAAGAGGAGGAAGGGAGATGAGAAATTGATTGATTTCGGTGGTGGATGGGTTTCACCAGAGAAGGTGGGTACGTGGATCCTATTTTATACATGAAATTGGAGATGGAGATGTGTAACTCTGGGTAAAAGTTTTTTTTTTCTTCATATCTTTCGTTTTCTTTGTTTTCATTATCAAGATAAGAAAATTGACAATGAAATGGAGAGATTGGCTTTAGTTTGCACAAAAATCACATTAGGACAAGATAATAAGTTGGAGACATTTTCACCAAGTATGCATGTCCTACTACAATATGCCTAAAAAGATGATATCTGAAAAAGAAAATTGCATACATGTGATGAGAATCAAAAAACACTCGATGTGTCTGCCAATGTTGCAACATATGGAACCTCATTTACCAAAAACAGATTCAATGGGTCCAAAATCTTTTCTCACAACACACATCCACAATTAGGGACAACACGCTTTCAATATACACATATTTGGCCAGTGGGTAGCATTCACACCTTTACAAGGATATCCATTTCTCACGAGATTAACCCATGAGAACACCTAAGTCATAAGTGCATCACAGTCCCAAGTGAACGGCTTTCATGCCTTATACATAGGCAGCTATTTCCCGCAAAGGCTTCATATTGTTGTGTATTGGCCATGGGTAGCTTTCACTCCCTTCCAGGAATAGCCCATTTTCATGAGATCAACCCATGTTAACATGTAGCTCGTACATGCAACACAGTACCAACGTGAGTGACTAAATTCCTTGTATACAAGGTAGCTTTTTCCCTTAAAGGCATCTTTTGCTTTTCACAAGATTTTTCTTTTGCACGAGCCAATCGGGAGAGAAAAAATATATTTGATAAATGAGCCACATCTGAACTAGACAAAAGCTCATTAGTCAACAAACATATGAACAGACGTGAATAAAAAAGTGTCTAAGATTGTGTAAACTTACAAATGCAACATGCCTATTATTTTATTTTGAATTTTTTTGTAAGTGTACTAATCTAAATGACACACAAACATAGAGATCTTCTCAACCATGAAAAATCCTCAAAATCTAATGCCTTGGTGAAAATATCTGCAATATGATGTTATTTCCTAACATGCTCTATGCTAACAATGCCTCTTTCTACCAAGTCTCGAATAAAATGGTGCCGAATGTCATTATGTTTGGTTCGAGAGTGCTGGACAAGATTTTTAGAGATATCAATGGCATAAGAGTTATCACAATATACAGTAAGAACCTCACTGTGTAAACTGTAATCCTCAATCATTTGATTCAACTATAAGAGTTATGTACAACAACTACCTACTGCCACATATTTTGATTCGACAGTCGATAGAGACACATGTTTTTGCTTTCTACTATACCAAGAGACCAAATTGTTTCCCAAGTAAAAACATCCACCGGTAGTGCTTTTCCTATTATCAATACTCCTCGTCCAATCGAAGTCACTTAAACTAACAAGATTACTATTGGTCTCCCTAGTATACCACAATCCTAAAATTATAGCGGATCTAACATAACGTATGATATGTTTGAGAGCTTTCATATGAGACACCTTCGAGTTGGCTTGGTATCTAGAAAATATGCAAACACTGTACATGATATCAGGGTGACTAGCAAATAAATACAATAAACTCCCTATCATGTTTCTAAACAAAATGCGAAATGACCCGATTAGAGTTTTCAAATGTAAAACATTCTCAAGATTGAATTTCTTTACCAAGTCATATGCATACTTGGCTTGAGATATGAATATCCCGTCACTCGCTAAATTTCCCCAACTTATTGGACTTATTTTTGGAAATCAATGTTCCAAAAACAATGCCAAAGTTGGGTCTATGAACCAAATACCACACACCATATTTCGCAAATAGTTTTATAAACAAAAAATGATCAAGTTCCATTTTTATGGCATTTCTCATCAATTCATCTTTAAAAGTCTCAACCACAATTTCATGCTTTATATTCGAGACAAAACAAGAGTTTCTTATCTTTGTACAATTACATGAAATGCACACAAACCTTACCATTTTGTAGTAAATCATAAATTTCTTCCTCTTTTTCATCTAATCATACATACTACCATGAACCTGTGAAGTGCTTGGAACATCTTATTTTTTATTAGTAGCAAAATCCCTATTTATCTCAGATTCTAAAACTGTTTCAAAATCTGCTTCAGCAGTTTCGGATGTACCATCCGATGTTGCAACATCGGGTACCACATCGGCAGTTTG
Organism: Codonopsis lanceolata; assembly: GCA_013146195.2. Classification (NCBI taxonomy): domain Eukaryota; kingdom Viridiplantae; phylum Streptophyta; class Magnoliopsida; order Asterales; family Campanulaceae; genus Codonopsis; species Codonopsis lanceolata. The sequence continues at coordinate 69,812,503 of CM028381.1, forward strand.
GTCTGTTTCAGAATTTGGCTCTCTGTTTTTTAAATCACAGACTATTGGAACATGAAAATCATGTTCAGAACCATCAGAATCTGGGGTATCAACATGAAGGGGAGACAAATCCATCACCAAGCAAAACTGTCATATCATATTCAACATTTTTGTAAACAAGGTTCGTATTATCACAATTTGATTTTTCATGTGGAACATCTTCAGTGTCAACAACTACTAAGGAGATGAGACCCTGAAGCTCCAATGAAATATCTTTGAAAGCAGTACTTGATGGAGTACTTGATGAAGTACTGGATGGAGTACTAGATGAAGTATCATTGGGAACTCCATCATGAGCATCATCATACACTACATCATGAGCATTATCATAAACTGCATCACGAGTATCATCGTAAAAAACATCACAAGCATCATCGTTAACTACATCACTGGAAATCGATTTAGAAATTATTTCCACAATAGCACAAAGAGTAATTAAATCTCCACCCTCTTCTTCATCCTCACTATCTCCAATGGTGGAGACATAACTCAACCCTTTCTTTTTCAAGGTATTTTCACATTGATTAGCATAGTGTCCATACCCTAAACATGCTCTACATTGTACAGACCCAATGTTCTTAACACCAAATTGAGAAGAAGAATTAAAATCAGATTTTTCTAAATCTTGAGATTTGCCAGAATTGTCCTTTTGAAAAAAAATGGTATGGTTCAACAACAAAAGGATTACTGAATTTAGAATTTGTTTGATTTTGACTTTTATTTTTTAGCAACGTGTTGAACCTTTTTTAGAGAAGAGCCAATGACTCATCTCCAAAATCAGAATCTTCTATTTCCTTTGACAATTCTTGCATCTCACAAGATATATCAGAAACATCCGGAAAATAATCACCTTTGACTTTGCTTTTGTTCTACTGAGCCAAGTTAAGCTCAAGAGTTTGAAGAATGCCCACAAAATTTTCCAAAGACATCTTATCAATGTCATGGGCTTCTTCAATAGCAAAAAAAATTTATGTTGAAGTGCTCCGAAATGAAACGCATCATTTTACTAACAAGTCTTGCATTGGAATTTGAATCTCCTAAGGCAATGGACTCATTAGAAATATCTACCAGTTTATCATGATATGACTTAATGTCATCATTATCTTCCATTTTAAGATTTTCAAATTTTGTAAGAAGCATCCTGAGCTTAGTTTGTCACACACTTTCAGTTCCCTCACATTTTTCTTGGAGGGCAGTCCAAACTTCTTTGGTTGATGGATATTGAACCACATGTTTCATCATATTGGGATCCAAAGATCCAAAGATAGCATGTAGTGCTTTTGAGTTAAAATTAGACAGAGTTCTTTCATTAGTAGTCCAATCGTTTTCAAGAGTAATTTTAACATCACCATCGGGATCAACCACGCTAAGTGGTGTACATGTCCATCCTCCAATTACAGATAGTCATGCCCTTTCATCAATTGATTTGATGTAGACACGCATCAAAACTTTCCAAAAAGAATAGTTCGTAATTGTTAGATTCGGAGGACGTTTTGAGACCCATAACGAGAATCCATCATGGCTACAATCAGGACCAACACTTAGTGATGTCAAGTAGAGGCTCTGATACCAATTGAAAGAATTGTAGCTCAGGTTCACAGAATAAATCAAGTAAAACAGTTTATGTTGTACCAAATATATTTCAGAATGTAGTTCAGAATGTTGCACAAAATGTTGCAACATTCATAGACACATTCAGCAAAGAACATCAGCGGAAATAAGAGAGTAAAAAGAACAGAGAAAAGACACATGAACTAAGGTTTATGTCTACAAGTAAAACTTGTAGACTTAGCCAATATGGCCAAAAACTTTCACTATAGAAAACAATTGTAAGAATTACAATTATGAAAAACTAACACTGTGAAAAACAAACGAAAATCTTGTAACAGAGTTTGATATGATCAGTCTAGCATATTTGTTCACTGAAACAAAGATCCAAATAGATCAGTGAGCAAAAATACGAAATCTGGAAAGCAGCTGGTCAATGTAGTTCACAATGTTGTCACATTTCAAAGCACATCGGCTGTTCCAGCAACACAGTCTCTCTCTCTCTCTCTCTGAAAGCTCTCTAAAAGCGTTGGTTTTTCTGAATGGTAGAGCCTCACTTTTATACTCCTAGAAGTCGTCTAGGCCTGCAAGATAAAGAGGGAATGAATTAAACATGGAATGGTTAATTTGTTAGTCAAATAAATCATTCCAAAAATAATTCAAACTTGATCATCAAGATTACTTAAGAAAGGCAACAGCAATCAATTACTCAATCAATAATCAATCATGTAAAGAAGGAAACAATGCTAGGAAGTTTCCTAGGAGTATAATAACACATGCATTATACATGTGTTAAAATATGCTCTTACAATTACTTATAGAAGAGATATCCTACATTGGTTAAAAACTGATGGTGGTTTTAAAATTTCTTTAGATAAAAGACTTTAAATTTTATAATTAATATAATAGAATAAATGTATCTCACATCATTTAGGAAAAGATGCTGGTTATAAATTTTTTAAGATACAAGATTTCTACTATTATTACCAAATGACATTGGTTAGAGAGTGATGGTGATTTTAAAAGTCTACTATTATTAACAAGAGAATAGAAGTATTTCACATTGGTTAGAAAAGTGATATTGATTTAAAAACTTTTTAGACGATGGATCTCACATTGGTTACAAAGAAATGTATCTCATATTATTTAGAAATGAGTATAAAAGTCATTAGATAAAGACGTTTTTATGTTATTAGCAATAGAAAATATGTATCCACATTGTTTAGAATTTGTTGGTTAAAAAGTCTTTTATTTGCTACTATTATTACTAATAGAAAATATCTATACCACATGGTTAGAATGTGGTGTTTGTTTTAAAAAGTTTTTAGATAAAAGATTTAAAATTTCATTACCAATAAAAATAGAAAATAAGTATCTCATATTATTTAAAAATGAATTACGATTTTTAAAGTTTTTAACAAAAAGACTTCTAATATTATTATCAAGTTAGATGTTAATTTTAAAAGTTTTTAGATCAAAGATTTTTTGTGACGACCCGACCCCGACCCCGAAGAGGAATCGCGAGACAAATCATCCAAATAGGCAACATAAACATGCAAGGACTCAATTAACAAAAGTGATGTGACGTAACATTGTACATGCAACGCAACTCGACACCAAAAGGCACAGGTACATTTAAAACTTTTAAACCTGATATAACAGTTAAAACAATTAAACCAATTCATCGGCGACTTTACAACCGGAACCCAACAACTACACAATTCATGCTACGACACACTTCAATGGCTAAACTTGTCGGGGAAACAACAAAAGTAAATAAGAGCTAATGGGATGCTCAGCGGAAGACTAAAACAAGTGAACCCAACATGAAACTGAAAAAGGCTCGGCTTACAAGCGGTGACACTTAAAAGGAGTTACAAGTTAACACAAGTATTCACCTAATAATTCGAAGTACTAGATAACACATTCCCAAAGCCAAGTCTACATGACTTGCTTTCAAAACCCATCGTCTTTGCCAAGAGAGAAAAAGAGGATATCTACAAATAACCTCTTCAAAGAACGAGAACTCCGAACATGTGCGATCTCCACGACTCCTCAACGTGAAGAACCTGGTCTACTTGGATCTAAAGCAGTAAAGGGAGGGGATAAGTCATAAAGACTTTGTAAGCTATCAACATGCATGTCATGGTATTATGTAACATACATAGCAAAATATCATCATTAATATCAAGGCATACCAATATCATCATCATACAAGCACGTAGTTCATATATCCAAGATGCACATTATTTTCACATAAGTGCTCAAAGGTAAATCACATAGAAGGAGGATATAATATAGAACAGGTGCCGCTGCATAACTCCTGCAATACACAGTGTTAACTTTGTTTTTTCGTGACTACGATGTTCGTGTGAGTTACATCGATGTACTAAGGACACCCCTCGGTCGAATTAGCATAATCCAAGCGCTCTATTGATTACGACAATGGGCTAACTTCTCCACTGTGGCCAGTAATTAAGGGTATCCGGTACGGCGATCCATCGCTACCACGAGTCCCATAACTCGTGACTATCATGCATCGTCCCACCATCGACTCAACCAAATATGCCAGCTGGACTCCAATGCAATGCTAGGTAGATGTTTACTCGTTATAAAAACTAAATAGGGAACGAACTCGACAAGAGCGAACTCGTCCATGTCATATAGATATTTATTCATCATCAATTCAAATAGGGATTGAGTTCGACAAGAGCGAACTCATCCAAATCAAGTAGGTATTTTACTCTATGACATATGCTCAAACACAACATCAATCCAATTCAAGAATCTCGAAAACTAGTATTATAGTCAAACAAATTATAAACGTTGTAGGGATTGATCGTTGAGCCGGTATTGTTCAATAGCTCACTAATATCGACTCCGTTGAGTCATTACTAAGATTTCAACCAAATAGAGCTTGAACACTATATGTATTCCAAGACTCTTTTCTATGTTCTCAAATCAATTAAACTAGATTACTAGATTCAATAGCAACCTTAACCAACAAATATCAAGATTCCATAACTTGTGAAACCCTAGATTTTTCCAAATTTAAGGAGTTGTCAATCACTAAAAATTCAAGAACAATAGTTGCTCCAAATAAAGTATAGAACATAATTAATTCTAGGCTTAGGACCAAATAATCAAGATGAGTTCATGACCCAAAATTTCAAGATTTTTAATTTGCTCCAAAACATGTTTTTGACATGATAGAAGGCATGTAAAGCATGATTTCAACATGGAAGAAGGGGATAACATATTATTTTCTAGCATGTAAGTCCTAAAGGGATTAATAGCTTGCCTTGAGCTAAGAAAAAGATGAAGAATACAGAAATTAATCGGTGACTGATGTGCTCCTCGTCGATAGCTTTGATTTGGTGGTCTCAGATTTGAAAATGGATTACGGGAACTCTTGGAAGCAAGAAAACACACACTAATCTCTTACTTGTCTCCCACACATGAGCTCTCAAATAAAAGATGGAGGAGATGAAAAATGTCTATCAAAATTGGTTTTCCCCCAAGTGTGAAGTCACAAAATGGTTCAATCCAAGTGAAGTGAGCTATGAAGCTTCCCATTGGTTGATAAATGTATGTCCTTGATTAAAACTCATCCAAGGGCTGAAAAGAGACTCACTAGGGTCAAACTTTAAGTTGGGGATCGAATTGGGTCAAACATGGGTCAAGGGTGTAAGAGCCAAAACCAAAAATCACAAAAATCTCGTATCGCTGGAACAAGGGGCATACGATCGCATGCTCCCCAAGCCAAGCGACCGCATGGTCCAAGAGCACACAAAAGATAAGTTTCTGCCCACCTTGCGAGGGCATGCCCGAAACACCTTGTGACCGCAAGGTCTACACGTTTGAAAACTCTAATTTTTGACCTAGAATGCACCCCAAACAACTCAAGCAATCAAAGAGGGTAAACCAACAACTCAAAACACATTCAAAACTCTCCCGAAACAAGTTGTAACGAAAGGAAACATAAGTCGAGAACAATGTAAACAACTAACGATCACAACCCAATTAAATCAAGCATTCATACTTAATCAAAACATGTTAAAGTCTAAGTTTGATACCGATAAACTTATAACCATGATTTTAAGAAACTCATTGACTTAGAAAAAACTAGGATTGTCAATGCATGAACTAAAACTCCCAAAACAAGAATGAGCAAAGTATAGAAATCTTATAAGACAATTAATAGTCAACCAAAAATAATTACAACCAAGGAAAATTTGTTAGCTTATATCTAGCATGTTAAGCAACAATGATGAACATGTTAAGAAAGTATGGTTTGGGTTCTCACATTTTTACTATTATTACTAATACAACGTATGTATTTCACGTAGTTAGAAACTTATGTTAATTTTGAAAGGATTTAGGTATAAAAAAATCGTTTAATATTAGTAATAATAGAAAAAATTATAACCATGGAAGAGATTAACAATCTAATTATAATGTCAAAAAGTTATACTATTATTATAAAAATATATATATCCTACATTGTACCCGTGCAAAGCACGGCTAAATAACTAGTATATAGAAATGTCAAAATGTGAAAAACATTGAAAATTCAATCTAAGTTTTGTGTATCCACTAAATCATTTCCTTATCGGCTACCACAAATTCAACGTATACAAAATGATAACCCATTTTCTGAAACAATTGATTGATTACTTTATCATCTAATAATTTTATGATAGGGGCAATTGCGAGCCAATACTATTTCCTATAGTTTTTTTTTCCGCTCCAGTCCTGCGTTGTTTTTTTTTTCAATCGCTAAAGTCCATTTTCGAAATATTATTTTTAAAATGCTCAAATCGTCTTCTTCCACAATGTCGGTCAACATTTTGGAGTTCGAAAATCATGATTGTTGCGCAACGAAACGGAGATCGACCGCCCGGCCAAGTCACAAGGGTTGAGGGGCAGTGCCCCTTCGTGGGGGTTCGGGGGCAACCCCCCTGAAAGGTAAATGAGTTTTCTGATTCATTAAGTACAAAACTGTAATGAAACTGTGCTGAGTTGGAAGACTTTCACATTAGGGACGAAAGCGAAGGAGGAGGGGGAAGAAGAATGCTTACGATGAAGGAGGAGGAAGAAGTCGGAGGACATGAAGTCAGGTTCATTATGTTTTTGCATCGCTGTGCATCAATTTTTGCAGCGCGATACAAAATTGAAGTAGATAATTAAAATTGATGCATCACGGTGCTTAAATTTGGTGTACCGCGATGCAAAATTGAAGTAGGTGATTCAAATTGATGCATTATGGTGCACAATTGAATTAGGTAACTAAACTAATGCATCGTTGTACAAAATTTGATGCAATTTAAATTGATTCATCGTGGTGCCAAATTGATACTGCGCGATGCATTTGAGTGTGTGATCCGTAGCGCGCCTCAAACTCATTAATGATATTTTTTTGCCCTCAAAGTGACTTTTCCGATTTAAAAAAAGATGATGAATTTTAGCGATTAAAAAACTTTATAAAAAGGACTTATACAAAATTTGTCATAGGGTCGCCTAGTCTATTCATAGCCCACAAAACGGATTTTAGAGCTTGGTGGAAGACATGGAGCGTAAAGTGAATAATTCATTTTAGCATTCACATTGTTACTTATTCTTACATATTTTTTTAGTTGGGTTCTACTGTCACTTATACATTTTCTCTTCTTACATACTTAAAAATATATTTATTCATTTTATAATATTATTACACATTTTCTTACATAAAAAAATTTTTAATTTAATTTAAAACATCTCAATAAAAAAATATTTTATTTACCCCCTTCCCAAAAAAACCGGTCACACATGCTACTAGTGGTGTTAAGATGATTTCTTTTGTTTATTCATAAATAAGTAGTTATCATGTTCTTTCTCCTACATGTTAGTAAGAAGAGACCTAAGAAGAAGAAGAGCCCAACCCCCCACACACACACACACACACAAACAAATTTGAACAACTTAAACACTTCTATCCCCTCCCCCCCGCCCCATCATACACACAAAAAAATACATACAACTACTTACCCTTGTTTTCACTTTCGTTGGAGGACCAAATTTGTCTCACCATTCATCACCTGCCATAGTGAAATGGCATCGAGAGGTTTGGCTACCGTTGCCTTGCATGTTAGAAACGCTTGAGATATATTTTGCATCGTCGGTCGAGACTTGGGATCAGAAGATAAGCAAGTGAATGCCGCTGCAACAATCCAAACAATATCCCTTTCTACTTGTCGATCGGTTGGAAGTGGGAGGCGTGGGTCTAACACATGATTCAGCATTATGTTTGGAGAGGACGACGGGGTAAGTGAAGAGAGGAACTCTCCTGGATGCATTCCCATAATTGTTTCCAGTGCCACCACTCCAAAGCTATAGACATCACATTTCTCTGTCGCAACCATGGTGTAAGCAAGTTCTGCAGAATCAATTTAAAAGGTATAATTATAAACAATTAACCATTTTATAGAAGATACAAAAGAATGAATAGAAGAGTACTCCACCTGGAGCAATATAACCATATGTTCCGACAACTAAGGTTTGATTGGATGAATCTGGGTCTAGCAATCTAGCTGCTCCAAAGTCGGCCATGAACGCCTCTAGCTTCGAGTTGAGTAGAATGTTGTTGGTTGATATATCCCTGTGAACGAGAGGCGGTGTGCAATCATGATGTATGTAGGCCAATGCATGTGCCACGCTTTTAACAATGTTCACTCGATTACTCCAGTCCAACGCTACTGCTTCAGCATCAACTCTGAGAGCACAAAATAGGCTTCCCTTTTCCATGTATTCATAAACCAGGAACATGCATCGGTTGTGCAAGCAAAACCCATAAAGCTTCACAATGCTTTTGTGTCTTATAAAAGACAGAAATCGCACTTCATTCCTAAAACTCTTGTCGAATGCGGGCTCCTCGGCTTCCAAACGGTGAAGTTTCTTCAAGGCAACCACTTTCCCACTAGTCAGTCTTGCTTCGTAAACGCTGCCATAACCGCCAGTTCCAATGCAGTATTTGATATCAAAGTTATTCGTTGCTTGGATGATTTCCTCATATGCAATTCTCCCGTCATAATTCCATATCGAGAATATGTCCCCATTCTTTGATTCCTTGTTGTCAGTCAGATCCTTTTTGGGTTTCAGTCGCCAATACAGCAAAATGAGCAAAACCCCAACTAGCAAAGACATGGAAAGGGCAAAGGTAAGGGGAAGGTTGATCTTACGATGATATCCTGAAGCAGGGAGACTACAGTTACATTCATCGATTTGGAGGGCATTGTTTGATAAATTAATATGTAGAAAATGATGCGAGCAACAAACAGAAGAGGGGATTTTGCCGGAGAGAGAATTGTTAGAGAGATCCAAGTAGAGTAGGCTTAGGAGGTTACCAAGTTCAAGAGGTATCAAACCGTCGAGTTCATTTGCTTGCAAGTCTAAGTTGGTAAGGCTATTCAAATTTGCAATGCTAGGTGGGATGGAACCATTAATCTCATTGTCCCTGAGGTTGAGAGTAGTTAGACGATTGAGATTTGCTATTTATAAGGGAATGGAACCACTAATGTTATTGTGATTGAGGTATAGAAAAACTAGGTTCGTTAAATTCCCTATTCCTGATGGGATTGAACCATTAATCTCATTGTCCTCGAGGTGGAGACTAGATAGACGGTTGAGATTTGCTATTTCTAAGGGGATGGAACCACTAATGTTATTGTGATTGAGGTATAGAAAAACTAGGTTCGTTAAACTCCCTATTCCTGATGGGATGGAACCATTAATCTTATTGTACTCGAGGTTGAGACTAATTAGACTTTTGAAACTTGCTATTTCCAAAGGAATGGAACCACTAATTTTATTGAAACTGAGGTCCAGATCAACAAGGTTTGTTAAATGACCTATTTCGGATGGGATGAAACCATTAATAAGATTGTAACTGAGGTCAAGAGAAACTAAGTTCTTCAAATTCCTCAATATTTCTGAAGGGATGGAACCCGTGATAAGATTCCCTGAAATATTAAGGACTTGCAGCTGTGTGAGATTGGCAAGGGAAACAGGTAGCTTACCTACAAGTTGGTTGCCACTGAGGGAAAGGTGTACCAATTTTGTGAACATACCAATTTCATCGGGGATGCTTTCATAAAGGTGAAACCCATCAAGGACAAGCACTTGTAGGTTCAGAAAGGAGGAAAAGTTCAAGTCTTGGAGCTTGAGATATCTTTGGATCATGTACTGATACCTAGTCAGGTATATACTATTGACATTTCCTCTATCATCGCAGGAAATGCCTGGCCAGTAACAGTGACTTTTTGCAGTGTTCACTGGAATAGTACCTTCTTCTTCTCCCCACCAACCGCTGGCTAATAAAGCTTGTTTAGCTTCGGCTGCTGTGGCTGACCAAGACGTATAATTTGTGGTGGTACTGGTGGTTGTTTCCGGTGAACCACCTACAGTTGACTTAGTAGTAACTACCAAGTATGCAAACCCAACTATTATTACGCAACTCAAACAAGATGCCATGCTCTCCATCTCTTTCGCTCTTTGTTTTCTTTGGGAATATAAATACAGTAGTTCGTGGTGGAGGCTGACCTTTTCTCAAGTGGGACACATTCAATAAAACTTATACTCCCTTTGCTTCAAAATTATTAATTTGACACACGATTTAAGAAAATTTATTGGATTGAATTATTAATATTTTAATAATGTATGATTTTCTTTAAAACTCATAAATATGTAGCCCAAAATTTAAGAAAAAAAGTAAGGATAAAGTAATAAAAATGATGTCCTAAAAAGAAAACTTTAAATAAAACAATTGTTTTACGACCGACAAAAAAGAAAAGGAAGATATAATTTTGGGACAGAGGGAGTAAATCATAATTTAAAAATGTTTAATTACATCATTATTTGGAATGTTTTAAGTAAATTTTTTTCAATAAAACGTACAAGACAATCATTTAAAAATTGATAATAAATTCGGTTTCGTAAATTCATGTTGACAATATCCATTGAAGAAAAGTATCTTTCCACCCTTGTTATTGTTACCGGCAAAATTAATGTTAACTTCAAAAGCTGGTACACATTAAAATACAACAAATATTTTTTTGCTCACACTAGCAAATAGCAATGTAGATACATCAACAATGTCTTCCAATTTATTGAATATATGCAAGTGGAGTCACGTAAAAACGTTGAGAAATGAGAGGATTGGTTATTAATTTTTTTTAAAAAAATCAAGTCGGTTACAGGACCTACGCCATACCGCATGCTTCCCTATATATATATATGCTTGCACGACATTGATATTTGATATTCAAAATTAAAGAGAGCTCATGAGTAGAAGCTGGCAATGGCCCGGCCTGTCCCAAATCCAGTGGATCATAGACTTTTTGGGCTGGTTCGGCCCGGTCCGAAATTTGATGAGCCTTTCAAAATGTCAGCCCGGCCTATCAAAAGCCTACGAGCAACTGGGTCGGTCCAGCCCGAAATAAAATCAAACATAAATATAAAGTTATAGATTTTAAATTTTACAATTCAAAGACCAAAAACATGTGATAAAAAACCTAATGTATGTTGCACACGAAAAAATGTAATAATTCAATAAAAGAAACACGATGACATCAATAAAAATATAAACTCATGTTTGTGTCTATAAATTATAAGTTTCTTAATTTTTAACCAAAAGATTAGAAAATATCAATGTAGTAGCACCAAATCTTGTAACATTAATTCAAAGTTGAGAGTTGACTATTTGACATACATAATACAACTTTTGAATGAAAAAGAAGGCACTAGCAGCTAACAAAATAGCAGTAAGACTCAAGTTTACTCATCAAGACTCAAGAGTAATAATGTGACACCCCGCTCCTTCGTTAGCTCGGTTTGCGTGTTATACTTGCACTTCTTTCTTTGTCGATTGTATGTTTGGTTTGCGAGAGGGTCTAGATATGTATGAGAGACCATATTAAGACCAAAACATTATTAAGAGACTTCATATAGTTGTTGACTTGTTAAAGTCATAAGTCGTGACTCGACGATAGTCGGAATGCGACGCGATTGAGGGTTTGCTTGCGTTTTGCGTTCGTGACCTCGGTTTGGTCCTAGACCTTTATTTGATGATTGATTAACATGTTTAGATGCATTAGACTTCAAGTTGGAGGTGTTCCTTAAGTCTATTGATGATTTGGAAGCTTTGGAGATAGTGTTCGTCTCTATCGCATAGTTCGGGGATCGAGCCGTGTAATCGTCTCTCCTTTGGAATTCTTATTTCCCTAGTTGTTATTCAACTTTCTTGAAGTATTTAAGCTTCTTCATTAGCCCTTAGACTTGCCTTCCTTTCATTGCTCGCTCGATTGCGAAGTTCATTCGTCGACGTTGTCGCACCTCTTCCCGGTTTCGCTCCGAGTTGTTTCGGGAGTTGTTCGGTGTGTGTTCCGACTTGTTTTGAGTTGGGTTAGACCTTAGAATGGTTGCCCATAAGTTTGGGACCATTTTGGACATGTTTAGACCAAGTTCAAGGGCTAAACGAGGCGCCGAATTTTGACCACTAGCCCGCCTCAAGAGCTGAGAGCATTGCAAAATGACCTTGATCCGGAGATAGCTCAGAGTCCAGCGCCCGCCTGAGAGATGTGAGGCGCCCGCCTCAACATCGTTGCACATACGAAAATTTTCCCCTGTTTTTGATGATACGACTTTTTACACCCAAACCCCTATCCAAACCTTTTCTAAACCCCACCTAAACCTCCCTAACCCTCCTTACTTATACCCTAACATCTCTAACAAGTTTTATGGGTGGATTAGTGAGTGATTGAGTGGATTAATTAAGCCAAAAATCAGATTTTAAGTGACCACAATGTGGTGACACTTGTCCCACTCAGTTTTTAACCCTTTTTAAGCCACAATCTGATTGTTTGACCTTCATTTCTCTCATCCCTTCTCCAAAAACGGGATTAGCTTCCTCCATGGTTCCTCCTTGAGTTCTTGAAGGTTTCTTCTTGGTTTCCATAGCTCCCTTCCTCCATTGTTGAAGCCAAACCATAGGATTGAAGAGCTTGTTGAGAGGAGCATTTCCAACCGATTAGTTTTCTCATTTGCTTTCTTGGGTGTAAAATACTAGTAAGTTACCTCTTCTCCCTTTGATTTTGTACTCATTGATCCTAAGGAAAACAAACTCTATGCTATTTGAAGTCAATGAGTACACATACTTGCTTTGTGTGATTTTTAACTTGTGATTTGAGTATGTGAACTTGTTAAGAGCATATGTAGGATGAATTCTATGATTGTTGAAGTATATTGCTACTCTCCATCTTATGTTTCTAGGATTGTGAGCATGCTATAAATCATGTTTACATTCTATTTGGGTTTATTATGAAAGTATGCCTAAGTTTGGGGCCTTGGATGTGTGATCTCACTAGATATCATGTGTATGACCATTTAATTGAAATTATGTGAATTATAAGATGGGTATATGATTATGTTGGGTTTTATGAATTTTAGGGCTTGATAATCAAACCCGAATTATTGGAGGAATTGTTGTTAATTAAAGTGGGTATTAATGTGTAGGATGATTTGGATGATGTTGTGTGTTGGGAGAAATGGGTTATCCCTTTGTTAAGGATTTTATGAATTTTGGGGCTTGGGAATCAAGCCCGAATTATTTTGGAATTTGTCATAAATTGAAGAGGATGATAATGTTGGGATTTATGGAATGTGTAAATAATGAAACTTAATAGTAAGACTCAACGGAGTCATTTTAAGTTCAATAACATGCTAATAACCGTTGGGATGAATTCCTACGATGTTCGGGTTTTGGTTGGTTATGATGGTGAGCACCCGAGCATCTCGATTTGTGTCCAATTGAGACACCTACGTTATAGAGATTTATTAGGGGATTTATTTGGAAGCGTGCTCGGGAGAGCACGGTACATTAAAGGCCAATCTATGGTCTCGAGTATGGTTGAAAGATAATTATTGAGTTAGTTCTCACTTTTGGGGAAATTGATCTGTTGCACATGAACATACTTGTGGGTTATGACTACGGTGTAGTCTTTGGTTTGATTTCAAGTAGAGGTCCATTATAGACCTCATAATATGATTCTCGGTGGGTTTATACTATTCTTGATTTAATTGGTGACTTGAGATCTTTTAAGATTAATTGGTTGTGAGCAATGTATTTGTCTTGACTTGATTTATGGTAGAGAATAATAACCTATTTGGTCGAATGAGTTCGCTCTTGTCGAATTCATTCCTTATTTGTTTATATTGAGTAAATACATACTTGAGCATTTGGTCGGACGGGTTCGCTCTTGTCGAATCTGATCCTTATTTGGTCTTTACGAGTAAACATCTACTTGTGCATTGCATTAAGTCCAGCTGGCACTATTTGGTTTGATTTTTATGTCAGGGTGGGACGATACATCGCCTATACGAATCGTCGATTCGCTATGGATCGCCGCACTGACCTCACACACCCCTCCATTGTAGGCCGCAATGGGAAGTAGCCCCTTTGCAGTAACAATACGTCCGACACAGTCGCTATCACCCGGCGGAGTTCGGTATATCGATGCGAAGACACGAGCATCGTAGTCACGATATTGTATAACGGTTGTTTTTCTTGCAGAGCTACGTAGCGGCGCGGCCACTAACATATCCTATTGTGATGTTTAATACTCGCACTTATATGAATAACGTGCTAAGTGCAAATTTGTGATCATTTGAGGGTTAGACCCATGGTTTTATTATTGAGAACTAGGCCATATTCTGGTTGTACATGATTTATTGTTGGTATACTATTAAGATGCCTTGATTTTGTACATGCTTGTGCATTATGTCATGCCATGCCATGCTATGCCATACAATTGCATTTAGTAACTTACTGGGTCATTATGACTCATTTCGTGTGTTTGTTTTCCTTAGTTTTTGCAGTTAGTCGCGTTGCGGCTTCGGTGCTTGTTGGATAGCAGTGGTCTTCCTGCAATAGCTTAGAGTTAATATTATTATTATTATTGTATTAATCATCTTGTGAGATACGGATGTAAAGTTATGTAAACTTTACTTGGGTAGTTATGTTAGTATTTTATCGTATTATTTTGGGAGCCGACTTGTTTGGTCGAGCTATTGTATTTATTTAGAAGTTTATTCCGTTGACTTCCCGAGCAAGGTTTTAGCTCGCGTGTCTTAGTGTTGTTGTTATTGTCATCTCCGACGACTTTAGTCAAGAGACTTGGGTTTAGTTGCTAGTATTTAAATATCTTATTCATTAAGTTGATTTGTCCCTCCGGCATGTTGTAGCCGTTGAGTGGTTGTTTATCAGGTTGATATTTGTTGATTCGCCGGCCTTTGGTTGCCGATGGTTTGTTTTCCGTGCACAATGTTGCGTCACGCGAGTCGTAGATTTGTCGAGAGATAGTTATCTCTCAGCTTTGTATTCCTTGGTTTTAATTATAGGCTTTGGTCCCACTTATGATTCGCTTCGCAGTGTTGATTTTATTATTGTATCGCCGTTATGGCCATACATTCTGTTTTGAGCTTTATGGCTCAACTCTTGACTCGTACCATGATGCTTAGCAGGTACTTGTCCATCTTTTAGCTTGTCTTGACGGTACGACCTTGGGATTTCGCATTGGAGTCCGGGTCGGGCTGTTACAAATAACATTAGAAGCTTTCATAGACAATTCAATCTCTTCAACTTATGATGCATCTGATTCTATAAAAAAAAAGTAAAGAGAAATAACTATTATTCATTTACTGTTGCAAGTAAAAGATAAATGAAATTCTTTTTATTATGAAAGAAAATAAAAATCAATAAATAAAATTGAATATAAATTATAAGAAATAATTACTATTAATTTATAAATACAATATACTAAAAAAATACAATTACAATATTGTAATTTTATATTGTCTACAAATAAAATATACTATAAAAAAAAATAGTTTTTAAAAAATTCGATTGGGCTGGACCAGCCCAAAAAAGCTCGGGCTTTTTTTATCCGATCTCGGATGATCCATGGGTCTGTTGGCCTGGGCCAAAAAGACCAGCTATTTTTTGGATCGCCAATATTTGAAACCCCGCCCATCAAAATGTTAGATGAGCTGGACTCTTTTTGTCGGCTCTACTCATGAGTCTATATATATATATATATATAAAGGAAAAAATATACTAAAAGTAGAAAGTTACTGCCAAAAACTTATTGTCAAGTATAGAATGTAAATACTTGGATTCTGAAGGATAAATATGTAAAATTAAATACTCAATAAACGGTTTCTAACAAATTAGTTGGCAACCCACTGTTTTCTTTGATTTGTTTGATAAGTCGGACATTGGAAACAAACCCATTAATTCCCCCCAAAAAAATAAAAATCTCCTTTATCTATCTTTCTCTACAGTTTTCTTCTCGGCGACACCACCATCCCTTCTCTCTCTACAATTCTCTCCCTTAGCGATACCACCATCCCTAAACAACATAGACGGAAATGACTGATCATACACCTGAAGGTGAGATCTTCATCCTCTCTTTTTTTCTCTCAAATCAAAGTAATCCAGGTAATATTAACCCCTTTTTCACCTTTTATCACAGATTTATTTTGACGACCCTCTCTCTCTCTCTCTAAAATTCTCTATCTTAGCTATATCACCATCCCCGGAAACATCATGCTGACCACACCCAAAGGTCAGCTCTTTTATATTCTCTCTTTCTCTCTCTGTCTCTCTCTCAAATCGACTTGATTCCAAAATTAGGGTAGTTGATATCCTTGCAGAATATAATTAATTTTTGATGTTTTTTTGGGTTTAGTTTGCTCCATTTTATGGTTGATTTCTTTTTTGGGGAAAGGGATTAGAAATATGGTTTATTAATTTGTACGTTTTTGTGATGTGGGTTTTGTGGTATCGCGATTTTTGAGAAATTCTTTGATGAAATTTTGCAATGGGTTTTCAACATGCTGTGTTGTGGAATTGAAAATGTGCGAACTCTAGGAGCTGTCTTGACATTGAAAGGTTTGATGTGGTCAAGCTATAACTCTCCTGTTTGATGTTACCACTGAAATGGGTGGGATAGTGGGTTTTTGTCCTTTTGTTTATTTGGTGTAGGAAAAAGATGGAGGAACTGATATTTGGATGATTTTCATTGTGGTTTAACTTTCTTTGATTTCAGGTGAAATTGGAGGAGGCTGTAAGGACTTGTGGAATGGGAGATGGTGGGGAGTTCAAGTGAAGAATCTGAGGTTGGTAGGTCCTTCAAGGGGATTTCAATTGGGTAATAGCGGTGCCAATCTGGGGAAGCATTGGCAGAGTGGCGCTCTTCTGAGCACGACTGTGGTATACTATTGTCTCATTTTATTTGTACATGTTTTTGTGTTTTCACTTCTTAAAGAAACTGTATAAGCCAAAGACTAATGTGGCATCAATCCCTAAGTTTTAATCTGTCGATGGATATGTTTGCAAAGTATTTTTTGTTGTTACTGGCCGAAATTGTACTTGGGCTTATTTACTGCCGCCAATGTATTCATGATTCATCATTAGAGATTGGTTACAATAACATGTTTGTATAGTTCTAATGGTTTCTTTACTTTGTTGGCTATTTTTGAACTCAAGGCGGATTATTGATTTTGGTAGTGTAATGGATGGGTTCACAATGAAGCATTTATATAGCTCTGTTGATCCTTCAAGTTTTTTTTTTTTTTCCCCGATCTGGAACCTCCCGCCCTAACTATATCTTACAATTTGGACTATCTAAGAGATTAAAATAGCATAGAAATCTTTTGCTTATTATTAATCGTATGTATACGTTGTTGGATTAGGTCCACTCACTAAGGGCTTGTTTGGTAGTCAGACAAGGATAAACAATATTATTAATCTCAGTACTATTAGTACCCTCGCTATTAGTCCTCATTTGTATATCGGGAGTAGTTTTGAGATTACAAATGTTAATCCCAATTTTTTTAGTGAGGCGCTAATAATACCACCTCGTCATTGGTATTAATAGTGAGGGATAATGACTTTATCTGATAACTCGTCTTATTAGTCCCGACCACTTTTAGCGTACTCAAACATCATACAACTAATTATTAATCCTATTTGACCTTAACACCTAAAAGTAATATGAGTTGTTGGTGTCCTGTTTCCAATTTACCAACCTCTGCCTTGGATTTGTGAATAACTAGATCCCAACTGACTTCTTTCTTGGACTCAATCGATCCCATTGGTGCAGAGGTGGCAAATGGACGGGCCTAAATAGGTGACGGGCTCAAATAGGTGGGTAAGTAGGTGTCCATTTAATAACATGAGCATATATGGATGGGCATTAAAATGGCTTTGGACGTCCATGGGCACTCATTTACTTACTTATATATATATATATATATATATATATATATATATATATATATATATATATATATATATATATATATATATATATATGATTACAACCACAATAATTGGAAAAAACCAACATTTTTTGTAACATTTTAATCTTTGTCACCATTTCCAATGCAACCAAATTTCTAAAAACAACTTAAAAATTTTACATGACGTGTTAGTGTTGGCAGAACCACTAATAATATCAAAACAATAATATATTTTCACTTTTGTCGTATGTTAATTGAAATAAAATACTCCTTAGTTCCTTAATTTTTATATCAAATCGATTGTTTTTAAATGGAAATCTAATATTTTTTTTCATAACTAGAAAATATGTAATTGACTGTATATAAAAATTAATATGATATCGAAAAAAAAAATTAAAAAATGGGTCAATTTTTTATTCTTAAAATGTAACGGATAGTCCCACCATTACTGACTTTTTCTTTGGTTTTGAAAACCAAACCAGAAGAACAAGTAGCAGCCATGCATCTCTCTCTCTAATTTCTCTCTCTACCCCCACACTCTCTCGGTCTTAATGAATGATTATTAATAGAAATATAAATATATAAAGAGAAATAACTTTGACTTATCAGGTATACGAAAAAAAAAATTGATTGTGAGAGTGAGAGATGAAAATGTAAACACCCATTTGTATTCATATTATACCCATAAAATTTAATAATCTAAATAGATATGTTTATTTATGCCGAGATTAAAACTTAAGTGTACCCAAATCAATATTTTAATGGATGGTTCAGAAAGATAAACATATGGGTAAAGACAGAATTTATCACCACTATACCAGTGCACCCGAGAACTCAGTGGACATCTTCCCCGATTTGCATCCCAAAATATAGGCTAATTAATTTCTCTCTCCTTCACTGATTCCAATACCAAATACACACACACACACATACATATATATATATATATATATATATATATATATATATATATATATATATATATAATTTATTTATTTATTTATTTATTTTAAGACCTTTCCCCTAAAGGGTCCTGAGAAAGAATCGAAACTGAGACTTCACATTTTATAAAGCTCCAACTTTACCACTAGACTACCTGTTAGTAGGGGTGACAATTCATGCTATCGTGTCGTGTTCGTGCCTCATTATCGTGTTTTCATATTATCTATCTTATTGGATTATAAATATAACAATAAATATTATTTTGAATATATTAACAATTTCGTGTCTTTCGTATCGTGTTTCGTATTGTGTCGTGTCGTGTTGGGCTTATCGTGCCCTTTGTCTCTGTAATCGTGTTTTATAATCGTGTCGTGCTGGTTCGTGCTAACGTACCATGCCAGTCATTGCCACCCCAACCTGCTAGGATCAATACCAAATACAAATAGATACACACAACATTTCTTCAAATTTATTCTAAAGTCTGATACAATAGAGAACTTAAGCAGCAATCGTTTAATATTAATCAAACTCACCTTCTTTGAGTTTTCATGAAGCCTAATCATCTGTGCCATTTTAAGATCACTTAAATGTGGAATGAAAATTGTTCCCCTTCATTCACGCTTCTGTCCAGATTTTTCTTTTAAGTTTTATCCTTCACATATATTTTTTTACTTGATTTGTTGAACTCATTTCCATTCAAATCTGTAAAGTTTTTATTTTTTCGAAATTTATTATTATGTTTATGTTTTTTGACTAATTTTATTTAAATTGTCTATGATATATTGTAATTAAAAGTAATAGCGAATGCGTATCACAAATGTCAAAGATGGGGCAAACTTACGAAGAGATGAGAATCTACACCACGATCCAACTCACTGTCTCTCTCTCTCCAACTCGATACCCCTAAACTCTCTCTATGTGTGTGTATGTGTGTTTCCATTGGAATTTGTACATGAATTATGTATATTTGTATTCGACGAAATGTTTTTTTGATTGATTTTTGTTGTATTTGAAGCAAGAAAATGGAGAATGGACCATTACCAAGCCACAACCATGGTACTTCATTTAGTACCCCCATCTCTCTCTATACACAAAAACACATCCATATGATTTGGTAGTCTTTGATTATGATTTTTGAGTGTTTATGATTATTAGGTATTAGTTGCGCTTCTTTTTAACTTTTTAAGTATATTGATTAACTCCTCTGTACGAGTTTCACATTGTAAATACTTTGGTGTATGTTTCTCTTCTTCCTACTTTTTTTCAATGCAATCTTCTTAGGGAAACTTATGTTGCATCAGAAGTTGGAGAAGCATAAGTTGAAGTAAATAATAAATGAATGTCAGTATGAGAATTTTTTACTTGATTTATATTTCTATATTTTCAAAAAAATTGATATTGTGTAGTATGAAAAAAATACACATAAAATACTTCACTCCTAACCGTAGTAATCCATGTTATTGTAGATATATAAAAAAAATTAGTCTTAATCACAGTAAAATTAAAAAAAAAAACGTAAATAAAATAAAATTGCTTACCTGGCTCATGAGAACAATGCTCACCTTAGTCATCCATGTCATTGTTGGGAAAATTAACTATTCTAATACTTCTTCACAAACCTAACTTTGTAAAGGCAAACCATAAAGTAATTGACAGATCTATAATAACTTATACAGATCTAAGTTGTTTTTTGCCCATTTTCTTGATCCGGAGTAAATATAGCATAAGTGAAATTTGAATATTATTTTCGGTTCTATGAACGATCTAAGAAACGAAGAGTCGATATTAGAAAATATAGGTACACATTACACTTTTTTTAACCCATAAAATACACTTTTAGTATAAAAGAATGAGTATACCCTTGATTAACAAAGACGCGGCGCAAAGCATCAATTCATGCATCACGATACGCATATGCATGCATTGTGATTCACAAAAATTAATTTAATCGCAATGCATGATTATGTGCATTGCGTACATGATTTTTGCATCGCGATGCATGATTTGGAATCGTGATTCCAAATCTATGCATCGCAATTCAAAAAAGTATCCAAAACCAACAAGTTCATATTCGGACATTTCATTGAATAGTTTACATTCGTAGCAACTCTTGATTACTTGAAATATATGTGTCTTAATAATTATAATCACAAAATAAACCCAAAAGGAATAAAGAATAGGCTTTGTTATGCATAAAATCCAAGTTGCACTAATAGAAAATTGAGGCCCCTTCTAGAGCAGCTTTTTCCCAGAATGCAGCTCTTTTGACAATATCGTTCCTACACAAGAGTTAATATCTTCAATGAGTTCAGCGTGAAGTCCTTGATGATGGCATTTGAATTGGGTTTCTTTACTGAGAATTATTACTTTAAACCTTGCATGCTTAACAACGGGCTACTAAAGCCAAACCATAGGAGGGAAGGACACCATTTTCCTGTATTTTTCTCATCTTCCCATCTGAAAAAAGTTATAAGCGTGATTTTACGGAAGCATTTGGAGATACTCAAAGATGAAAGAGGAGGGGACGGAAAGAGTAAGAGCGTGAGAAAAGATGGATATTTTAGGAACAAACTTTGAAAAGTATATTTTATCGGTTAAAAAAACTACGTCCTTAACAAAGGGAGCCATCTCGCAATTATCCCATATAAAGATGTAGTGAATATTGAGTAATTTGGTTCATATTTCCTCGGTTCAAAACCAATTAAATATTTAGTATAAGTTTTCTTTATAAAATTGGCAAATTGCACTGGCCCTGAGATTCTTGAGTGATATCTCAGCTTGCCAGAACGAAACCAGCCGTCCTCGGCATTTGCAGAGGATATCCTGGGCCAGACCCGACTCCTCCGCTGTTCAAGTAAGATGCTGCCAGTAACACGAGTTAAGTTTCAGGGAAGCAAGCCCGCGAAACCCTCACTACAAGAAAATGATGAATTTACTACAATTTTATTGCTACAAATTAAATTTCATAGTAAAAAAATATGGTTTTACTACAAAATTTAAATTTTGTAGTTAATTCTACAATCATTACACGACAAACGGATATTATAGACAAAGACGGCCCAACACCGACTAATATATTTTTTTCGTCGCGAACTTGAGGGCCAAAAATTGGGCGCAGGATTTTCCCGCGCGCGCAAAAAAAGAGCGACAAATTTAGGCCCAATGTCTACGATAAAATCTCCAACGTAGAATGATAAAGTTTAGCTACAAGTCTGATTCATCGCAATCTATGAGATTCAGGTTTGTTGATAAATCGATCAAAAGGAAAATACACAAAACCCTTTCCCCTTTCGCGTTCCAATTAGCAGCGGTGCGAAGGATCTCCGGTCAGTATAAGCCTCCCCCTTCCCTTCCCCCTCTCTTTCCTCCCTTCCCTTCCCTTCCTTTCCTCCTCTTCCTTCTCTCACTCCTCACTCTCACTCTCACTCTTACTCGACACACACTTATTCATACGGAGACAGAGACCACATACGAGTGCACTGCACGTCCTTGGTTCTTTTCATCTCTCTCAAAAACACAAATTCTGGAACGATTTTTCTTAGCGTGGATTTATTTTTGCAGGTATCTGAGTGTGGGTTTCTCTTGAGGAATGCAGCAGGCAGTGAACGGTAAATTTTGATATGTCTATTATACATGGGTTTGTGATTATAGACTTTTTCTTTTGATTACATATTTTTTATTATTTAATTGCATGTTAGATTGTTTAATTGAACAAACTATAACTAAAAATAGAAAAAAGAGGAAGATTTACGTTTACCGTTCACTGCTGTCGGCGGTCAGAGGTGAGCGGGCGTGAGAATATACTCCATCCGTTGATAATTCAATCCATTTTGTTTTTGGTGTGGGTGGACTCAGAAATCAGAATGAACAAACTATAACTAAAAACAGAAAAAAAAAAAAAAAAAAAAGGAAGATTAGGGTGTGTGAGGAGTGAGGTTATGGCGCTGTGTCAAAATAGAACCCTAATCTCTATGAACCCACATCATCTTCATCACTATTCTCAATTAAACCTCCATCCTTGTTCTTCTTCATCCCCGCAGCTCCAATTCAAACGACATCTTATTAACGGTGCTTCTTCTAGGATGACTAGTAGTATATCTGCTACTGCTAGTGCCGCCGACAACTACCAACTTGAGCATACTTCAACTCTTACTCCTTCCAACTGGTCGGCATTCGCTGGGAATGTGTCCGGTGAATGGGATGGGCATGGTGCAGATTTCACCATTCAAGGCAAACCCATTGAACTTCATGAATCTGTTGTTCCAGAGGCTTATAGGGAATGGGAGGTTAAGGTGTTTGATTGGCAGACTCAGTGTCCTACTCTTGCTCAACCAAACCACTATGCTGCCATCTATAAATTGATTAAGCTACTTCCTACTGTTGGGTGCGAGGCAGACGCTGCCACCCGGTATACTGTTGATGAGAGGAATATTGGAGGTCCAGATAACACTGTTTCTGCCTTTGCATATCAATCCAATGGATCTTATGTTGTTGTCTGGGCAATAGAGGACCGTCTTTCTAATCAACTCTTGGAGTTGGAGCACTGCTTGATTGATCCTCAAGATCGCAAATCACGCGTGAGGATTATTCAGGTTGTGAGTCTTGAAAACTGCAAACTAGTGTTAAAGAATATCAGAGTTTTTATCGAGCAGTGGTATGGGCCTTTCAGAAATGGGGATCAGCTTGGCGGGTGTGCTATACGTGATTCAGCATTTGCTACCACAGAAACACTCAAGAGTTCCCAAGTTACCGGTGCTTGGCAAGGCTCCACCGCTGTTGCCACCTTCCGAAATTCTCACAATAACTTTCTTCAAGAGGTTTTAGATGATAGTGTGAAGAAAACGGTAAGAGATGAACACAATCTTGTATTGCTACCAAAGAAATTGTGGAGTTCAGTTAAAGAAATAGAAGATGGGGAGAATTGCTTTGAGGTGGGATGGCTGTTGAAACAGGGGCGTGCTGTAACATCGAAATGCATCTTTTCCAGTAATGCAGAGTTAAAGGAAATTGTTACAGGAGGGGAAACTGTTATGGGACAGTAGAGATGAGATAGCAGGCATATAATTCTAATTCTACAAAAACAACGTACGTAGGTGTTATCTCTTTCTCATAAGATGGAATGCAAGTGAAGTTTAGGTACCAAGGCAATGTCAAAATGATGATACTAATACGTATGTATATTGTTTGATGGTTAAATTAAGTATGTGCATCTTTTATCAACTTACATTTGTAATTTAAAAAAAGTGTCTCTTCTATGAAAGAAAATCAGCTTTGGCCAGCAAGAAACATCTCCTCTTCGTTTAAAATCATGAGTTGATTGAACTTTAAATCAGTCCCCTCATAAGAAAATTTTTGGACTGAAGGAGTATTGAGAGCCACACTGGTTTTGTAATTCTCAGCCTTGCCTTTGATAATTTGGTCTTGTTGTTTCTCTTGACGATTTACTTTAATTCCTAAGTTGTTTTGGAACCAAATAGGGATAACAACAACAACTATAATGACTTACCTATCGAAAGAATACAAGTCCGAACCGCAACAAAGAACTAGAGTGACATCAATCATCCCACTTTTGTTCTTTGATTTCCTCCTTATCTTGAAATCTTTGCAAAAGAAAATGAATGATCACTTTTATGAGCAAACAAGAGAGCATCCGACAAACTAGCCCATTTATGTTCATATGTTACAATGATTGTCTTCTTTGCCTTCTCAAACTTAAATTTTGTAAAGTGTCAATTGAGGTGACAAAACTCATGTTTCTTTCCTCTTGCAGGTTGTGCATTGACAATTATAGGGTCAAACCGAAAGCATATTGGCTCGAGCAGCCATTTGTCAATAATATATCGTGTATGTTTCCATTTTTGTCAATTTCCCTACAAATTCGGGTTTGATGCCTTTAGTTTTATTAAACCATGGTGTGATACTCTATGCTTACGTAATAAAATCAATGTGAATCTCACGAGTGTCTTGCAATAGCATCACATTTAAAGCGCCCAATGTGATTACAATGTATCTTTCTCTTCTCTAATTATTAGGACTAGTGAAGCAATGGGTTTCCCATTGTGCACCAACACATGAATCTTTTATTAACCGGGTTGTATTTAAGAAGATCAGCACTCTGTTTGAAAAGCATATTCTATGAACTCATATTCTACCCCTTTCAATTTAAGAGCAATGGCTTTCAATTCCCTGTCTCTTTCCTCCAAAATGATCATGTGCTACACATGATCACTTAGCAGAAAATAATCTTTACCATTGGGTTTCTGGAGTAGAGTACACATGCTCACATATATATATATATATAGTCAATTGCCTAGTTTCTTGGTCATTTCCTTTGTGCAAGATACGCTTCGCAATGTGATTGCAATCTAGTTGGACAGCTTTGTGACAATGCAACAGATATTATTTGAAACTTAGGAGAGTCAACTTCAGCAGTCTATGCCAATTACGTGGGGTCATTGATATAAATCCCTTCCCAACTTTGTCCAATGTAAGATTATGATGGTGTAAAATTTGGACCAACAACCTGATTCAGCTCTCTTAATTCAGCCCCAAACCCGACTCAAACCTGCCCAAAATTTGCAGCAATTAACCAATAATTCCCAACCCTTTAGACTGTCCAAACCTGCTCAAAACTGCCTCAACTTCCTCTACAAAACCTGCAAAAACCCCTTCTAAAACAGCCCTGAATATAGCCTCGCAACACAATTTTTAACAGCTTAAAAATCTGTCCAGAACTACGCACGAGCAGGCTGTTCCAAACACAAGTCCAAAACAGCCCCGAACAGCCCTGAAAACACGCACAATACAGCACCAAATGAAGGACGGGTAGGCGGACTCACCAGTCGAAGTTTCACTCGCCGACGTAAAGAAATCCGACGAAGAAATCAACCTATGCTTCACTCACCTTGGTATGATTAATTCGGTTTGAGAGAAGAACGAACTCGTTTTTGAAATTTCTTTGTGTTCACAAAATCTCCCGTTTCAATAAGATGCAAATGCCTTATAAAGGCTACAAGAATTCATCCTAATCTACTTACCAAAAAAAAAAGAATTCCTATCAAACTAGGAAAGAAAAGTCCTACCTTAATTAATAAAAGAGTCCTAAATTTTTTTTGATAAGTATAAAAGAGTCCTAAATTACTAGTAGAAAAGACTTCAAATGACATAAGGAACAAAGCTAAAGGAAATAAAATATTAATCTTACTAAAGGCAGATTCTTTCCTAAACAAACTAATCCCTAGCCGCTTGATTCACGGAGGTTGGTCACCCCAAGACTTGTAGCTACCGAAGCCTTGCATGTGCCATGCACCTAAGCCAATTCCGCGCCCCCTCTCCCACGAGCTGCACCAAGACCTGCCCGACCCCTTGTTTGCCCATCTTACCTTCCTTTCAAGACCACCCGTGTGAACGACTTCCTTCAGCCCGTCCTACGCATGCCTCGGTTGTTTGGCAGCTCTTATCCAACAAAATCCAGCCCATGTTCCCTTGATTAACACTCCCCTGTTCGTGTCATACCCATCCCGGACGCCCTACCCAAGATCAGATTATCAGTTACTGCTCATATTAGTTTTTGATGACTCGTGTTTGTGATAGTCTAGGAGAGTAAGATGCATATAAGGCTAGTAAATAAAGACATTGCTTGATAAGCTTCAG
>CM028381.1:69839119-69895628 GCA_013146195.2 Codonopsis lanceolata
AATTTATTTTTGATAAAGAATGTTTAGAAACTTTTAATTTATTAAAAAGAAAAAATTAACTACGCCCCTATTTTATTCGCCCCGATTGGTCATCACTTCCTTTGAAATCATGTGTGATGCACGCATTTTGCGATTGGAGCCGCAGTTAGGACAAAGGGTAGATAGAAAGCCTCATGTGATCCATTATGCTAGTAGAACCCTAAATGATGCCAATTGAATTATACAACTATTGAAAAGGAATTTTTAGAAGTAGTATATGCTTTAGAAAATTTTAGATCATATCTGCTAGGATCAAATGTGATAATTTTTTCTGATGTTATTGTTACAAGAATTTGACATAACTATCAAAGATAAAAAGGGAACCGAGAATGTTGTAGCCACCATTTGTCTAGATTAGAATTTTCTCCTTACTTGAACGTCAATTTCTTGATGATCCCTGTCCCCATAAATGATAATTTTCCGATGAACTTTAGCCATTAAAGATTGGACTTGGTATGCCGATTTTGTCAACTACTATGTGTCCGATATTAATCCGATTTCGATCATTATGAAAAGAAGAAATTTTTGGCGGAAACTAAAAATTATTTTTGGGAAGCACCTCATTTATACAAAATTTGCTCCGATTCTTTAATAAGAAGATGTATTCCGAAAAAGACCAACAAGGTATTATGGAATTTTGCCATGGATATTCTTGTGGAGGTCATTTTAGTGGAAACAAAACCTTAGAAAATTTTGCAATCAGTTTATATTGGCCTATTTTTAGAGATTGTGAACTGTTTTATAGAACATGTGATAAGTGTCAAAGAACAGTGGAATAGGAAAGAGAAACGAGATGCCCTTGCATATTAATTTAGTAGTTGAAATTTTTATGTTTGGGGTATTGATTTTATGGGTCCTTTTCCACAAATAATTGTGAGTATATATTCTAGTAGCGCTTGATTATGTTTCTAAATGGATAGAAGCAAGAGCAACCAAGACTAATGATGGAAAAACAAGAGTTAAGTTTGTAAGATTTGTTTGTTAGATATGGAGTACCTAAGGCCATAATAAGTGACCAAGGAACTCATTTTACCAATAAGTTGTTAAATAATGTTCTTAGAAAGCATGGTGTAACTCACAAGTTAGCTACACCTTATCATCCACAAACATCCCGACAAGTAGAAGTTAGCAATAGGCAACAAAGCAAAGATAGAAAAGACCTTAGGCCTAATCGTAAAGATTGGGAATCTAAACTTAAGGATGCTTTATGGGCATACCGAATCGCTTTTAAAACACCCATAGGAATGAGTCCATATAGAATGGTATATGGCAAAGCTTGCCATTTACCAGTTGAAATTGAACATAAAGCCTATTGGGCGATTAAAAAATTGAATTTAGATTTAACATTGGCCGGAGAAGAAAGATTGTTTCATTAAATGAGTTAGAAGAACATAGGTTAATTCAGATGAGAATGCAAAGACATATAAAGAAAAGACCAAGAAATATCATGACATGGGGTTAGCTAACAAAATGTTTCATCCGTATGAAAGTATTACTTTTAATTCTAGATTAAGGTTATTTCCCGAAAGTTAAAATCTAAATGGTCCGTCCCTTTAGAATTGTACGAATTTATCCTCATGGAGCCGTTGATATTCAAAATCCTAAAAATAATGAAGTTTTTAAAGTGAATGGACACCGACTCAAGCCATATTTAGAGCCGATGTCGCTTGAACGAACAATTGAGTTAATTGCTTATCGACAATGAACCACCCCGAGATTAGGCTTGCAGCTTGGTCGAGCCAAAGACATTAAACAAAGGCGCTAGTGGGAGGCAACCCACTATTTTGATTGATTATTTGTTTTTATAGTTAGTTTAAATATGTTTTTCTCCGTTAAATTTAATTTTTGGACATTTAATTTTTAATTAAATATGCCAAAATCCAAGTTTGGGGGAGAAAAACATCTTAGTGTTGTATTTATATGTTACTAATAATTTTAGTTTAGAATTTTTGTTTAGTTTTTGCATACAGGAAAGATTCAAGACATAACGGAAGTTAACGGAAGGGATAATCTGCAAACTGTTGAAAAGTTGAGAAGGAAAACAAGTGGAGAGAAAGCCGCCACCTTATGACAAGGTGTGAAGACCTTGCGACCGCAAGGTCCCCAAGAATGACTGTGGCGTCAATCGTCATCATGGGGAATCAAGAGAAGGCCAACCGCTTTGATCGCCGACCTCATGACGCAGAGGTGTGGCGCACTTTGCGACCGCAAGGTCCCTATATATAAAGTTGTCGGGTTTTCTTCGAAATTCACCGTAACTCTCTCCTTCAAGCGCAGAGTTAGCCGCCCAACTCTCAAAATCCGCATCCTCAACATTAAGCACATATCTCAAGATTCTCCTTCCTCCTCAAACTCTTCATCCTCTACCTCTCTCTCATCCACCATTACACTCCACCAAGGTGAAGACTTTGAAAGAAGAAGAAGAAGACTTCCATTGTTGTTCTGACGATCTAGCTAAACTCCTGGCCGCATTTTCTCACTCCATTTAGGCTGCAAACAAGTAACACTATCACCCTCTTTAAGTTTTCACGTAAATTATTTGCATGCTAGGGTGTTAGAAAATTTTAACGTAGATAAAATTTTTGCATGCTTAATATAGATTTTTAATTTTAAAATTTTAAAACACATTTTTAATTGTTAAACTTTTAGTTTTTAAATTTTTTTTTAAAATCAAACAAAATGTTCCATGTAAGCGTAGAAATACTGGTGCCTCATCCTCCGGCCCCGCCTCAGAGGAAGAGCAAAATTTTGACATCACCCGATTAGGTGTCCTACGAGGCATCGAGAGGTACACGCCAAGCTCTCTAAGTCTTTGGTGCCCGAAAGGGATTCAAGGTGAAGACTTTGGCCTTCGTCCCAACCGATAGCTCGTAGGTGGGGGCTTTTGATAGATTCTCCGCCAAGGGCAGCCATAGTGCCCATCGTCCGAGGGAATTCTATGCTAATGGCAACATTGGCATAGATGGGGTGGGGGTATTAGACACCGTTATGTTAGGAGGCGTGGTTGTAATAAATTTTTCATCCCAAAGCATTAACACCTATTTCGGCACCTCCAACTTTGCGGTTGGTGCCGATGACTTTAGCACACACCTCAACCCCCGTATCGATGTCAAGGTGGTCAATGCGATCATCGCCCTCCCTGGTGTGGTGTGGTCCTATAACCGTAACCCACCTTATGGACCACGCACCATGGGGGAGTCCTTCCAAGACACACAAGCCCGTATAAATTTGTTTGTAGGACGCCTCTAAATGCCCTCCAGTCACCAACACACGCCGATTGGGAAGAGGCATCTTGACCTACACCATTATGATCGGTTGGATCATTTGTTGATGTTAATGGCCGCTTGATCAACGGCCAAATCAAGACCCTTATTAGAGGTAGGACGAATGCGGGATTCGCTGCTCCCGCATTTGATTACCGAGTGTGGGGGGCAGGCGTGAGATGCCCAAACACGCATGAGAGGCCGAAGGCCGGTCCTGGCCATTACGAGGGCCATTTTGTTTGACATCACCGGCAGCCGAGAGTGAGGGTTCCTCAAGAGGAGGAACCCGAAGAGGAAGAGGAGGACCCGTCGTTGGGATCTCCAATAGGCTAGAAGAGGTTGCCTTTAGAAAACCAAATGGCTAATCAACAGTTGGCTGGCACAAATTAGCGCTCGAGGCCAAGAGAGGCTATTTGGTTGGTTTAACACTGTGGGACAAAATGTCTCCGCTTATTATGGGGGCCTCCCGGCACGATCCCCGAGTTACATCCTCATTCGTTATTTTCCCGACTCACCGTGAGTCGAGGCCCAAGTTCCATCCTCTTTCGTTAGGTGGACCCGCTATCTCCTTTTGATATTTGTCCTACCCCATCAATCTCCTCCTCATATGTTCCTCTATTTTGAGGACAAAATAGAAATTAAGTTTGGGGGGATTTAAAACTTTAAGTCTTAGCAGGTCCTAGCCTAACGAGGAATGGAGTTGACAGGCTATGTTTTTAGGGTGAAGAAAATTTCTTTATTCGATGACCATCTAAATCTTCACCCTATTTTCTGTTTTAATTTTTTCTTATTTTCGGAGTTGTTGGCATGACGAGTAATACTATAATAGAAGGACCTTTAGGTCCTAACAAAAGAGTCATCGTCATCATCTCCAAATTTTTAGAAAAATATATTTAAAAAAATTTTTAATTCAAAATATTCATCCTCGAGTCTAGGTGTGGTAATGCTAGTCGTGATCGATGAGGAGTTAATGCAATGAACCGCATAGTTAGTCCGTAGATCCTCCCTCGGAATTTACTTAATTTTGCTTGAAACTTTTACTTTTCTCCAAATTCTTCATGCACCCACACCAGTCATAATTATGGATTGATTAGAATAGTTTTATAAAGTTTATAACACCTACTTCATTACAACAAGATATGCACAAGAATATGATGCATAGCCATTCGAACATAATTGTTGCATTGAATTGTAACTTAGGGTCAATTGCATGATAGTTAGATCCCTGGATTTTTCTCATTTATATATCTCAAGCACACTTTCGAACCGTGTCGCATGTTAGTCTCAATTGTCCCTACCATCATTTTAGCGAATGCTTATGTGAAATCCGGTGATGCTAAACATTCAACCCCAATTCCATAGTTGATATGATATTTTGTGTTGTCTTACTTGCTTTAAAAACTACATGAGCATTTGGCATTAAGAAATGACTTAGGCCATCTTTGGATCGTTAGAGCCTAAATATTCCACGACCTATACTAAAAATATCCTAGTGTCCCCTTTGAGCCTAATGAAAAAGAATGGAGTGTGCTAAGCACACTATTTAAACCCCCATTCGCCATCATTTCTATTACCCACATTAACTTAACCCTAAAAGCCTATACACTTTTAGCCTACCCTTTGAGAGAGTAGGATGTGGGTGGGAAATTGATTTTGGAGGACCAATTCTTTTCAGTTAGGCTATTTTTCGGAAGACTTCTTCTTTCTGTCGTCGAAAAAAAAAAAGAAAAGAAAAAAAATGTATCGACGAAAAATGAAACGGAAGAAGAAGAGTGTAAACAAAGATTCAAATGGAAGCATAGCTTTCAAGAGAAAAATATGTTAGAAGAATTCTGCTGATTAGAAAGATGTGATATTTTTAGAAATATATATATTGTCCAAAACAAGTTTGGGGGGAAAGAAGAAAACTGAAAAGTATCAAAAGCACCCCTCCACTTGTAGTCTTTGCAGGTCCTAGCCTAAATAGGGAAAACTTCCTTTTGCTTGGAAGTATGAGGGATAAAGGGTAGTCTTACTCTCTCACTTTGAATTTGAATCCCTTTCCATCAAATCCCCCCACACCTTGGCCTTACATTACAAGCTAATAAAGACCTAATGATCTTCTTGCCAATGCTTATGCTGTTTTAACTGTCAAGTTAGTAACATGGAATTGATCACACACTTCATATTCATTCTTATTCACCCTAAAAGCTCACTGTGTTAGCATAATCTTAGCTATTACAAGTCATTGGGATAGGAGAGCATTGTATGTCATACATAGAAGTGCATGGGATGGATGTATAAGTCTTTTAAATCCTTGGGACCTTTCATGCATCAGAATCGGCCGGGTTTGGATGGTAGATCTCATAATTCTTAATGCATGATTTTCTCTTAAACTTTGATTTTCATATGAATGTGGTGTTTAGCTTAATAAAACTGTTTTAGTTAAGATATTCTTTAAGACTGGTGATCACACACACACGGAGAAATTAGAAGTAGTAGCAGTTTTAAGAAAAGATCAGTTGGTTTTATATGACTAAGCCTGCATATATGTGGTGAGCATCGAACTGAGATTACTTGCATATCATACACCTATAACTTGAGATGAAGCCAAAAAGATTTTATGCTTTATTCGTAGTAAATTTTTACTTGCTTTTTGTTTTTATCTGCATAGTCGAGTCACTCGAAAGAGTCTCCTTGAGTTTGTGGGTTTATAGAGGAGTGTAAATAGTGTCACCCTCCAAAAAGATTTTAATTTTTGTTATTTATATGCTTTTGTATTTATAAGTATTATTGTTTACTCGTGGACGAGCAAAGTTTAAGTTTGGGGGTATTTGATCGATGTATTTTATACGTCGATTTTATATACTTTTATGACTTAAATTATGCTATTTCACGAGGCTTTTGGCTACTAATATATGTTTTCGGTGAGTTTTGTAAGTTTCAGGGTTATTAGTGAAAATATGTGAAACTCCAGGGTTTTATGTGTAAATTTCAAGAAGGGCCAAAAAGGAAAAATGAAGAAAAAGTAAAAGCTGCACGGAGACCTTTGAGTGCCTGCGACCGCGCAGGCGGTCTTGCACCGCAAGGTCAAAGAACCAAGGAATCAAGCGGCCGGACATGAGACCTGCGGGGCAAGGTACCCAACACCTGCGCCGCAAGGTGGTCAGAATGCGACTATTTCGGATTTTCACACGGTCATTCGATTGAATTACAACTCCCGAGTATATATAGAAGTCAGATGTCGAGCCAAAGAGAAGAGGACGGCTGGAAGCTCTCTTTAATAGATTTTAGGTAGTTTTTAGACTGTATAACATAGTTAGATTTTGTAATTTCAAGTATTGAAGATCAAATCATGTATCCGATCATCTCCATGTGCTGTTCATTGTCTATGATGAACTAAATCATCCATAATCTAGGAGGTGGGAGGTAACTTGTATCGAATTTATGCTTTAATTCTTATATATGATCATTCAATGCTTGTTGATTGTGTTGTTTATCAATCCCTATATTATTTTGCTTTGAACAAATGAATGTAATCGCAAATAATAAAGGCCTAGAGGTGCGGATAACTGCATGACCAATGTGCATATGTCGTACACTGGCTCACCAACACAATAAATTGGACCTATCGATGCACGAGAGTGATAAGTTAGGACCAGGTTCTTACATGATCTAGGTGACAGATAGATCATAAATCTAGGTGACAGCTAGATTGATAGTTCCTGTGCTTAGGATATAGAATGGATGAATTTTGCGGGGATGGAGGCTGAACCAATTGTTCAACAGACTATATCTATATTTAGTGAACGAACCCAAGACATTGAATGATAATTGTTATGAATTGAACATAAAGGAGATACAAGTGAAACCCAGAATCCTAGATTGCCACCCACCATAAGATCTTCATATCTGTTATTACTGTCTAATTAGTTAAACATCTATAAATAGTAGTTTAGAGTAGAAATAAATATAAAAACCCCCTTTAGATTAATAATTTGCTATCAATAAATTGCACTGTTCGTGATCACTTGTCTCTGTGGGTTCGACCCTTGCTTCCAATACTATTCTATAATAGTCTTGTCCACTTGCAAGGAAAAAGATTAAATAAAACATCGATCATATACCAACCACCTTTAGCCTGTTGTTGGGACGTCCTTGGATTCATGGGGTAAAAGGGGTAGCCTTTTCATTGCACCAACGTGTCAAATTCATCCACGATGATCGTATAGTAATTATTTTGGCTGATAAGATCGTGGAGAATAAGGAAGGCGAGGATGTCCCGATCCTCGAGATAAAACATGAAGACACGGGTATCTTTCTCAGTGACTTTGAGGTTATCCCCCAAGCTGTGGTCAACACCATTGAATATGGCCAAGAAACTGACATCATTGGAGAGAAAACCACTTCCCTAGGAAACATGGTCCCTTTAAACATATTTTGGAAAATGAATTATATGCCGGGTCTAGGTCTCGGCCGAAATCAGCAAGGACTTGTCAATTTAGTCCAGGATGAACTTAAGGAATGTATCCCTCCTTTTGGTCTAGGATACACGTCTACTCCAGCTGAAATAGCCGCACAGTCATGAAACAAAAACGTGAAAAAAGAAAGGAAGAAAGAGAAAAGCGTCCTTAGAAATATCCCCCTCTCCAACCATATAGAAAAACCTTAAATGGTTATTTCGTAAGGAAAGGGGAAACAAAGCCTATCTCATGTTTCCTGAGCCCTGTTTAGACCAGAATGAGAAAAGATGCCCCGGATGGGAAATCTTTGAAGATGTCAGTCTTCTCCCAAATAGAATGGAACAGGTTACCCTAGAGCCCCGTAGCACTACATATAAGACTGTCACTATTGAAAATACTTGGTCTATTGACCAAGATGATTATGCTCTGGCCCTGTTAGATGATGACGGTCTAGGAGACAGCTTCCTGGGTATGATAGACGGAGCCACTGACTGTGAAAGGCTCCCTGCTGAGTTTGAGCTTATTATTGATAAGCCTCTACAGAATTGGTATACTACGACCGGCCCGCTTTTGACGCCCGTAGATCTAGTGGACCGCTTCGGATATACTATCCATATTTCTTCCCCTAGCTTTATGAATTGGTCATCTACCGATCCGCTCCCTAAAGTTGAGGATCTCAAACCCCAGGTCCTCAATAATGTAATAAACCCTGTACAGTTTGCTTTTAAAGATAATCTAAATGTCTTTGCTTATTCCTTAGTTGCACCTACATTAAAAGACACATTAAATAACTATAATAATGAGTCATTTAATGAGATGGACCCAAAAGATAAAGATTATTTGCTTGAGCTTGTAAAGTCAGTTGAGCACCAGGAACAACATCATTCATCAACAGCAACTGAAGACTTGTCCACTATCAATCTGGGGCTGGACAACGAAATAAAAGAAATCAAAATCGACAGCTACTTACAAGGCTCTGAAAGGGTAGCATTCATAGATCTGCTCAAAGAGTTCGTAGATATCTTCGCATGGTCCTATTAAGATATGCCGGGGCTGGACCCAGCCATTGTTGAACACTGGATCCCCATATATCTGGATGCTCGACCAATCAAGCAAAAGCTCCGCTGGATTAAGCCGGAATGGTCACTACAAATTAAAGAAGAAATCATGAAGCAGCTGCACGTCAATTTCATTCGGGTAGTAGAATACCCGATCTGGCTGTCCAACATAGTGACCGTTCCCAAGCCCAACGGGAAGGCTCGGATCTGTGTAGACTTCCGTGACCTCAACAAGGCGTCGCCCAAAGATGACTTCCCTCTACCCAATATTGATATTGTGGTAGACGTTGTTGTTGCTCACAAAATCAGATCCTTCGTCGACGACATGCTGGGTTACAATCAAATTAAAATGGCAGCAGAGGACCAGGAGAAGACCTCATTCACCACTCCTTGGGGTACCTATTTCTACAATGTCATGCCATTTGGGCTAAAAAATGTCGGGGCTACTTATCAAAGGGCTGCCACCACCCTCTTCCATGACATGATCCATAAAGAGATGGAGGTCTATGTTGCGACATGATCGTGCACTCCAGCGACGCCAGCGGTACCCATATCAAAGACCTTCGAAAATTCTTCAAAAGGTTAAGGAAGCACTAAATGAAGCTTAACCCCACCAAATGCACATTTGGGGTTACCAAAGGTAAGGTCCTGGGATTCTTGGTGACCAAGCAGGGCATCAAGATCGAGCCAGCAAAGATTAAAGCCATCATAGAGATGCCGCGACCAAAAACTCCAACCAAAGTCAAAGGCTTCCTAGGCCGATTGCAGTATATCAGCCGCTTCATCCGGCAGCTGACAACCACATGTGAGCCCCTCTTCAAACTCCTAAAAAAGAATACTGACCAAGTCTGGAACGAAAAGTGCGAGCTAGCCTTCGAAAAAAATAAGAGCCTATCTTACTTATCCCCATGTGCTATCTCCACCCCATACACGTAAACCTCTCCTCCTATATTTAACTGTCACAGACACGTCAGTAAGGGTTATGCTTGCCCAAGAAAAAGAAAATTCCTACATTGAAAACGTCATTTATTTCATAAGTAGGAAGCTGCAAGGAAGCGAGCTAAACTATTCAGCCTTGGAGAAAAGCTGCACCGACCTAGTCTGGGCCACTCAAAGGCTCAAGACCTATCTGCAAGGACAGTCCATCAAGCTCATATCCAGAATAGACCCTATAAAGTACATCTTCGGGAAGCCTTCACTTTCCAGCCGACTGGCCAAGTGGTCCTTTCTTCTCAACGAGTTTGACATAACCTATGTCACACTCAAATCTATCAAAGGCAGCGTGATTGCAGACCACTTAGCCGATCTGCCCTTAAAAGCCAAAGATGTGACTGAGCCTGACTTCCCGGACAAAGGTGTCTTGGAAATCACTGACCATGACACCAGCTGGCAGATGTTCTTTGACGGAGCCGCAAATAAAAGAGGCTTCGGCATAGGAATCTTGCTAATTGATCCGACAGATTCTCATACTCCGTTAGCCGTAAGGTTGGAGTTCGAGTGTTCGAATAATACGACAGAATATGAAGCCTGTATTGTTGGCCTAGAAGAAGCTCTCAAAAAGGGAGCCAAAGATCTCGAAGTCTATGGAGACTCTGCTCTAATTATAAATCAAGTCGAAAGGAAATAGAGAACCCAAGATCCCCGACTGCAGCTCTATCATGCCAAATTAACAGCACTTGCCGCCCGATTTGATTTTATCTCGTTCCACTATCTGCCGCGAGATAGAAATCAATTTGCCGATGTATTGGCCACTCTGGCATCGCTAGTCCAAATTCTCAAAGAAACCCAAGTCCAACCATTCGTAGTTGGGAAGAAGGTCACTTCGGCATACTGCTTCAAAATTAATGCAGCTCCTGAAGCAAATCACGAGCCCTGGTACGCTGATATCTTAAATCTTCTTCAGAAAGGGATCTATCCTCCCGGCTTAGACAAAAGAGGGAAAGTCTCCCTGCGGAGGTAGCCTCACAATTTGTACTCAGCGGTGGCAGCCTATATAAAAGGCACTATCAAGGCCTTAACTTATTATGCGTCGACCAAGTCAAAGCTGACCAAATCATGGATCAACTGCATGGAGGTACCTGTGGGCCCCACATGAATGGCCATATGCTGTCCAAGAAAGTCATCCGGCAGGGATACTATTGGAGTACGCTTGAAACCGATTGCATTCGGTGGGTGCGTCATTGCGACAAATGCCAGCGTTTTGCAAATCTACAACACGTTCCCCCGCACATCTTATATAACTCCACAGCCCATTGGCCCTTCTCAACATGGGGAATTGACGTCATAGGCCAAATTCACCCGAAGGGATCCAATGGCCACGAATATGTCCTAGTAGCCGTCGATTACTTCACGAAGTGGGTGGAAGCCTCTTCCTATAAAATCTTGAATGCCCGAAAGGTGTCCGAATTCATCCGAACTAACATAATATATCACTACGGAGTGCCTTTCGAGATAATCTCAGACAACGACACATATTTTGAAGGGGATGTGAACCGTCTACTCGACGAGTTCAAAATCTAAAGGCATAAATCCTCCCCCTATCGGCCGCAAGCCAACGGTGCCGTTGAAGCAGCCAACAAAACACTCGAAAACATCATCAGAAAAATGGTTGATACATGAAGAGACTGGCCTGAAAAATTGCCGCTAGCCCTCTGGGGCTACCGCACCTCAGTCCGTACACCCACTGGGGCTACCCCCTATTCTCTAGCATATGTCATGGAGGCGGTACTGCCAATAGAAGTTGAAATACCATCATTAAGAGTGATGATGGAATCTGGCATAGCAGAAATTGACTGGGTCAAAGGGCGATTGGAAGAATTAGCCCTAATTGACGAACGACGCTTGCTAGCTTTGGAGCATACCGAGCGTATCAAAGACACATAGCTCGGGCCTTCAATAAAAAAGTCAAAGGCTGCGACATCCAAGTTGGGGACCTTGTACTTCAAGAAAAACCCCCTAGTTATGTTGATGCTAGGGGAAAATGGAAATCTCCATGGATGGGACCGTATATTGTCAAAAAAATCCGGTCAGGAGGTGTCGTACTTCTCATGAACCAAGAAGGGGAAGATCTTGTTCAGCCCTTTAACCTCAAAAAGCTCAAAAGGTATTATGCTTGAGCTGATCTATCTGGCAATTGCTTCCCTCTCCAGCTCACTAGGCTGAAATCCCGAAAGGGCGACCTAGGCAAAAATTAGAGCATAAAAAATAAATAAATAGAATAAAAGGAGAAATAAGGGCTCGCTAGGTTGAAAACCCGAATGGGCAGCCTAGGCAAAAATTAGATCATATAAAAAAATCAGGAGAAAAAGGAGAATGAAGGCACTACTTGAATCCTCGGCATCCTACCTCCAGTCTTCAATATGCAAGGGCTCGACTGACAAAGGGAAAAGAAAAACCACGGTAAAAGCTCACATTAAAACACTAAAATATAAATATTACAGGTCCTAAGGTGCAACTTAGGAATAATTGCTAAAGAAATTTAGGTTATGCATTATTTGCATGTACATATCTATTATTGCCTCTACCCTTTTTGTTTCCCCAATTACCCTTCTTTTGCGGCTTAAGCCCCGAAGTGGTCTATCAGTGCCTGCGGCGTCCGCCCAGCCGAGCCCATATACTACTTCTACAAAGCATAGAAGAGGTTCCAGTCTCATCAGCCTGGGAAGCACCAGAAGTGTCATCATCCTCTTCATCATGAGCATCACCGTTGTTCTGAGCAGCTGGACGACTTAGGCTCCAACCATTGTCTGCTGCCCTGTCTGATCACAAAGAAAATTAAAGAGGCTATGAAAGATAGCTTGGTAACAATTATATGCCCAAGCACAGGAGGAGGCGGATGCCTCCTTCTCCCCGAATATATCCAGAAAAGCCCGCTCGAGCCTGAAGGTGTATTCTTTTAAAATTTGTTTCTGAGATGCAACATACCATTACCCTTAGATATCGGTATAGCTTAATTTTCTGCATGCATTTTGAGTCTGCATTTTATTTTCTCGCATCATATAAAATTATATTGCATTGCATAATAAATGTTTGTACAGATTCTGGTGCAAATAAAAAAACAAAAAATAAATAGAAATATAGAAGAAAAAAAACTAATGTGTGCAGGTAGTAGAAACTAATAATCGCAGGACGGTCTGCCTCTGTCAAAACCGCCTCCCATCACTCGAGGGCCCGCTCTGCCGCCAAGCCTGTGACCTCTATCTTTCACCCGAGGGCGAGCCGACCCGCCAGCTTCATCTTCGTCATCATCGCGGCATCTGGTTTGCCGTATAGCATCATTTCCCCGGCAAGAAAAGTCATCCATAAGTCGCTGGTAAAGTTTGTTGATGCTAACGAAGCCTCGCAGCAGTCTCTTGTATGTCGACACCTTAACCTGAAAAATAAAAAAATAAAAAAAAGGTGTTGAAACAACAAAAAGAAATGCATCAGTCTAAAAAAAAAGAGAGTGATAAAAAAGGAGAGATGCTAAAAAAAAAAAGAATAATGATGCTAAAAAAAAGAGTGATGATTAAAAAAAAACATGTAAATGTATGCCTTTCATTCATGCATTTTGCATTTTAACATGTATTTAAGAATTTTCATTTGCATTCTTGCATAAATAAAATGTATATCAATCATCATTGTAAAAAAAAAATATATGATATAGGATTTTCATTCATTCCCTCCCTTAGCATTCAAAATTTTCTATTTTTGCATATGAAAATCCTTGCTTATAAATTAAAAAAAAAGACATATATGTATTGCATTAGAAAATTTTAAGTGCATCCTTGGCGTTATCAGAAAAATAAAAAATGCATTCATGCCTTTAAAATTTTTCGGGCATAAAATAATATTTTTTTATAAAAATAAAAATGCATCTTTTTGCATCTAAATATGTATTTCGGCATTTTTAAGCATCATAGAAGTGTATGTTTTGCATTTAAAAGTCTATACCGCATTTTGCATTTTCACATGCATGATAAAATAAAGAATGTTCATGCATCATGTTAGCAAGCATCCTATAATTTTTCTGCATTGCATTTGCATTAAATAAAATGATATATGTATCCATCATTTGCATTTATTGTCCAAATAAGATGCATTATAGCATTAGCGAAAAAGAGAATAAAATGCCACCAATCATGAAAAGAAAATATTATCATGACATTTATTATATCCCTGCAGCATAGGCATGCATAAAAAGTAAATTCTAGCGCATAAAATATATTTGTTTTGTCATGTATGTATACGAAAATATGCCCGGAAAATTTGCATTATGTTCCGAAAAGTCCATTTCATAGGCATATAGCATATAAAAATATTTTTAGGCCTAAAACATGCATCAGATAGCTTCATTTGCATTAATAATATAAATCATGCATTGTAGGGTCAAATAGTGACCACCAGTTCAATTATGCATCGCAAAAATAAATTGCATAAATTTCATGCATCATCACCAAATTGCATCATTTTAGTCGATAAATTGCATGCATAAGCATTCATAAGAAGCATAGATATACTCCAAAAGTCTGAAGAAGTGCAGGAATTAAGCAGATATGAAGAAATCAACCAAATGGGTTGGTGAAAGAATATAGTTACATCGGGATTTTGAAGATTCGAGACATGTGTGTGCCAATCGCGGACCAAATTGCCCCACTCATCCGTTGAGTAGAAATATTCGACGTGATTCCGGTTCAAAGGAGGAAGTTCCTTCCTCTCTTCACCCGAATCTGGGTGCATTGGCGCCTTTCCCTTCCTAGATCTCGAAGAAGAAGCCATCTATTTGGGAAAACAAACAATTTGGCGGAAGAAAATTGAGAAAATGAGAAGAAATGGAAGAAATGGAAGAAAATGGAAAAATTGTCTCCTTCGTCGGCAATGGAAGAAGAGCTGCTGGAGAAAAGAGAGAAATGAAGGCTTCTGCCTTCATTCTCGAGGAAAAGTGAAATTTTCACTTTTCCCCCTCCGAGCAAATCAAGTTCAGCACATAAGTCCTCAAATTTCTAAAATTGCAAAATGACCCCGGAAGCTTAACGAAAAATTAACAAAGTTAGCTTTGTTAACAAAAGTTGGCGGTCATCCATCCAGAAGCAAGGAAAAGTCATATCCCCAGCAGGTCCGCCGCAAGATAAGTAGAAAAGCCAGAAAAATCGACGACAAAGGTAAGAATTTTGTAAAAAAAAAGCTTGCATGAAAAATAAAGCGCGAAAAAAAATGAAAAAAGAAAAAGAAAAAATGAAAAAAATGAAAAAAAATGAAAGAAAAAAGAAAGTGCTAAAGAAAAAGAAAAAAATTG
Organism: Codonopsis lanceolata; assembly: GCA_013146195.2. Classification (NCBI taxonomy): domain Eukaryota; kingdom Viridiplantae; phylum Streptophyta; class Magnoliopsida; order Asterales; family Campanulaceae; genus Codonopsis; species Codonopsis lanceolata. Next base: position 69,854,196 of record CM028381.1, read on the forward strand.
AAAAAAAAAGTCCTCAGCATGAGTCAAAAGAAGTAAAATTGCAGAAATAGCAAAATCAGCTGAATCGGCAGCAGCAGCCGAAGCATGAAAAGGTAAGAAAGGTAAGGTTTTCCTATTCCACCTTCAATAAAAGAAAAATCATTTTTCGTATTTAACGATAAGTTTTGACTGGTTGAATACGATTTTTTTTAAAAAAAGAGGCATTAAAACAACAAAAAAAAAAGAGGAAGGAAAAAAGAAAAATCTTTTTTTCGTATACAACGACGGGTTTTGACCGGTTAAATACAGTTTTCGAAAAATTTGAAGAAAGTCTTTCTTTTCGTATTCAACGACGGGTATTGACCGGTTGAATACAATTTTCGAAAATTTTAAAAATTTTCTTATTGTGTTCAATGACGGGTATTGACCGGTTGAATGCAGTTTTCGAAAATTCCTCTTAACGTATTTCAACGACGGGTATTGACGGGTTGAAAAATGGTTTTCGAAAAACTTAAAAATCTTCATACCATATTCAACGACGGGTTTTGACCGGTTGAAAACGGTTTTTTCGAAAAACATGAAAATCTTTTTCCATTGTGTTCTCGGACGGGTTTTGACCCGAAGGACATGACATCCTCGTTGGTTGTTCGTCTTGCTTGAGGCCGAACTTCGTTTGGTCTGATTTCATTTATTAAGAAATACGTAGGCAGCCTACATTAGTAGGTCCGACCATCAGAGCATTTTATTGCATATCTGCTTAAAAACTACGATAACCTGCTATAACCGACTAAAAATGTCTACGATATGGAGGTTTGGTATGCATTATAAACTGGTACATTATAACTGCTACCTGTTGTATCTCTCCCCGTATTAATTGCACGAAATTGGAGAGTCTATTTCTTATCAACGATGTTCGTTTACTCAGTAAGTTGCGGGTTATCCGTAGACTCCATCGCTGAGGGGCTCTGTAGTCACCCCAATTTCGTACCCCTAGTATGTAACATGACATGAAATATCAAGACCTATTAAAACTTAACAAATGTCAAGTAACAGGGTTGAAAATGCAAAAGGACAAAGCAGGATGCACAAAACAGTGAAATGCAGGGACTAAAGTGCCAAAATAGAACAAAGAAGCCAAAGCTGGCGCCACCCATGCATGAAGTGGGGGTGGCGCCCAGTTCACTCATGGGTGGCACCCATTTCGTGCTACAGGATCTCCCAAGTTGCTACAAGACAGCTACAGTTCGGCGTAATGTGTAAATTATCCAGCGTCTTGTACAACTATCTAAAGTCAGAGAGAGAATGTAATCCCGGATGAGTCCTCTTCCCAGGATATAAATAGAGCCTTTGGGGTTCACTTTCAGACACTCCGGAAACACCTTTCCTTCCCCAAAATTCTCTGCGTCGTTGTTACGCTGAAGAAATAGAGAGCGAAGTGAGATAGTGAGAGATCATTCTCTAAAGCCTCGAAACCCTGCCAAATCTCCTCCAAACTCAAAACTAACAGTCAAAGTGAGCCTTAGCCCCCCAGCTAGGTTTCCACCCTATTCCCCCGGTCCAAAAATCTCGGAAAGAGCAGTTGCTCTGCCCGAATTAAAAGCCCAAATAAGCCGTTATTCTGTCCGATTTCCGCCTCCCTCAAGCCAACCAAACAAACAATCCTAAGCAGTTACTCTCCCGGATCCCGAGGCAAAAAGTAACTTTCGGAAGCAGTCATTCTGCCCGAATCCCCACACCACTTCATCAAAAAAAGACTCCCTCTCCCTGAAGGACAGAGCGAGCACACCCTAGTCCGCTAGAAGGTAAGTTTTAAAATATTTATTTGTAAAAAGTGCTACTTTCCATCCGGCCTAATGTAAAAATATAAGCCGTTGTGCTGTCCGGATTTAGTTAGGAAATAGCACTAAAAAGAGCCATTATTATTGCCAAATATTTTTAAGTATATTTGTAACTATTTGTAAAAAGACGGCTGCAAGTCCGTAAATAATGTAAGCCGCGGATGTATTTGTTTTTATTTTCTATCTTTTAATGCTTTATTTATTTGCTAAATAAATATAACAAAAACCATACTTTAGCCAAAAACTATTTTTGAGACCGAAAGAGCGAGTTGGGTGCCTAGCATCATCCCAACTCGTAACTTAGCCTCCGAACCTGTTTTTACAATCTCTGGTTTTCTTTTTTTGGTTTTTCTTTATTTCTTCCTCAAAATAAAGATGACGACTCTATAAAACATTTTGGATCCAGTAGGGCATCGCAACATCTTTTCTTGCACTTTTCCGTTTTCCCCTAAAAAAGGGAGAATGAGAATGAAAAGGTGATGTATTTCTATATCCTGGTATCCCGTAAACAAGGGATAACTTGATGCAGGAAAGCCAAAGCACCCATAGTGATCCGAAATAAGCCATAAGGCTATTTTCATAAAATCCATATTGGGGCCTCGCAATACTCCTTTCTTGCACTTTCTTGTTTTCCCCTAAAAAAGGGAGAATGAGAATGAAAGGGTGATGTATTCCTATATCCTAGTATCCCCTAAAAAAGGGATAACTTAATGTAGAAAACCCAAAGCTCCCATATTGGACCAAAAATTCACTGAAAGTTACCGAGGCGTATTCAAACGCGCTATCTTAGACATCACTCCTCTCGCACTTTTAATTTCGTCTTCCCCTAAACAAGGGAGGATGGAATGAGAACAGTGGTGTCCCGCATCCGCACGTACGCGCACCCCTATCCAAGGGCACGCGAGGCGCGGGCGCAATTCCTAGGAACCCACACTATGTGCATGTCGGCCGTATGCCTAATTTTCTATCGCAAAATTGAAGAGTATTTCAATAAAACCCCTAACTATTTCTCTCCATTCAAGCCCATCTCTCTTTTTGATGAATTCGTCGATAAGGTTTATGGGTTTTCTGTTAATTACATGTTTTTTCAAGGGTTTTAATAAGTATACTCTATGGCCATCTGATTTTTACTTTAAGCACGACTTTTGTAGGGGAGAGAATGAGGGAGATCGGAGATGGAGCTTTGCTAGAATCGAAGGAGGACGACGCTAGAGCTATGATAGGCATGACCAGAATGGGAAGGGCTTGGGCTGGATATGGGAACTTGCACCCAGAGATGGCGGTGGCTATGGTGGGGCTAGCTGGAGATTGCAGCTATTACAGTGGACCCAGAGATGGGAACTTACATCGGGAGAAGAGAGAAGGAGAGGGTGCAAAATTAGGGTTCATACTTTTAATACACTTACTCCTTAAACGGATAAGGGAAATGACATTTTCGCCCCGTACGTGGAAGACCACATGCTATTTAAAGTGAATTTTCTAACGTCCGTCAGTGGTAGGGTGGAAAATGGGGGGAAAAAAAGAAGTAACGTCAGATACCATTATGAGACAAACTTTACATTCGGGTAAACTATGCGATTTGGTGGATAATTTGGGGGAAATTGTAATTTGGCCCTATAATTATTTTTGGATTATTAAAATAATCATACATTATTTTTATTTAAAAACATGTTCTAAATACTAAATGGTTAACTAAATACTGAAGTTATAGCCAAATCTTATTTTGTGCGCCAAGCAAAATGACCAAAATAAGCTTCATGTGACATGCACATACCCTTTTCCGTTACTATTTTTAATATCCATAGACGGGAGGGGACAAAGTTGGACAAATAGCAAAATAAGGCATGAAAGTGAGACACTTCGTAGGTTGGGGTGAAATGTGAGATTTGGTGTGTAATTTTGGGAGATAATCATATTTCGGCCCCATTGAAATTTGTCCAAAATACAAATTTCCCCCTAAAGTATCCACCAAATCCACTCTTGCCCACAACATAATTTTTTAGCATTTCCATATTCTATGTCAAATTTGGTGATGAGATGTTATGTCTGGTAATCGTAGTGATAAACATGGTGTGACGAATATTGTTGGAGTTGAAGCTATGGGGGATGAAGACGGATTGAACCATGGTTTGCCTCATTATTGTCGTATATGTATGTGATGGATTCAAATAAGGGATTTGAAATCCATGGTGCATACTTTTGTATTATGTTGTACAAGGGAGAAAGGGAGAAATGAATTGTGGTGTTTGGTGATCATTCAACATCGGAGGGCTGTGACATCTTTTGAGTTTTATCTCACTTAAAATTTACATACGAGATCATTGCCGGATAAGATGCAGAGAAAGCATTGTCGGAGAAGAAGAAAAGAAAGTTTCTCTTTGGATAATAAAAGCAGAGAAAGTGTTGCCAAAAAAATGACCAAAATGCCTTACACGTAAAATACCATGTGCACATTAATGTTAGATTGGTAACCTTCGTCGTGGCTTAGGGGCAAACTAGAAAAGAATTATAAAATGATATATGAAAATGACACAAAACTTAGGTTGGGTGGCAAAGTGAGACTTTATAGATACTTTGAGGGAATTTTGTATTTTTAGTGTTAGTATATACTTTGGGGTTCTCAATCCATTTCCATCCTCCCTTAGGGGAAAGGTCTACACAAAAAAACAAAGAGTATTATTAAAAATATACCTTGGGGTTGAGAGTTTGATTTCTCTAACACAATATATTATTTTCTGAAATGAGTCATAAATTCCAAAAACTATATAAACAAAGTTTTCAACAACAATGTGTTTATCTAAGATAGTAAGTTTGAAATATTTTCAATTCACACACTCATAAAAGTAAATGAATTCATGTTTGGTAATAAAAAAAGAGAATGAAAATAACCAACAAAAAAGAAAAATTTGTAGGATAAGTTGCTATACAATGACTAAAAGTATACATTATAAATGACCGAAAAACAAAGTATCAAACAAGCTAAAAGCACAACAACACAATTTTTAAGTTTCAAAACCTGTAATGATTAAAACGCAAAAAACATCCAATAATTAAGAGTAAACAGAAAAATGAAGAAACTATCAAATCATTTTTAAAAAATCATTAACATCATGTGCAACGCACGTGAACCTTACTAGTTAACATAAAATATTAGAGTGAGTATCTTGTAGAACCATTTTTTTCTTAAAATGAAGTTGTACTCTCTCACAACTCAACTCAAAAATACACGGTGGGTCGGATAACGAGTATCCATCTTACAAAAGATATACGTAAGACTTTCTCACCCAAACATTTGCCAAATTATTAGATGATAAAGTAATCAATTAATTGTTTCAGAAAATGGGTTATCATTTTCTATGTAGTATTTGACATCTTGACTATTCAACTACCTCGAAATTCAAAATTTTCTAGCCATTTCACTAGTCCAAGGAACCCCATATATTGTTTGAGAACCTTGAAATTAATGGAGCTAACAACCTCCATCTTAATACTATTCCTCACAAAACCAGTTGATGTTTCACCATGTTGGCAGAATGTGATATTTAAAGTCGTCGCCAACATTTTAGTTGATGGTTTGTAAAAATTAATTTGCACCTATACTTGAAAAAGTGAAGAATCTAGAGAGAGAGAGAGAGAGAGAGAGAAGTAATCGATTTCAACTTGTTGGTGAGGCTAGGGGCAGACCCACGTTATTAATGAAATGGGGTCCATGGACCCCACTTGGTTCAATTCTCCATAACAATATGTGAGAAATTAGGGGATGTAGTTCAAATAGTAAGGTGCTTGTATTCGCGTGTTTATTTTGTTGATGTTTTATTTTTTACCTAAACAACAACATTTTGTTGTCGATAAAAAAAAATTAACATGAAATTAGGGGACGTAGCTCAAATGACAAGGTGCTTGTGTTTATGTGTTTATTTTTGTTGATTTTTTTTACCTAAACGACACCATTTTTTCATTGATAAATAAAATTAACATGAGAAAACACAGGTAGCCTTCCTCCTCTCTCTCTCTGAATCCATTATGCCCCACTGAGAAACATTTCAGGATCCGCCACTGCATGATGCCAACCACAAAATAAACCTGTGACGACCCGACCTAGATTTCAACACAGAATCCCAAGGTCGTGCCGTTGAAACTAACCTAAGAAGAGGACAAGCATTTGCTAAACATTTGTGCAAGTCAAACAGTCAAGCTAACAAAGTCTAAATACGAACATAAAGCCGTACTAAAATACAAGATTACAAAAATCGAATTTGCAGAAGCAATAATAAAATGAAGCCCCGAGCTAAAAGGCTCGAAACCAAAACCAAGAGACACGTTGTCTCACGATGCTAAAACAAAACTCGCGTGCGGCAACATTGCAGACATAGAACCAACCATCGCCACTCCAGACCGACGTTTTAACAAAGAACCAACATGCTATAACAATGACCTAATGACTTAATCATACTGGTGTTAACAACAATCAACAACAATAATGAATACCCCGAGGCTACTGCTTGCCCGGGAGACAACTAAATAAATACTATAAGATGAAGTATACCACCTCGACTACATAAGTCGGCAACAAAAAAATAATCTAACAAGACCAAGAATAAACTACCCGATCGTAAAGTTTATATAATTTTACACAACGCCGTCCTCAACAAGAAAGAAGGACAAATAATAATAATACACTGCGAAACTGGACTCCATGAGTTACAACTCAAAAGAAACAGCGACTGGACAAGCGCGAACCACACAACCTCAACTCAGCTATCGATCCACTGTGCACAACTACAGTCAAGATCTACTCGGCCTCAACGCGGCTAACGAATAACTACACACTAGAAGCTAAAGCACTAAGTGAGTCATAAAGACTCGGTATGCTACTACAAAACAACATTACATAATATGAAATATTTTTATAAATAGTCATGTCGATGCTTTACGATGACGAGAATGCATGAAGACGTATCATATAATTATATACTCCACGCGAAACCTTTTCCTTCCTTTACCAATGCAATAACTTGAACCAGGGTGTATTGCCCTGTTCACAAACAAATCAAGTGAATTAGAATATGATTCAGATTAAAATCATTAAGCAGAAGTATACATATCTATATATATGTATACACATATCAAGTGTCTCAGAGAATTGTCATGTATAAGTATGTATATATACTTATATACACATTAAGTCACTCAAGTAGTTTTCATGTATAAGTATATATATATATATATATATCAAGTCTTTCAATAACGCACAATCAATACAAACATTGTTACTTAGATCTCATGTGCAACTAATACTTTGTTATCACATAAGTGCTCATAGTATGCCACATAAGGGTTCAAGAAGGTACCAAAGTAGTGTCGTTCTGTTTGCTCCTGCAATCACAATCGTTAATCATGAACATGTTGTCGGATGCACGTGATTGATATACATCGACCTACTAAGGAGATGATTGGGTGAATAGCACTAGCCAGGTCGCTTTATTGGTTACGACAATGAGGGGTTACTTTCCCACTGTGATTTGCAACTGAGGGTGTGTGAATCGAATCAGGTACGGTGATACATAAAAATCCCCGAATCCCATAATTCGTAAAGACGAGGTATCGTCCCACCATCAACGCATGAATTCATGTAATGCCAGCTGGACTTATATGAATTGCTCAAGTAGATGTTTACTTGTCTTGAAATCAACTAGTGACCGAGCGAACTCGTCCAATGTCATGTACGTTTATTACTCTACTTAAATCATGAAATTTTGATTATCATTGCTATGATCCAGGGAATCGCATAAGGAGCTCAATTGAGTCTCGAAAGTATAAGTGTCAAGTTGTCCACTCAATTCAATCCAAGTTCCAAAAGCTAGTGATCTAGACAAATGGATTCTAAAGGTCGTAGGATCTTACCACGATCCTCATAAAAGTCCAATTGTTCCTTAAACTCGATTTCGTTGAATCTTTACTACGATTCATCCCAAATAAGGTATAAATGCTATATGTATTTCTAACTCTTCTATGTTCTTGTTTAAGGCATAGCTAGGTTCTAGTTCCATTTAGGAACCCTAGTTCATGTATCATTAATTCAAGTAGAAGATGAAAGCCTAAGTTGATTAGTATCAAATCCAGCCCTAGTTCAATTCAAGTTCATAATTCCACCTATTAGTGGAGTCCAAATTTCAATGAAAGTTAACAACCCAATAGTAGAACACACATGAAGGCAAGAAACATTATATGCTTCTTAAGTCATATTATAAAATAGCATAGAAGATTCAATCCTGAACAAAGGTAATAATTATGCATTTAGTCATAATCTCAAGGAGGCATAGGAATTCATATTCTAACATGAAACCAAGATAAGTCATTTTTAACTTAGCAACCAATTCATCACATATTATCCAAGACCACTTTGTTAGTTTAGGGTCATTTAACCATTAGCATGTAAATACAAAACTCTTCCTAGAATGATGGTTCATTCTATCTTCCAAAAGTCCATAGTGGCCCAGGACTTATACAAACACTATCCTTGTCACATTCAAATCTGTAAAATCACATGATAGCTAACATCACAATACTATGAGACCTCATTGAGGTCTTTTAAACGTTTAAGTGTTGAGTAGTACCCTTATAGGGTGAATACAAATCGTATGGTCAATAATCCCACTGTGTCTATGCGATACTATTTCGCAAGGCCAAGGCAATACAAACGAGTCTTAGATAGTAAGTTAGTTATCTTTACGACTTAACAAGTAGACTCTATATATATAGAGTACTAAAACATTTACTAATCCAATTCATCCCATTGGAGAGATTAGCAAACTTACCATCTTGGGTTTCCTGAGATGTTCCCAAGACTCCCAATTATGTTATTAAACAAGTTAACATGCATTTATGCATTTAAGGCGATTCTTAATGAGTCGGAAGTCAAAACTTCACTCACCCTACTAACATAGGGCTAAAATAGGGGTGGTTACCCCACTACACGTCCTGGGACTCCAATTTTCGTCCCAAAGTCTCCAATCACATGTGTTACAATCAACCTGTCCCAAACGTCTTTTACTCAGAATCATCCATTTATGATCTGATCATTCCCAAAACCTGTAGGACTTCGCCCTAGAGTCATCTAAAGTATAATAAATCCTTTGGTGACTCCATTGAGTCAAAACATACAATTCAACAACTTAGGTCACAATCCTGATTTCAGGAATCGTTCCATGTTCGGATTCATAAACCCGTTAGACAATTATTTAGAGTCTAAATATCTAATTAGATCCCACATAACCCATCTATATAGATCCCTCATGTCCATATATTAATACAAATCCAAACTCCAAATTCTAGTGTTGTAAACAACCTATAATTCATAGATTCCTCGTCTATAACATACTAGCTTACTTTATAGCTAGTTTAATTGTAGAAAAGAGGGATAGTAGCATACCTAATTCAGATTGAAAGCTAAAGAAAACAAAATTGAACTGGTGTAGAAGCTCCTTGACGAGAGGAACGCGATGGCGGAGTCAGAACGACGATCGAGTGGCTGAATCTTCGGGGATCTCCCAACACCTTTAATCTCATCTTTAGTCTCCCCTACTCTCTCTCTCTCTCTCTCTCTTGATTCAATCGATGCAAGACACAAATGAGGAGAGGGGAGGAAGTTTTGGATCTATAAAGGGGGTTTAAGGACTAATATGGCCTCAATTGGCTGAAGAAGGAGGGGTATAATAAAGGTAGGATAGGATTTCTCTACCGAAATCGAATTAAATAGAAATCTGCTCGTCACAAAGCCTGAGACCTTGCGGTCGCAAGCTCCACCAGGCATGCCCTTGCAAGGTCCCCTTTAGCACTAAGTTGAATTCTATCCATCTTGCGATTGCATGCTCCAAAACCAATGCGATCTCAAGCTCATCTTAAGGCCAAAAGCCTCCAAACTAGGCCTAAATGAGCCCCGTAACATACCATAACCATCCAAGGTAGAAACCCCACTCAAAACAAGTTCGAGACTCGCCTGGACAACACCTAAAACAACCTGGAGCGAATCGGATCAAGGCATAACAACTTGCTAACAAAACGACAAATGAACTAGCGATCAAATGAGTAAGAATATGAGACTTAAAGTAAGTTAAGAGGCCAATGGATAGACTTGAATAATTTTAAGAAGTTAAACAACAACTAGGAGAATAAAACTCAAAAAGACAAGACGCACAACGACTTGATTTCCTGCTACGCGATAACGACGATTGCTATCCTCAAACCATCAAAGATACCAACAAACTTAGGAAACACCTCCAACTTGAAGTCTAACACTTCTAAGAATGTTCATAACAATCATGAAAAGATCTAGTATATAACCAAGATCACGAACAGCGCAAGTAACTATCAACCAAGTCATATTTTGACTAACGTCGAGTTTCGACTCGTGACTTTAGCTAGTCAACAACTATGGAACACATAGAACTAAGGTATTGGCCTCTACGAAGCCTACCTACACAAATCAAGGTTATTCCTCAAGCCAAACAAGCGATGTTATGACCATTCAGCACGCAAAACAAGAAAGTCAAATCCACAAAGGTTTAGGGTCTTACAAAACCAAATCCATTTTCCATCCAATATTCTCATCCACCCTCTTCCCTGTACTACACATTACACTCAAAAATAAATAAATAATCCAAGAAGAACTGTAGATGCAGAACATAAACAGACTAACTATCAGGAAATATCTTCTTGAGTGGTCCCCTTAATTCCCTTGTTACTATTACTCGTAACCAATGGGTCAAAATTAAAGAATGACTTTTGAGTTCACATAATTATGCCTGGGTCAACCGACTAAAGTTACAATACTATTAACATACATATCTAAAAAATTCCCTACCAAAGACTATCTGCAATTATCTCCAATTATTTGGTGCAAAAATTGCATCAGATCTCGAATATCATACAATTATAAACTGATTTTTCAGGTCATGGAGAAGGTGGTGGCGACCAACCGAGTAATTATAGGGTTTCAGTTATCAGCATTGGTTGGAAATTGTTCATCTGGACTTAATTTGATTCGGATGGGGAATTTTACAGTGTTCGTTAGATTTGTAATTTTTGATAATAGGTGATTCAAATCAAGGTTTCAATGAATAACATGAATTGAGGAAAACGAAACTTCACCGGCTAGTGGTGGTGGTAAATGGGCGGCACTAGTCAGTAGGGGTTAAGAGATAGAGAATAAGTAATTAATGAGTTTAAGAGTTTGTTAGTTGAAACTTGTGATGGGAATTCTTGGGAATTGGGTTATTATGTTTTTTAAAAAAAAATTGACTTTCAATATGGATTCTTTGTTTGAACGATGTGAATATTTTAATTAAATGTATGTTCAGAAACCCCAATTGCATGGCTTGTAATCGGAATTGGAGCCTCCAAAATCAATTTCATCATTTGGGAATCAACTAAAAATTTTAAATTAGAATTGAATTGCAATTTTGATGTCTCAATTCTATAAAACCAATTCTATTCCGGAAAATAAAAATTTTAATTCAAAATTTTGGATTTGATATCAACTATTTTCTCCACTACTGTACATAATAACATCAGACCATTCTTCTTTATTATTATTAATTAAAGGAAAACATAGGTTAAATGGTAATATAAATATTTTTTGTAAGAGGAATCTTCTTTACCTGATGCACCGTGTGTTTGTAGGTTGAACTGTGAGAGAGTGGAGCTTCGTCTTACAAATTGAGATCTGTAATACTGTCTTATAGGAGACTTATTTCTAATTAAATCACTAACAATAGCTACCACTAGACTAGACTACTAATTTAAAAATGTCAAGTTTGGTAAAGGAAGAAGGCTGGAGCAGGCTGCCGGACCACCACCATTGACGGTGGTGGCTGGAGGTGAGAGATCGTTCTTAGAAGGACGGAGATTGAGAGAGAAAATTGTAAAAACTGTATTATTATTGAATTAATTAACTAAAAGCTATTACATGAGATATTTATATCTAAGGTAAAAAGAATCTATTGGGCTAACAAGGCAAATCAGTCCAATTTGGTTTACATGAGTTTGATCTATTTCTTAAACTAGTTATTTAGCCCGTGCTATGTGGGATATATATATATTTTTGTAATACTAATATAGCTTTTAGACATTATAATTAGATTGTTAATCTCTTCCATGGTTATAATTTTTTTTATATTGTTAATATTATTAAACGATTTTTTTACCTAAATACTTTTAAAATTAATATAAGTTTCTATCTAATGTGAGATACATATTTTGTATTAAGAATAATAGTAATTTTTTTATCTAAAGACTTTTAAAATTAACATATAACTTGATAATAATATTAGAAGTCATTTTGTTAAAAACTTTTAAAATCATAATTTATTTTTAAACAATGTAAGATACACATCTTCTATTGATAATAATGGTAGAATTTTTTTTATCAAAAAACTTTGAAAATCAACATCACTTTATAACAAATGTATGCTACATCTTTTCAATTAGTAATTAATAATAGTATTTTTAATACAAACATCAATTTCTAATCAATGTGTGATACATATCTTCTATTTATAATAATAGTAGAATATTTTGTAACCATGTGAGATATATCTATTGTAAAAGTGAAAGTCTTTAGTCTAAAGACTTTAAAATCTAACATTTTCTTTTTAAACAATGTGTTATACATCTCTTTTATTGGTAATAATATAAAATAATTTAAACTCAACATCATTTTCTACCCAATGTGAGATATACATCTTCTAATGGTAATAATGATAAAAATCTTTTATCAAATGTGTATAAGTAAAAATCATTTTCTATGGTTCTGCCACCTCACCACCCTTGGATAAATCTTCATTCTAAAGCATCCATGTGGAAGCTTTAAAAACTTTTGGTTTTCTAGTGACTTTGAAAATCAACATCACTTTCCAACCAATGTAAGATGTATTTCTTCTATTGGTACTAAATAATATAATTTTTAAAACCAACATCAATTTCTAACTAATGTGGGATACATCTCATCTATTGTTGAAAAATTAGTGTTTTTAGTGAAATAAATTGTGCAACTTGAGGCACGAATTTCTTTATGTGTCATTTGTTTGTTGACGAAGGTAATTGCGCAAATGTGTTCTACTCGGTGAGAGCATCAAAATGATATATTTATTTGTCCAAATCGAGTTTTGGATAATAAGATATCAAGACTTAAAGTATAATACTTGTTAAAACAATTACTGTTTTTAGTGAGAGAAATTGTGCAACTTGAGGCACGAATTTCTTTACGTGTCATTTGTTTGTTGGCGAAGGTAATTGCGCAAATGTGTTCTACTTGGTGAGAGCATCGAAATGATATATTTATTTGTCCAAATCAAGTTTTGGATAAATAAGATATCAAAAGTTAAAGTATACTACTTATTAAAAAATTAGTGTTTTTAATGAAAGAAATTGTGCAACTTGAGACACAAAATTCTTTACGTGTCATTTGTTTGTTGACAAAAGTAATTGTGCAAAAGTGTTCTACTCGTCAAGAACATCGAAATGATATATTTATTTGTCTAAATCAAGTTTTGGATGAATACAATATCAAAGTTTAAAGTATGATGTTAAATGTGAGTCATTAGAAGTAATATCTAACCTTGAAGAGTTTTATCCCACATTAGTTAGAAGTAATGTTAGTTGTAATTTTTTTTAAATATAAGTCTTCTACTAATGACAATAGAATAAGTTATATATACTAATACTAATACCCTTTATCATATTGATTATTATTATGTATTATTATTAGCTAATGGTTAGAAAACCAAAAGTATATATATATATATATATATCTTGTATTGCTAATGATAGTAAGCGTTTTATATAATCTAAAATAAAATAATTAAAAATAAACATTATTTTTTAACCAATGTGAGACATATACATCTTCTATTGGTAATAACGGTAGAAGTTTTTTATCAAAACACTTTGAAAACAAACATCACTTTATTACAAATGTATTATACATCTTTTCAATTACTAATTAATAATAGTATTTTTAATATAAACATCAATTTCTAACCAATGTGCGATACATCTCTTCTATTGGTAATAATAGTAGAATATTTTATAACCATGTGAGATACATCTCTTGTAAAAGTGAAAGTCTTTAGTCTAAAGACTTTAAAATCTAACATTTTCTTTTTAAACAATGTGTTATACATCTCTTTTATTGGTAATAATATAAAATAATTTAAACTCAACATCATTTTCTACCTAATGTGAGATATACATCTTCTATTGGTAATATATATATATATATATATAAAATTGGTGAGAAGCACTATGGTTGTGTCACCTCACCACCTTTGGATAAATCTTCATTCTAAAGCATCCATGTGGAAGCTTTAAAAACTTTTGGTTTTCTAGTGACTTTGAAATCAACATCACTTTCCAACCAATGTATAATGCATTTCTTCTATTGGTACTTAATAATAGAATTTTTAAAACCAACATCAATTTCTAACCAATGTGGGATACATCTTTTCTATTGTTGAAAAATTAGTGTTTTTAGTGAAATAAATTGTGCAACTTGAGGCACGAATTTCTTTACGTGTCATTTGTTTGTTAACGAAGGTAATTGCACAAATGTATTCTACTCGGTGAGAGCATCGAAATGATATATTTATTTGTCCAAATCGAGTTTTGGATAAGAAGATATCAAGACTTAAAGTATAATACTTGTTTAAAAAAATAGTATTTTTAGTGAGAGAATTTGTGCAACTTGAGGCACGAATTTATTTACGTGTTATTTGTTTGTTGGTAAAGGTAATTGCGCAATTGTGTTCTGCTCGGTGAGAGCAACGAAATGATATATTTATTTGTCCAAATCGAGTTTTGGATGAATAAGATATCAAGAGTTAAAGTATAATACTTATTAAAAAATTAGTGTTTTTAGTGAAAGAAATTGTGCAACTTGAGGCACAAATTTCTTTACGTGTAATTTGTTTGTTGACAAAAGTAATTGTGCAAATGTGTTCTACCCGTTAAGAACATCGAAATGATATATTTATTTGTCCAAATCAAGTTTTGGATGAATAAGATATCAAAGCTTAAAGTATGATGTTAAAAGTGAGTCATTAGAAGTAATATCTAACCTTGAAGAGTTTTATCCCACATTGGTTAGAAGTAATGTTAGTTGTAAAAGTTTTTAAATATAAGTCTTCTACTATTGACAATAGAAGAAGTTATATATACTAATACTAATACCCCTTATCATATTGATTATTATTATGTATTATTATTAGCTAACGGCTAGAAACCAAAAGTTTTTAAAACTTTCCACATGGATACTTTAGAATGAAGATTTATCTAAAGGTGGTGAGGTGGCACAACCATAGTGCTCCTCACCAACTTTAAATATATATATATATATATATATATATATATATATAGATTTCTTTAACAAAACATTTGTAGAAATTTAACTTTAACAATTTAAAAGAAAACATTATTTAAATTAAATAAAATTTAATTCTTTGTTAAATTGTATATCTACATTGAACACTAATATTGATGAATGATGAATAACCGATGCGAGTCATGGCGGGTGCGGATATGGCAATTAAATAATGGGAGACTTGGAATCTCCCTACGAGTCAATACCAAAGACTAGTAATATATATTGCCAAATCAAAAGCCCTGCGGGGAAAAAGCCCGGCAATGAAACAGGGGGCGGGGAAAGCCCGCTAACGGGCCTAAAACCCCTAGCCCAAACCGCTTTCAGCAAGCACAGGCTTTGTGTTTATTTACCAATATACACCAATTAGGCCAAAAAAATGAGTTTATTTACCAATAGTGTAAATAACGCTTTAAAAAAAGAAAAATTAGAAAATATAACTTTTTTAAAAAAGTGATTGATGAAGTATTATAAATATAAGTGTAATGTATAGTTTTTTTAATGTCTTATTGCATGAGGCTAAGTAAAAAAGAAAAGATAAAAATAAAATAATAAAAGTGTTTACTTGAAAAAGAAAATTTTAAAATAAGAATAGCTATTTTGTAATTGATAAAAAAACAAAAAAACATGACAACTAATTATTTTTGTAGGATCATTAACTTTTAAGCTACTGTATTTGTTTGAGTTGATTTACTGGTGGCATTTATCAAATACGGCCATTTGACCCGATGAATGAACATATATAGCCTTTGACCAAAAACCAACCAAAATGCTGGTGGTCTGGCCAACCACTTGTCGATCGGGACGGGTTGACCACTTGTCGACCACTTGTCGACAGGAATTTTCGCATGTAAATGGCGTATTTTTTGGTTTATCGATAAACCAGTCGTGGTTTATCGATAAACCAGGCCATAAAAGAGTTTTTTTTTTAAGTAAGGCTAAAAATGACCAAGTCATCTTTGACTTGACCATTTTTGTAAATACCCCTGATTTACTGTATGGGTGAACTTCACTTCGTAAGTGGGCCGGCTGCCAGTGCAATGCAAGGCCTGGTCGCCTGGGCCGCTTAAAAATTATAACAAATTAATTTACAAGTCCAATTCATATTCAATTAAACAAGAGTCCATAAAATGCGGGCTGCCCGCCCCGCCAAAGCCCGAAAAGCCCGTTTCCTAACGGGTATTAAAAACACCAGCCCAACCCGCCCCTAATAAGGGGCGGGCGGGCTTTTGCCCGTTTTGACAGCTCTAGTAATATACATGCTCACCTTAATTATACAACTAACTATACGCGGGGTATTAATTTTGAATCTCATTGTTTTGGGAATAATGGTGGCAAATTATGCCTACGCCCATATGTCCGTTCAGACCACCCACTAAAATATGAGTATGGACACACTTAAATTTTAATTTGGGCACAAATAGGCATACCCACTTAGACCATTAAGTTTTATGGGCACAAATGGGCGCCCACATTTTCACCTCTCACTCTCACGATCAATTGTTTTTTTTCTGTATACCTGATAATCCAAAATTGTTTCTCTCTTTATATTTACATTTATATCAATAATCATTTATTAAGACAGAGAGAGTGTGTAGGTAGAGAGAGAAACTAAAGAGAGATGACTGCTACTTGTTCTTTTGTTTGGTTTTCAGAAGCAAATAAATAGTCAGCAATGGTGGGAGTAACAGTTATTTTTTAAAAATAAAAAATTGACCCATTTTTTTATTTTCGATATTATATTACTTTTTATATACGGTCAATTACTTATTTTCTGGTTATGAAAATATATATATATATATATCAGATTTAGTTGCATTGGAAATGGTGACAGATGTTAAAATGTTACCAAAAGTGTTGGCCTTTTACAATTATATATATATATATATATATATATATATATATATATATATATGTACACATATATGGTTAGTTGTAATTTTTGATAATTTTTTGTAAAAGGAAATTATTTTTTTATATTTTTTGTATTTATTTAATAAGTGCATGTTAATGAATAAATGGGCGCACATGCCCATTTAGTGCCCGCACATATAAACCCATGTTATTAAATGGGCACTTACTTGCCAGCTCATTTGAGCCTGCCGCCCATTTGGGCCCGCCCATACCCACTCATGTCCCCTCATTTGCCACCTCTACTTGGGAACAAATCAATCAAAATTATGTCATGTTTCACTCATTTTGGCCAAATATGATGTTTTTCCATTGCAATTCCGACACACTCCCTCAGTTCCACCTAAAGAGTTTAGGTTTTGAAAACTTTATTTATTAAGGATATATAACTAGAATAAAATTTGGTCATAATTATACTCCATCCGTCCATAAATTATCGTCCTCCTTTTCTTTTTCTTTCGTCCCAAAATAATTATTCAGTTTGAAACTAACTTTTTTAGAACATCACTTTTACCACTTTACCTTTACTTTTTCACTCTATTTTAATTATGGGTCACATACATATGGGCTTTAAAGGAAATTACACATTAAACTAATATAAATAATCAAGTCAATTGTTTTTTCTTAAACTATGTGTCGGGTCAACTAGAATGATTATTTAGGGACAGATGGAGTATTATAAAAATGTTTGAATATAAATAATATGTTAACATCAAATGCGAAGGTATAGTTGAGACGTTATGTAGATGATAAACATATTTTTTTTGAAAGTAAACTTTAAAAGTAAAACATCCCACAATAGGATACTGGACTATTTGCCAAGAACAAAAAGAGTATAAATTTTTATTTTATCAAAAATCAAAAAACACGTATTTTATTATACTTTTAAAATACTACTCCATTTGTTCCTAAACTATTGTTTTAATTTCCTTTTACGTTTGTTCCCAAAAAAATCTCAGGTTTCTAAACACTCTCTTTTATAAAAAAAAAAAACACTTATATCATTTTACCGTTACTTTTTCTTTTTATTTTAATGATGGTACGCCATACATGAGATTTAAATAAGAATTACTCATTTCCTTCCAAAATTATTATCCAGCTTATAATTGTCTTGTTTGAAATTTTTCATTTTAAAACAACATTTTTACCACTTTACCCTTAATTTCATCTTACTTCAATAATGAGTCACATGCACATGGGCTTTAATGAAAATTATACATCAAACAAATATTAATAATCTAGTTACTTTTTTGGATTAATTGCGGACCGGTACACTTTCCTAAAATTGTAACCGCTCGCTCCACTACTCTTTTTTTAAGCCTCTTAAATCAACTTTTATAATTTTTTTTCCCAATATTGTTGGTCTTCTTCACATCCGGCTCACCGTCTTCCTCTTCAACAAATCCCAAACAATTTAGGATAGGCACACATCCTAAATCTGTTCGAAAACTACTCGGTCAATGGCTCTGAAGAGGTAGTGCTTTATTTTGTGATCTTTCATCCTTGTATTCTCTAGCGACTCTTATTGTGTGTCTGACAACCTTGTTCTTGCCTTAGGCTCCTCAAAGCCATTCTCGCTCCACAACCCCCTTGCTTGAAGTAGATTATCCGTAATACCCCGATTTCCGGTTAGCTTGAATTGCATGCAATGCTCACATTTCTTCCTTGGTTGATTGCTTGTTTGGTTTGTGAGAGAGTCTAGATGTTTATGAGAGATCACATTAAGACCAAAATACTATTAAGAGATGCCCTATAGTTTTTGACTTGCTAAAGTCATAAGTCGTAATTCGACGATAGTCGAAATGCGACGTGATTGAGAGATCGTTTACGTTTTGTGTTCCTGACCTCGATTTGGTCCTAGATCTTTACATGATGATTGATTAAAATGTTTAGATGTGTTAGACTTCTAGTTGGATGCATTCCTTAAATCTTGTGATGTTTTGACGCTTCGAGGATATCAATTGTCCTTATCGTGTAGTACGAGATTGAGTCGTGTGATCGTCTCGTCTTTCAGGAGTTCTTTTCTCCTATCTGTTGTTTAGCATCTGAGAAGCATTCAAGCCTATTAAATATCCTTTTGACTTGTTTATAGTCATAGGTTCTTGCCCGTCGATTTGTGGTTTCATTCATCGTTTCATTAACGAGTTGTTGTACCTTGCTTCGGTTTCGCTCCGAGTTGTTTCAGGAGTTGTTTGTGGGAGTCTAGACCTACTTTGAAGGTGGTTTGAGACTTTTTTGGTTTAGCTAAGTGTCTGAGATCTTTTAGGGTTGAATTATAGGTCATTTTGGAGCTTTAAGGCTTGCGGTTGCATACGGGAAGGACCGTACCCGAACGAAGATTGCAGAAAAGGTCACCAAAGGAGAAATTGCATGATGCGGTCGCATGGGGGGGATTCCATGCGAGCGCATGGTGTCTTCGAGGCAGCATGTTGCTGTTTTGATTTTTGGAGTGAATTTCCCATCCTAACCTTACTAAAACCTATCCTAATCACTCCCTAAACCTTCCTAAAAATCACTAATAACATCCTAACTTATCTAACTAGTTTTTTGGTGGCTTAGTTGGTTGTAAACAAGGGATTAACATAACAAAAATCTGATTTTACTTCCACAACAAGTGGACACTTGTCCCACTCATTCCTTGACCACTTATAAGCCACAAGACCACTTTGGGGACCTCATTTCCTGCCTTCTCTCCCTAAAAACGTGAGAGAGATCTTCCATGGAGTTTGAAGGTGTTCTTGGAGGGTTTGCTTGGGATTCCATAGCTCTAGTTGTCCATTGTTGAAGCCAAGATTATAGAATTGAAGCTTTTCTCTTCTACTCCACTTCTAACCGATTGGATTTTAGTTTTCTTTGGTTATGTAAAGCTTGAAGGTAAGCTACTATATTCCTCCTCTTATGGATTTTGTGCTCATTGACCCTAAGGAAAACAAAAGGGCTTGTTATTTGAGGTCAATGAGTACACATGTATGCTTGTGTGATTTTATTTTGTGTTTTTGAGAAGTGAACTTGTTAGAAGAATGAATAGGATGCTTTCTATGTTTAATGAAGTATATTATTAATCTTCATTTTGAAAGATTGGACTTTGAACATGATGGTCATATTACTTCCTAAAAACCTAGGGTTTGATATGATGATTATGAAGTAAATGATGTTATTGGTGATATAAATGATTTTGGGGTTTCTATTGGTTATTTGTGAATTATTGGAATGACATATGGATATATATTTAAGGTTGGAAGTATGCTTGGTGAACCCCTATTTTTGGTTATGAACTTGATAAATGAATTATCACTATGGATTACATGATTAAAATGTAATGTTTGACTTTCATAGATTGAGTTGACTTTCATGTATATAAGAGTATGTTGTTCAACTCTAATTCATGAATTTAATGTTGTAAGCATGTTAGATAAATTTACATCTTGGTTATGAGCATGCTAGATGAATTTATATTTTGGTTATGAATTTACATCTTATTTAGATAAATGGCTATTTTGGATAAAAGCATGCTAGTTTAAATGCTATCTTGAGATGCATGCTTGAAAGGTAATGATTGACTCTAAATGTGAAGTGTTGATCTATAAACCATATTTGGGATTTTGGTTGGAAAGGAATGGATTATTTTGGGTTACACAATGTTATTAACCTTAAGAACTTAGCCATGAATATTAGCTAATGAATAATAGGAAGGTTATGATGCAAATAGCTTCTATGCCTTCGGATTTGGAAAGAGTAGAAATGACTCAACGGAGTCGATTATGGGACTAATATGAATATAGTGAATCACATATTAAGATCCTACGGAATTTGGGGTGGTATTGATGGAGGTTAAGCCTCCGAGCATTTTCAAGTGTATGAAGAACACTTGGGTATTAGAGACTTAATATTATTGTTCTAATGTGTTTATGTGTTAGTTAGCATAGAAATACATTACTATGTGATTTAAAAGTAAATATCTACTTGATTGAATTAGTGCGGTGTGTTGTACTTTTCATATGGTTGAGCATGCGAGTATATATTACATGTGCTTGTGTTTGAGTCCAGCTGGCGCCGTTTTGGTTTGAGTCTTTGGCGGGGCGATGCATTGTCTTCACGAATTATGGGATTCGTGATCGCAATGGATCGTCGTGCCGGGTTGCACACACCCCTCCATCAAAGGCCACGGTGGGGAAGTAGCTAATCATTGCTAGAGAAATTCACCTACCTTTGATAGCTATGGAACTCGAGCAGGTTATTGTCTCAGGGACGTCGATACTACGAAAAGGGATATCGATGACACATATGGTTGCACGTCTTTTACAGGAGCTACACGGCGGATGCGGAAAAGGAATCATCTTCTCTCTTATGTGGTTTATTATACGAGCACTTATATGAATTGTTGTGCTACGTGGTTAATGATATGATTTACATGAGATGATGATTACTTGATGAAATGTTATAATAGAAATATAACATGCTAATGAAATGATGATTTTTTATGATATGATGTTATATTGAAAATATAACATGCTACCCATGATTAGAATGGAAAAAATAGTTTTTCATATGAGAACTACTATATGAGTTATGTTAAATGATGAGGTATGAGATTCATGGTATAATTGGGTTATGTGGTTGGTGATAGATTAAAATGTGGAAATAAAATGCTACACATTTTGGAATTGAGACTCATATTCTATTTGATATGAATTACTTTATGGTAATTTATGTAGAACTATGTTCTACGTGACTATGGATGGAAATTGGTTTGTGTTGCGGATTATACCATGAAATGATATATTATGAGTATGACATGAGATGTACATGTTTTATTTGAGCATAATGTCATGCCATGACATTGCATCTTTAGCAGCTTACTAAATCTTCATGACTTACTCGTTTACTTTGTTTTCCTTAGATTCGAGCCAAGCTAGTGATTTAAAGGAATCCACCGAGTCTACGATAGAATGTGTGGTTCATGTGAAGGTTGCTACTATAAATATTTTGTAGCCTTGGTTTATTGGAAAGGACGTTGGGAAGTGAAGTTATATAGACTTCACTATGGGTAATAAAGCTTGTGATTTTTATTGGTACTTATACTTGTAAATTATTAGTACTTGGTCTTTTGTGAGCCGACAAATGTTAGTCGAGCCATGTTTATTTAAGTAAATATTTATTCCATCTCGAGTTTGTTTATATTGTTGGTTATGTTGGACTCCGGTATGTTTAGCTGTAGAGTGTCTAGACTAGAGTTGTAGACTTAGTTAATGTTGGATTTCGGTTATAACGTCGCCAATGACTTGAATTTATTATTGTATATAAAATTGTAACAAGTGGTTTTGTTGTGCGTGTACAATGTTACATCACGTGCTTTGAATTTTTGGGTTGAGAGATTTACTATCTATGGGGTTGTTTTATATTTCGGAGCTTGTTAGCTCGGGTTCTATTATGTTATTCACTTCCGCATTTGTTGAGTCGTTGGCGTATCGCTGTTATAGCCTTACCCTTTGTTTGTTAATTGTGTGTTCTAATGGCACGACCTTGGGGTCTCGTATTGGAATCCGGGTCGGGTCATCACATTATCCATTAACTCAGTCCAATAGTCAATTGAAAATCAAGAGAAATCCTCGATGGGAGCAATACATATCTTATTTGTGAGGTTAGTACGTTTTGTTTGTTCTTCATTTCTTCTCTCTTTCTAGCATCGTACCTTTTGAAATTTGGGCATCGCTAAAAATTTTGGGTAGTGGCTTTTGTATTGTGATGGCCAAAATTTTGAATGACGCCTATTTTTGAACGATGCACAAATTTTTTCCCTGCGATGCCCAAATTTGGGCAATAAGATTTTGTATTGCGATGCCCAAATTTGGGCAGTGGGTTTGTCCGCACACCTTTCCTTCATTAAATGTATCTTCATCATTTCTCCCCCAAAAATGTACTGTGATGGTTTAAAAACAATATCATGGACTTTGGGTCGGCCCGGTTATCACCCATATTAATAATCTTTTTCTTTGGCAAAACACACATTTGAGATACTGTACTTCACAAAATATTGCAATTAGGCCACTTGAACTTTAAAATTTTCTGAGTGGCCACTGTACGAGTGTTATCTTGCAATTAACCCAAGTTTTGGATGAGCGTTAAGTTCGGACGTTAACTTATGTTAAATACTCCCTCCGTCCCTAAATTATCGTCCTCCTTTCCTTTTTCGTCTGTCCCAAAATAATTGTCCACTTTGAAACTTACCTTTTTAGAACATCACTTTTACCACTTTACCCTTACTTTTTCACTCTTCTTTAATTATGGGCCACATATACATGGATATTAATGGAAACTACACATTAAACCATTATAAATAATCAAGTCAATTATTTTTTCTTAAACTGTGCGCCGGGTCAAACAGGACAATTATTTAGGGACGGAGGGAGTACTTATTTTGCCCTCAGCTTCATCATAATCTTTTGTGTAAGTGACAAGCCCAGTGTATCCAGTTTGTATTTCCTTTTCTTATCAATAAAATTCCCGCAGGGTGCCGTCCCTGTTTCCAATATATATATATATATATATATATATATATATCAACACTAATTTGGATACATGAGTTGGTTCCGTTGCGGAACGATTTCTTAGAATTTCTTTCGTCAAAGTTTGAGTGAGTAATGGCTAGGAACGGTGCTAGTGGTGGGGTTTACGGCCAGCCTGCCACTCCCAATGTGGAGGCGTAGTTGGAGAAAATAATGCAGCCACCCCCACCTCCACTGCATGCATGACGCCTGTCATCAACTTAGTCGGAGACATGGTGTGGATTCCTTGGCTCACAGTGCAGCTGAGGCTGGCTGGCTTGCTACCGATTTCTAGGAAGAAGCGCTATGTCAAAGAGCGTTATAGATCGGTCAGATGCATCAACTTAACCAGCAGTTAATAGCCATGGGTAAGGTCCCTATCTATCGAACTTGAACCGCTTCCAGCAACTCTGGCTGTGAGCAGGGTTGTTAGCATGCAGAGGACGGGGGCAAGGACTGATGAGCCTATGCAGGTTAATTCGGGTAACAAAACCCGAGAACAATAATGTGAGCATAAGAATCCCAAGGGCAGAGCTAGCCATCCAGCGGTGCCCAGCGTCCAATCTCGCTTAGGACCTCAAGTAGGAGAGGTTTCTAGGCAACGAGTTAATGGCCACAGGGGGGAACGCGAAGGTAGTCATACTGTGCATTCTTGTCACCAGCGAGATACCCCAAGGGAGGATTCAGCGCAGTCACGTCGCCATCAGTGTTCACCCTCACCGAAGAGGTCTAATACCCACAGGCATCGGCCTCCATCTGCTCATAGGTCGCATGCTTGCAGGCTTCGATCCCCACTCCCAGGGGATCTTGTGCTCGCAGGCATCGATCACCTTCCCCACACCAGTCAAGGGGACGACAGGATACTCCAAAACCGAATAACAATCGGCAACATGGGGGAATTTCACCCCCAATGGTAATTTCCAGGGCGCGCCAGACGTTGGGGGTACTCAAGCACCACTAGCTCAAGCCACAGGCGGTCCACCACCCCTTGCGGGCACAGGGATCTATAGCCTAAGGCTCAGGTCGCCAATGGCCTGGTGTCAGCACAAGAGTTCTTAGAAATGAAGCTACGCATGGGAGCAAGAAAAGTCCATTGAGGGTAGTTTTTTGGGCACCGTGGCCACGCCTCTGGTCGGTTGGATTGAGAACGTCCCCCGACACAGGGGTGTATTTTCCCAAAATTTGATAAGTACACGGGGAAGACAGAAGCTAGTGATTGGCTAATGTCTTCCGACTCTCAAATCAGTTTGGCAACAACCAGTGAAGTGAGACCCTAAAGATTCGGGCTTTTGTAGGGGCTTTGAAGGGTAAGACTTTGGCTTGGATGGGAAAACTTCTTAGAAATTCAATTAACACCTAGGCAGATTTGAGAAAAAAAAAATTGGCTGGCTTTGGGACTTCTAGGACAATTGCCAAAGCTAGGGGTGATCTGTCCAACATTAAGCAAGGAGGTAATGAGTCAACCTCAAGTTACCTAGATAGGTTCACCAAGATGCTCGATCAAGTTCCAGGGTTGACCGAGCAGGAAGTAACTCTCTGCTTCGAGATTGGGTTGCTTCAAGGAGAAGGCGGCATGCGATCAAAGCTAAGTATGAGGGAGTGAAGAACACATGAAGAAATGATGTTGAGAGCTTAGAAATGGTGCGCATGAGAGACTGTGAGGAAGGAGAATAAAAAGGATAACACAGAGGCCAACGAGAATGGGAATCCTGGCAGGAGCAGCGGGCACAATGGATGTAGCAGTTATAGTCGTAGCAAGCCCCGGTATTATCGCCTAAAGGATTTCATGCAAAACAGTGATCTCACCCCACTCAACATGTTGCAGGATGATTTTATGTACAAAATCAGAGACGAGCTCCCACGTGTTCCCTGAATGAACCTAGAGTCGAGATCGCAACCAGAGATATGCCTATCATGATGACTACAGGCACAACACGGAGGATTGCTGGCCGCTCAAAAAGGCCATTCAAAAATTGATCAATGAGGGGAAGTTGGACCGTTATTAGCATGATCGAAACAAAAGGAGAGATGCACCACAAGTTTGCGGGGTCATCAATGTGATCACAGACGAGGAGTCTACTCTCAAAATAGATATCGCGGATTTAGGTTAAGTACGAAATACACACTATTACACATAGTATAGGTGCGACTTCATATCCTTTCTAATTAGGGTTTGCGGCTGGGGTTTATGCCGCCGGACATTGGGAAACCGGGGGATCCGCCCTCGGAAGGGGATCAAGGGTCGGGGAGGGAAACGGGGAAGACGGACACAGCCACTCGTAAATCTTTTGCGGACGCAGTTGCGACAAAAGGAGAACCTCAATGCCAAAATACAGCTAGGGTTACCGCGCTAAAGGAACTCCTATTCCCCCAAGGCAGGCAGTAAGGGTGGACAATGAACCAGGGGTGTTATTCTCTCAGGTCGAAATGGAGGCCGCTCATGCACAGTTTGCAAACACTGTAATTCTTAAATTTTCCATGGGTCGTCCTTCATTGCATGTAATACAGGAACACATTGCTAAATCTTGGAGGTTAACAGGACGTTTTGTGTTAGGATTGTTAGACCCGCGACATGTCATGGTCCATTTGTTTTCGGCGGAGGATTTGGTTAGGGCATTGTCGAAAGAATCACACATGATTCAGCGATGTATGTATCGGTCGTTTCGGTGGACACCGGACTTCGTGTATCGAAAGGATAGCCCAAGGGTGGCGGTTTGGGTAAGGCTACACCACTTACCTTTATCCTTTTTCAATAACTCTTATTTGCAAAGGATAGGTAACGGTCTCGGGAAATTCTTGAGAGCCGATGACAGAACACTGGCCCTCACTCATCCTATGTATGCTAGGATTTGCGTGGAAGTCGATGTATCAGGTCGTCTACCAGATAGAATGTGGTTGGGTACCTCGAAAGAGGAAGGATTTTGGCAAGGTTTAGAGTTTGAAGGAAATATCGACTATTGTTCCGGATGTGGTATGTTGGGCCATTTAGCGATTGAATGTCGAAAACGCTTGCGAACAGTAGGTAGTAAGGATGGTACTTCAGTTGATCAAGGTACACAGGCCATAGGGAAGGATTCCCATCCAAAGCCGCAATCCACAGTCTATGGAAAGGAGCCTCAGCAGGTTTTTGCAAAGGAGACACGGGAGCCACCAGTGTCAAAACAGTGGCAACCGGTGAAGATATTGCAACGGGATAATCGGGGATCAACATCACATGCGAAAGATGATAATGGGAAAGTGATTGAGGAGGAGATAATAGATATTTCGGGCACGCCCAAGGAAAAATAAAAGCAGAATGTTTTGCCGAAGGATAGCATAATCAATGAAACCCAGGTTGCTCCAAATCACACGGTTGTTGATAATTTAGTGGAGAATATGGAGGGCAATAAACAATCCATGGCTAGTGAGGTGCAAGGTGGATCACAACCTAACAATGGGGAAGATAATCAAAAGGGTTTACGGAAGGATGAGCCGGCAGCCAGAAACAAGGAATCTTCTTGCGAAGAAGTGATAACAAATAATCCCTTCGATGTATTGGCAGATTTGGATGACACATCGGAGGGGTTGGAAGCCCAGGCAAAAGGTTCGAAGTCTACAGAAAGTCACAAGGAAAAGAAGGAGCCTCCCCTAGTGCGTTCTATATCGCTCTCAAATCTTTCGAGCATCAATCAAGAGAGTCAAGAGGTTTTAGAATTCCAGCACTACTGCCGAAAAATGGGTAAGAAAGTGAAGCATGCCAAATTTGTTAAGAAAAACATCCGGCTCACAAGGGCTAAGAGTTCAAAGGCGAAAGCCTCGGATACGCCGGTTCGCAATTAAGTTTTTTATGTCGATTCTAGTATGGAATGTGAGGGGTATTGGTAACAAAAACACCTTGGATTATATTAAGGTTTTGAAGGGGCAACATAGACCAGCTCTTTGTGTTTTTCTGGAGCCTAAAATTTCCGGGGATCGGATAGGTCGAATTGCTAAGAGATTGAATTATAGGAATTACTTGCAACAGAATCCTATTAATCATCATATATGGTTGCTGTGGGATGATCGAATTGATGTAGTTTTGATAGCTGCTTCCCACCAACAGATAACGGTTCGTCTATCCTTGGTAAATGGGGAGAGTATGATGGCATCTTTTGTATACGCGGCGTGCTTGCGGTTTGAGAGGCTTCAATTATGGGCAGATTTAAGTAATATTGCTGCCACTGTTTCGGAACCTTGGATAGTTGGCGGAGATTTTAATATCATAGCAAAGAGGGAAGAAAAATTAGGAGGGTCTGGCTATGACTTTTTAGGTATGGCAGAATTTAATGACTTTTTGATTACAGCAGGGTTAGGAGATGCTGGTTATATGGGCAGTAGATTTACATGGTGCAACAATCATGAAGATGGTACAAGGATTTGGCAACGAATAGACAGGCTCTTGTTAAACGGTTTCTATACTGCGAAATATGGAAGTGTTTCGGTTGAGCACTTATGTCGATTTCGATCAGATCACGCCCCCCTTCTTATTGGCTTCCCATTTAGTCCAAAACCGAAGAGCCAATTCAGGTTTCAACGCATGTGGATTGATCACCCGGATTTTCAATCCTTTGTTGCTTCCCAATGGCAACGGATGGTAGATGGATCGGCTATGGAGATTTTGCACCGGAAACTTCATTATTTACGGAAGGAGTTAAAAAGGTGGAATTGGGAAGTGTTCGGTAACATTCATCATAAACTGGCGCAACAACAGGATAGGGTGTCTTATTTGGAGGATGTTTGTACAACCAATGGTGGAGACTTGGCTCTCGCGGCTCTAGCTTCCGCAAAAACAGATTTAGATCAGCTTCTAAAATGGAACTCGGAGCTTATTCAACAGAAATCTCGTCAAATGTGGCTGCAGGATGGCGACCGCAACACTAGTTTTTTCCATGCAAGTCTGAAAGAAAGGCGTCGTAGAAATACGATCAGACTGAGAAACGAAGATGGCACTTGGTGTAATGACGATGTTCAGATAGGTGATCGCGCTGTGGATTACTTCAGTCAACTTTTCTCTAGGGCGGATCATGAGGTTGTGGAGGATCTTTTTTCTCATTTTCCAAGATCAGTTGAAGGTACAGATAACAATCATTTGGAGGGGGTTCCGGAAGAAAAGGAGATTTGGGAGGCTATTCAGGGTCTAAACCCCAACAGTGCTCCGAGGAATGACGGATTTACGGGTTGGTTTTTCAGTTCTTGTTGGGACATAATAAAATCAGATGTGATTAATGCGGTGAAGGCCTTCTTTCAGGGTGCTGAATTACATAGAGGTCTCGCATCTACGACTATTGTTCTAATTCCAAAAATTGATGAGCCAATAAATTTGGGGGATTTCAGGCCGATAAGTCTTTGTCCATTTGCGGGGAAAATCATATCTAAGATTTTGGCCACTCGCTTGGCTAGTATGCTGCCGAGAATTATTTCTTTGGAACAAACGGGCTTTGTAAAGGGTCGGGGCATTCAAGAGAATGTGGTTTTGGCTCACGAAATGGTGCATAGGATAAATAATCGTGCGAGGGGTGGCAATGTGATTTTCAAGCTAGATATGTCGAAAGCCTACGACCGTCTTGAATGGGACTTTCTATTGAGAGCAATGAAAGCGTGTGGCTTTAGCGAGGGGGTATGTGATTTAGTTTTCCGTCTTATTTGCAATGTGTGGTATACGGTTAGACTGAATGGAGGCAATCATGGGTACTTCAAATCCTCTCGTGGAGTAAGGCAGGGGGACCCTCTGTCGCCTTTGTTATTTATAATAGCTCAAGAGGTCCTCTCTTATAATTTGAAAGACAGTATCGCAAGGGGAACTATTCTGCCATATGCTCATGGTCGAGGTGGATTGATTATATCTCATTTATTATATGCCGATGATATGCTCATCTTTTGTCGGGCTAATAAAGGATCAATACAGGCACTCCGGAAATTACTCAACGTTTATGAAAAGGCTTCGGGGCAACAGATTAACTTGGGCAAAAGTGGTTTTTATGTGGCCAAACATTGTCAGAATAGAAAAATTCGGCAGATTGCAGACTGGTCAGGTTGTGTTCATAAAAGGCTTCCTATGATTTATCTTGGGCTCCCTTTATTTGCAGGCAGAATAAAGGCTATTTATTTCGAGGAGTTGGTTTTGAAGGTGCTTCGTCGGATAGATGGATGGAAATCGCATCTTCTATCTCTTGGCGGTAAGATTACATTACTCCGATCGGTGCTCAATAGTATACCTATCTATACTCTGTCAGCTGTTCCAGTCCCAAAAAAATTTTTAAACCGCATTGAATCTGCCATGTCGACGTTTTTATGGAGCAACCAAGGGGAGTCTCGAACTCATTGGGTGGCTTGGGCGAAGGTTTGTAGGCCGTTAGAGGAGGGAGGTTTGGGTCTTCGATCGATCAATCAAATCATGACCTCTTTCCAAGCGAAATTAGCATGGATTGTTTTACAAGGAAAGAGTTTATGGGCTCGTTTTGCAGGGTCAAAGTATGGCTCT
Source organism: Codonopsis lanceolata (assembly GCA_013146195.2). Classification (NCBI taxonomy): domain Eukaryota; kingdom Viridiplantae; phylum Streptophyta; class Magnoliopsida; order Asterales; family Campanulaceae; genus Codonopsis; species Codonopsis lanceolata. Next base: position 69,884,385 of record CM028381.1, read on the forward strand.
TCAGGCAATATAAACTCAGTTGTTATGTCTCCAATTGCTCGAGCTATATTCAGCCACATGTCAGAGGTCCAAGAAAGTACTGAATGGATAGTAGGAAGAGGGGACATGTCTTTTTGGAGTACAAATTGGTGTGGTGTAATTCTCAACGGGCCTCTTCCGATAGACAAAAATCTTTCAGTTAGAGATGCTCTCCCTCAGTTGGACCAGTTAGCTGTCCTGATTTCAGATGTCAATCTAGCGCGGATAAAGAGAATTCGACTGCTGGAAAATAGAGAAGATCGTCTGGTATATACTCGGTCTAAGTCTGGTGAGTTTTCGGTATCAGCTCATTGGAATTCTGTTAGACACCATTGGCCGCAACAATGGTGGGCTGGAAAAATTGGATCCCTCTCAAGATTAGTGGCTTCTTTTGGAAACTGCTTCATAGTGCTCTTCCAGTCGATTTATGTCTTCACTCCAAGAATATAGCTATTGCTTCGAAATGTGTGTGTTGTTCATTGAAACATGCTCAGGAATCGATCGAACATTTGTTCTTGTATTCTGAAGCTGCAGTTTTGGTTTGGAACTTCTTGGCGCACAGTTTCTGTACGGTAGATCGATACACGAGTATAAATCATTTAATCTCAGTTTGGTTGTACAAAACATCGTCGACACATCAGTTTGGGGCTAGTAAGATTGGGGCTGTTCTGATAGGGTGTTGGGAAATATGGAAGGCTAGATGTCGCGCAGTCTTCGATAATGTTCCTATACGGGGGGAAACGCTTGTAGCAGACATAAGACGAGGATTACAGGAGATCATGGCAGTTTATAAACCTAAGGCTGAAGTTAGTTTGGTGGCTCGAATGAAGTTACAGGCTTTAAGGGTTCCTATCAATCAAGTAGTGGTCCGTCAAGGTAAATGGGTGCGATGGGAACCACCGCCCCAAGATTCTTATAAGCTGAACACTGATGGTTCCGCGAGGAATGGAAATTGTACAGGGGGTGGTATTATCCGAAATCATCAAGGTAGACTGGTGTGTGCGTTCTCCAATTTTTATGGTCCGGGCTCCAACACTTTCGCGGAGGTCTCAGCTTTACGAGATGGTATGGCTTTATGCAAGAGATTGGAGTTAGAGAATGTCTTCATCGAGACTGATTCGTTAGTAGCAGCTAGAGGTCTTTTGGGTTCTCATCGCTTTCCTTGGCAGTACGAATATGAGCTTCGGGAGTGTAGGGACCTCCTGGGTTCAAATACTCTTCGGCATGTTTATAGGGAGGTTAATAGTGTGGCTGATAAATTGGCAGATGTAGCGCATACAGTGGTTTTATATACTCTTTATACAGAAGTGCAGCAGCTTCCGCGGTTGGTTAAACAAGCTTATAGAATGGATAGATGGGGGATTTATAGCTTCCGCAGCTAGATGTTTGTATCGGAGGTCAGGCTCCTTTGTCTTCCCGTTTTTGTGGGTTTGACAGGTTGTCCCCCTCTTTATTTTATGTTCCTATTTTAATAAAATTCTGCAGGGTTCTGCCCCTGTTTCCTTAAAAAAAAAAAAAAAAAAAAAACTCTCAAAATAGATATACTCCCTCTCGAAGGTTGTGGATCTCCCCATAACTTTACGAGCGGGGGAGGAGTCTATCTAGTTCGCTCGTACGTAGTGAGCTAGCGAGCAAAAGATAAAGATAGGCAAGGCTTTGTCTGCTGAAGCAAGAGCCAATATGATAGAACAGCTTCAAAAGAGCCTAGATGTGTGTGCTTGGCGGCCAGAAGATATGAGGGGTGTTAGCGAGGAGGTCGTTTTGCATCACCTCAATATGGATCCAACATTTAGGCATGTTCAACAGCGGCTGTAGACACCCCAATTTCATACCCCAGGTATGTGGCATGACATAAAATATCAAGACCTGTTAAAACATTAACAAATGTCAAGTTACAGGGTCAAAAGTGCAAAAGGACGAAGCAGGATGCGCAAAAGGATGAACTGCAGGGACCAAAGTGCACAAAAAATGGGAACTTTGAAAACTAGGCGCCACCCACATCAAAATTGGGCATGGCGCCCAATTTGCTCTTCCAGCGCCCAGTTTGGGCTTGATTGCGCCCAGTTTCCTTCACGATGCACTGTTCATTTGCCGTAAAATACAATTCACTCAGCACTGTGTACAAACTATTGATACGCGAATAAGGAATTTTAATTCCCAGCGTGTCCCTTCTCCAGCCTATAAATACAGGCCCCCGGCTCTTCATTCAGCACACCTTTCTGCGATAAAAAATTCTCCGCGTTCTCGTTACGCTAGAGAAATAGAGAGCGAAGTGAGATAGTGAGCGATCACCTCAAAAAGCCTCGAAACCCTGCCAAACCTCTTCCAAACACAAAACCAACCGGTAGAAGTGAGCCTTAGCCCCCCAGCTAGGTATCCACCCTATTTCCCCGGTCCAAAAATCGTGGAAAGAGCAGTTGCTCTGCCCGATTTAAAAGGCCAAATCAGCTAGAAATAAGCCCTTACTCTGCCCGATTTTCGTCTACCTCAAGCCAACAAAAAACCAAACACAAAAGCATTCCGCCCAAATCCCGAGGCCGCCAAAAGTAACTTTTCTAAGGCCACTCGCTCGAATTCACACAACACACAACGACAACAACAATAACAACAACAACAAAAAAAGACTCCCTCTCCCTGAAGGACAGAGCGAGCACACCCTAGGCCGTCAGTAAGTTTTATTTTAAAGTTTTTATTTGTAAAAGTATTATTTCCAATCCGGCCCAATGTAGATATATAAGCAGTTGTGCTGCCCGGATTTAGTTAGGAAATAGTACTAAAAAGAGCCGTTATTATGGCCAAATATTTTCAAGTATATTTGTAATTATTTGTAAAGAGACAGTTGCAAGTCTGTAAATAATGTAGACAAATGGATGTATTTGTAGGCAGTTAATGCTTTATTTATCTGTTAAATAAATATAACAAAAAACATACTTTAGCCAAAAACCGTTTTGAGACCGAAAGGGCGAGTTGGGTGCCTAGCACCTTCCCAACTCGTAACTTAGCCTCCGGACCCGCTTTCTATTATCTCTGGTTTTCTTTTTTTTGGTTTTGCTTTATTTCTTCCTTAAAATAAAGATGGCGACTCTAAAACATTTTGGATCCAATGGGGCCTCGCAACATCTTTCCTTGCACTTTTCCGTTTTCCCCTAAAAAAGGGAAAATGGAATGGAAAGGTGATGTATTCCTATGTCCTGGTATCCCCTAAACAAGGGATAACTTGACGTAGAAAACCCAAAGCACCCATAGTGATCCGAAATAGGCCATAAGGCTATTTTCATAAAATCCATAGTGGGGGCGCCGCAACATTCCTTCCTTGCACTTTCCCGCTTTCCCCTAAAAAAGGGAGAATGAGAATAGAAGGGTGATGCATTCCTATATCCTGGTATCCCCTAAAAAAGGGATAACTTGACATAGAAAACCCAAAGCTCCCATATTGGATCAAAATCCACTAAAGGCAACCGAGGCGCATTCCAACGCGCTATTCCGACAGCACTCCTCTCGCACTTTTGATTTCGTCCTCCCCTAGAAAAGGGAGGGTGGAACGAGAGTAGTGGATGTCACCGCATCCGCACGTACGCGCACCCCTATCCAAGGGCGCGCGGGGCGCGGGAGCACATTTCCCTGAACCCACAAAGGGCGACTCGCTGGGAGATCGCCTTTTATTTTAATAAATAAAAATGGAGGGCTAGACTCAAGAACCAAAACTTTTTTTTCTTTTTGTTTCTGCTAAAATATGCTTGTTATATTAATTTAAACAGTTGAATATTGCGTTCCTTTAACATCCGTGTCTATATTTGTGGATATGATCCTCCATCTTGCAGCAGTTTCATTTCAAACACTGTTACAGATATACTTGAAAATATTTGTATTTTTCAAAAAAAAATTTTGCAAAAAAATAAAATAATATATATATGTGCAATAATTTCCGGGCAGCACAACAAAAGGGTCGGGGCTTTATTTTTTAATATTGTTTCATTTTCGGCCCTATTTATTACTTTATTATGTTTTATTTTCATTCCGTATATATATATATATATATATATATATATATATATATATATATATATATGCATTCATTCTGTCATTTTATTTTGGGGATTAGGACCCATTTGTAATTAATAGGAATAGATAGATTCCCCACTTTTCTTTCTATTTCTTGATGGTATGCTTGCTTGCTTACGCTCAAAATAAAAAGCCGAGAAAATCCACAAATAACAGCAAGACATGCCATATCTGTTTTATTTTCTATTTTTATATCTGAAAAAAAAACTCTTTTTTGCTTTTTAGATACCGCACACACGTGCACATGCATATAAATATATTCCGAATTACTACCCTACACCATGCCGCCCTACCCCCGCATAAGCCAACGTTAGATTGCATATAGATTCTCAGACACTTCAAAGACCGACCGGTTTTTGCATTTTAAATTGTGGGTCAACCCTCAAAAAAAAATGTGCAAGTCAAAAAAAAAATCGCAAATAAAAAAATATATATATACACTGGGGCTGATTTATTATTTTCTAATGCTCGACCTAGACCGTTTCGAATGGTGGATCCCGGAAAGAGTATAGGCCCTTCGCCTGGGATCAGTCCGATCTCGGGGAGTCGAAAGGCGTGTGGAATACGTTGGTCCTATACTGAGAAAGAATCCACTGCTCCAGAAAGTCCCGAGATCTGCCAAAATTAAGGTGTGCTTATCCGGTCAATTTGTAGGATAATAATAAATAATAAAATATACTAATAAAGCACGCACGCTGATCTCCAAGCCCGTAAAGCCTTCAAACTTTCGATACCTCCAAACCCATTTTCCTCGAAACCCGCCCGAATTTGGAAAGGCGTAGACAAGCCGGTTGATACGGAAACAAGTGTAAATCGTACGAGGGTATCGTAAACAGATCGATAAGGGCCAGCTAGTACGATCCGCATAAAGATGGCGCAAAGTGAGCAATCCGCTATGGGTACGCTGGGCTTTAGGGGACGCCTCCGACTTACGCAAAGAATGGTTAAGTCCAAATTTGAACGCACAAATTGATCGTATGATGAGCCAAACAACAAGTCTTATGCAAGGTCCAAAGCCCAGTGGTGAGGTAATCTCTTCCCCTGCAGTCCCACAGGAAGCATCAACCCTCCATGTGCCTCCAAACCCAATTTCTCAGCCAAACACTATCCTACCAAATACTGTCATCACTCCAAATCCTAACCCTCTACCAAATCCATACTACCCAAATATCAACCCTTACTCATCCTATCCTCCATATCCTTTCCCAAACACCAATATTCCCCAGATTCCAAATGACTTCCCTTTTCACATAACCAACCCACTCCAGAACAGCCCACATATAGACCCATAAAGCTATAACCCGTCAGGCCAAATTACTACCTACCTACCTTCCAATGATCATGGCCACCCAGCCGAAACCGTCAATAATCCACCAGCCCAGAATCCCTATACTGCCCAAAACCCGCCAGCTTATACTACCCAAAATCCGCCAGCTTATATTGCCCAAAATCCACACTCAACCCAAAACCCTTATCTAGCCCAAAATCCATACCAAGCCCAAAATCCATATCCAGCCCAAAATTCATATCCTACCCAAAATCCTTACCAAACACCACAGCTAGAGATCAACCCAACCTTCCCTAATCCCACCAGCATATACCAAATACCAACTCCCCCAGCCACCAAAATGGAAGCCGACATGGAAAACATGAAAACAATGATGCTCAAACTTCTCAACAAAGGGGAATTCTCTACGCGGGCACTGGCATTAAAACCTTCACCTGCATTTTACCCCAAATTTCAAAATGCCCGACATAGAAAAATTCGACGGGACTGGATGCCCTATCTCCCACCTAAAATCTTACTCCACTGGCATGCAATCAAGAGGGGCTAGTTTCGAAGCCATGGCCTCCAATTTTCACCTCACCTTAATAGGGGCTGCTAAGCAATGGTTAATGCTAGCAGATGATAGCACCATGGGCACTTGGGACCAAATCGCTGAAGGGTTTCTAGAAAGGTACAAAGATAATACCACCACTGAAAATAAAAGGGAACTTGAGGCATGCACCCAAAAAGAAAATGAAACATTTCGCAATTTGCACCAGATGGAAGGATAAAGTCGCCTGCACTTTGGATGCACTGATCCGCTGAATCATGCGAATGTTCATCAAAAACCTCCAGCCCATTTACCTAGAACGCATGCGGTATCTCCCTTATAACAATTTTAAAGAAAAAGTGGAGATAGGAGTCCATATTGATGAAGAAATACGCATGGGATCCCAAGAGATTGATGCACATACACCCCCAATTTCACTATGTAACTCTGAATCAGATGAAGAATCTTCGGAAGAAGTCAACGTGGTTGAAAGAATTTCGCCTGGTAAATACAGTAATGTGTCATGGTCATACGAAAAATGAATTGCCACAACTCGTTGAAGGAAGCAAGAATGCCAACAAGAACCTCATAGGACCCTACCAAGCAAAAAAGAAGGCATTACGATGAACCGAATGCCCCAATGTCCCCCGATTTTCCAAGGCTTAATGGCACAAGGAGTTTTGAAACCAATGGAAAATTATCGACCTCCGCCAAAGCTATCAGACACGTGGGACCACTCTCAGTATTGCGAGTATCATCGTAGCAATGGCCATCCCACTGATAAGTGTTATAAGCTCAGAAGTGCCATCCAAGATCTTATTGATGGCCAGATCATTGAAAAGCCGCACCCATGATTGTCTCTAGTAAAAGTGGAAAATACCCTAGGATACCCTTGTATATACACCTCCAAAAACTCTTTGTACCTTTGAATGTCCTTTTGTCAAATAAAATCTCCAGGAAACAACTCTTTTCAACCCAGCGTCAATTTTCATAAATTTTGGGATCCTTGTTGTTTTCTGGTACCACTAACAATTTTGCAGGGGCTGAAAAAAATTGACTATTACCATTTACTCTCCTGAGAAGATTGTCCAGAGGTACGTAATCGTCACATCCCATTTCAAAAATCAAAAAAAATCAAAAAAAAAAAGAAGAAGTTTTCTAGCAATTAAAAAAAAAATCACTTGTAATACTTAGTTTTCTTTTCCTTTAAAAAATATATATAATCGTTTCTTTTTGCAAAAAAAAAAATTGTTCTTTCAATATATATATATATATATATATATATATATAATTAAAAAAAATCTCTATTCTTTCAAATTCAAAATTCAAAAAAAAAAAAAGATTAGCAAAATGAAAATTTCTCTGTCAGAGTTGAACTACGATGACCTGAGCCTCGAAATGAGGAACGTAGGCAGCCTTTGGGTTCGGTCAAATGCTTTGATTTACTTTTCAAAAAAAAAAAGAGGTATTTTCTATGTGTTTCCTTTTGTTTCCCAAAACATGAAAAGACAAGACAAAACCCCCTCCCCAATATTCTTAATCTCCAAATTCATATTTCCTCTTAACCTCTCATAAATTCATCACTAAGTTGATAAGTGCATTGTTCATTCTCGATTTCAAAAAAAAAAATCAGTAAGTCCTACTTTGAGATGTTAAGGTCTGCCACTCAAAAAAAAATGCAAAAAAAAAAAAAAAAAAAAGAAAAAAAAAAGAAGACCGATAGGGAGCCAGAGAAGAAAAGAAAGCTGGGAAAGCCAAGAAGGCAGAAAATCTGGAAAGGCAGGAAATCCAGAAAAGGCCGACTCCAGGATCATAAGCAAAAATTCAAGACTAGGGGCTTTCAAACCCAGGGGTATCTCTTTTGCCCATATTGATGCCTACGGCCCATCCTTGCAGAGTGTGCTCACTAGTCCATTTGGTCTCCGTTCTTTCAAAAGTCCAATCAAGTCCTCAGATCGAGCTTTCCAAAGGTATCCATCTCGATATTCGAGTCTGGTAAAACTCTTGCTTCTCCTTTATTAGCTTGTCAAGTCTTCTTCTTGATCTCGAGCACATATCGCCAAAGTATTTGTAAAAAAAAAAAAAAAATGATGAATCAACTCATGTAAAAACATGATAAAACTACACGGGTTGATAATGAGTCATTTCGCAATATGGACCCACAAACCATTAAAAAAAATCGATGAAGCAACCTTCTGTCTTGAAAAAAGGTCATCTTCGACTCATTGCGACCAAGCTATTAAATGGCACACTAGGGGCTTCCAACCATACACCAAACCTCTTCCAAATACCTGAACAAATCCACCACATACCAAAGCCTAACCATCCTCTAAGAGCCAACTTCCCAAAACCTGGGTCGCTTCCACCCTTATATATACATCCACCAAGAGTGACAACCCTTTTTATCCCAAGAAAGAGAAGACGATATCTCTTCAAGCACTCTCTCAAATTGCCCCGAGAGGTCAACAAAAAAAAAGAAAAAAAAAGAAGCCTCTTCGAGATTTTCAAAATTTCTCTCTCAAAAAAAAAAAGAAGAAAAAAAGAAGAAAAGAAAAAAAGAAGCTCTCCCGAGCAACTTCCTCAAAATCTCTCGCCACAAAAAAAAAAAGGAAAAGATCAATCACTCTTGACCACCCCATAACCCACAACCAAAGCCAAAAGCCGACCTCCCAACCATATCCACAACCAGGTCCAAAAACCAACTTTCTATCCAAACCCACAGCCTAAAAAGCCAGCCAATGGTCCCTTCTGACCGCCTTTCAAAAAAAAAAAAACAAACAAACAAATCCACAGCCCAAAATACCTTTGAATCAGAGGCCAATCAAATCCTCAACCCTAAAGCTAATCCATCCCAAACACTTAAACATTACACCCCAACCTAGTTGCAACCTATAGCTCTGTTTTAATCGGTTTGTAACGTGATCGGGGTCCAGACAAAACTCCTTGCTAAAGACACATGAAATTATCAAAAGATAAATGTTAAGTAGGGTCCATGAAACTCATGATACTTGGCGATAAACTCTGGATCATGACTCTTCTTTTGTCCATTAGAGTCATCCTCTTTCTCTGAGCATACTCATTTCTATCTCCCACAAAAGTCTCTCCAAATCGAGTCTGTCTGGGGCTGTCCCTAGTTAATTTCTCCAGGAAAATTCCCATCATGCAAAATTTGGTTGATCAAATTCATCCTGGGGCTTCTCCCACCAAACTCATGGGATATATAAAGACTCATCATCTCCAGAAGCAGCTGTCATTTCCATCTCTGCCTGAAGAAACGAAGAAACTACAAAGGCATGATCCTTCGAAAACAAGCGGCTTATCTTCGCATGCATTGAAAGACTGGCTCCCTATAAGGTAAAAGCTCGCTAGGTTGAAAACCCGAAAGGGCGGCCTAGGCAAAAGTTAGAGCACAAAAAAAAAAGGTCCCTCTGAGGCATCGATTAGTAGGATTTACTAATCTTCTGATTGAATTCCTTTCTTGAATGATGCACTAGTCAAAAGACTGAAAACTGACCCAACACATCATTCGCCTCCATTTCAAATATCACCATCAACTCCCATACACATAACCCTCCAAAGCCAACTAAAAGTCACATCTCAAGCTCTTATATTGCATTTCCATCACCTTGCCTTATCCTGTCTTAACATGTTTAAGAAACAGATGATACACATGCACATTCAAAAGTCCTTTCTCTAAGAAAAAAGAAAAATTGCATTCGCATGCTTGTATCTTTTGCTTGCATCTTTCTACTGCATCTTATCAGGTCTTCCGCCACATCGGCCTATGAATGTTCTGCCAGCATCTCACCAAGGATCACCTCCCAAAGATCCTCCACAGCATCATCAAAAGTGACAAAAGGTGAAGTTCATATCCCCACAGATCACCGCAAATGGGGAGAAAAGCCGAAAAATCAGCAAAGAAAGCAAAGAGAAATTTCCACCAAGGTCGGAAATAGCAACAAAAGAAAATTTTCCGCTTGAAGCAGAAAATGAAGCAAAAGAAGAAATTTCCACTAATGAAATTGTAGCAAAGAAAAAGGGAAAAGATTTTCGCAAAAGCCGAATCGCAGCAGAAGAAAATCCCTCAGAAGTGCAAAGCAAAGAACAATGTAAAAGCAAAGCATAAAATAGCAAGTACAAAAAAAAGCAAGTAAGCAATGTAAATCATCGCAAAAGCAAAGAAGAACGGTAAGAAAAGGTAAGTATTCTACCCCTCTCGCATCAATAGTCGTGTTGGAAAACTTTCCTTTAAGGGCACACAACCCCTGATCGAGGGAAAAGGTTTTGTTCTCCTACGAAGGCGCTGCCTCGAGGAGACATTTCATACCGCATCACATGCATCACAACACTTGATAATTACCTTTGCAAAGACTCGCTCGATAAGCCTTGCAAAGACTAGCATTACAGACATACATCACGACATTTTGTCTTTTAGTAATGCGATGGATATCGCATTCACGCTATGATGCAATGGATATTGCATCCGTCTTTTTCGAGTAATGCGATGGATATCGCATTCTGGGGCGATGCAATGGATATTGCATCCGTTTTTCCATATTGATGCGATGGATATCGCATTCTAGTGTTGCGATGCAATGGATATTGCATCCGTTTTTCGATGTAATGCGATGGATATCGTTTCCATTGGCGCCGCTATGTCACGATGCAATGGATATTGCATCCGCTTTTCCATGCGATTGATGCGATGGATATCGCATATCTAGTGTTGCGATGCAATGGATATTGCATTATGTTTGTGTCGACGCAATGGATATTGCGTTTTGTGTTAATGCAATGGATATTGCATCTTTTTCGTGTCAACGCAATGGATATTGCATTTTGTTCTGCGATGCAATGGATATTGCATCTATTTTTCGTGTTAATGCAATGGATATTGCATTAGTTTTGTGTCGACGCAATGGATATTGCGTTTGTGTTGATGCAATGGATATTGCATCCGCTCCGTGTTAACGCAATGGATATTGCATTAGCTTTGTGTCGACGCAATGGATATTGCATTTTTGTGTCGTCGATGCAATGGATATTGCATCCGCTTTTTGTGTTAATGCAATGGATATTGCATTATGTTTTGTGTCGACGCAATGGATATTGCGTTTTGTCGCTGTGTTAATGCAATGGATATTGCATTCTAGTTTTGTGTCGACGCAATGGATATTATGCTTTGTGTCGCGATGCAATGGATATTGCATCTATTTTCCGTGTTAATGCAATGGATATTGCATTTATTTTGTGTCGACAAAGCAATGGATATTGCGCTTTGTGTCGCGATGCAATGGATATTGCACGCCTCTTTTCCCGTTAATGCAATGGATATTGCATATTGTTT
>CM028381.1:69895728-69923460 GCA_013146195.2 Codonopsis lanceolata
CTCGCCTCGCTATTTCCATTCCCACTTTGATTTTTTGGTCGGTAGTTGAGGTTTATGACAACCTCTTCTACATCCTCCATAGGCTATAAGACTTGATGGTCTCGTACGTCGAGGCTATCGATCTCGCTTTCGATCTCGCAGGCTCGACGTTCTTCCCGACGCGGCCAACTTGGCTTGCTTTGATTGCTACGGGTAGAGTTTTCTCCTGTCGAGCCCTCGGGCTCGCTTTGGCAACTTGCTCATCCTCTTTTCCCTGGCCCCGCCTTTTCAATCTCTTCTCTGCCTCTTTCCTCTCATTGATGAGGTATTCCAGGGTAGTGCGAATGTCATTTTTGAGGACCCCTACCCCGAACGAGGTCATGTACTTGACCCGCTGATGGGCCATTGATGCAACCATTCGGAATTTTCCCTGAGACGGTGCGCCGAGGATGGCGTTGTACGGGGAGGGGAGATCGAGGACTAGGAAAGTGACTTCCTCGCTTCTAGAGGTATCTCCTTCTCCGAGGCTGACTTTGAGGGCCACGGTTCCTTTGCCAGTGACCTTGTGGCCCGTGAACCCTTCCGCTTGGACTCGGCTTGGAGTGAGGTGGGCATCGCCGAGTCCTAATGCCAGAAAGCACTTATAGTACATCACATCCCTTCCAAAGACTTCTATCTATCAAGACCGTTGCTTGACGAGGCTATTGTGTATGCCAACTTGGGGGGTCAACGGGTTTTGCCGAGCATAATCATTGACCGCCACTTGTCCCTAAAACCATTTCATGCTCGATCATCCCTTCCATGACGCTGCCGAGTTGCTCAAGCAGTTGATTGCATTCTTCAACTGCGTGATACTTTGAGTTTCTTTTAGGATGGTATTCACCACTGGCCTATTGTCGCCCCCCGGAGCCCTTGGTCCGGGGGCGCGATTATTGGCCTCTCTTGCCACGAACCTCCGATCTCCCTCGTTTATAACCCTCTGCTCTTTTTGAGAGTATGCATTCTTCCGTGACGTGGCCGATCTCGTTGTGGAAGTTGCATCTTTTTCTGGGGTTTCGGGTATCGAGGGGTGATTTCATGGGAAAGGGGGGTCGTATCTTGTTCTCTGTTAAGAAAACATCCATGATGTGCTCCCTCGATGCATTGAGGGGGGGTGAAGTCTTCCAACTCCTTGTCTCGTCTGCCCCTAATTTCTGGTGAATTTGGCCCCCTTTCTTCCTCCTCCTCCTTTTCTGCTGGTGGGCATCATCTTGGCGAGCTCTCCCCTCGTTTTTTCCCTTGTTGGCGGCGCTTGGTCGGCAAGATAGTCGTGCTCGAGGGGATGTGACCGATCGCGTGAGCTTGTTGGCAGGAGGGTTGCTCGCCGTCCAGCAGAGCCACCCTTTGGGCTGTTAGGAACATCTCGCCAATTGTGTCCCTTGGTCTCATGAGGAGCTCTGTTCGGCGGTTCCTCGCATCGTCGCCTCAAGAAGCATCCTTCACGGAGGTGTCGGGAATATCGGGATTTGGTCCAGACCTCTTTGAAGCGGCCATGTATGAGAGCACGGATCTCCACTTTCTTGTTTCACGCCGCATAAACTGTGCTCGCTTTTTGGGAAAGCACTTGTCGAGGCGAATTTTTTCAAAAAAGCCCCTTTAAAGTCATCCCAATAGGTGATAGAGTCATGTGCTAACCCGTTGTACCACTGTTAGGCCTGCATTTTCAGGGTTCCTGCGAATACCAAACACCATATATCGTCGAGTCTGGTCACTATGATCATTTTTAATTCGAACCCTGACATGTGATCCGTGGTCGTTGCGGCACGTGTAGTCTTCGGTATGGGATCTTCACTTTCGAGGGTACCTCCACTTCTCTTATCTGCTTAATGAACGGCCCTCCTATTTTCTTGGAGAGTTTGGTTCCCTGAGCTCGCCGAGCTTCTAGTTTCTCCATCCATGCCCTTATCTCAAAGATCCGTCATCTGGTCGGTCACCTGCGTGCCGAGCCTATTGGTGGGGGATGCCGCTGCTCCCTTGTTCTCGCTTGAGGTATCTCGACCTCTTTCTCTACTGTGTTTCTTATTGGGGATCCTAGGCGCAGCCCCTTTGCGAGTTGGCGAGACGGATGTCGGGATCCGAGAGAGCTTTGTTCGTTGAAGATCAAGCGGGGCGTGAGGGACTCTCCTTCTCGCCGTGAGCTTGACGATTATACGCCTCCATCGGGGGGAACCTTAGAGAGAATGAACGCCGCCCTGACCCTCGGCCATCCTCTTGCCAAGTCTTGACTTGACATTGGTGGTAAATTTTACTCTTTTGGCTTTCGTAGCTTCCACCCTTTATCAGACCGAGTTGGAGCGCGCTGGGGTGCTTTGCACGTTGATTATGGGCTCGGGTTCTGGGACCCGAGCTTTTTGTCGTAGCTCGTGCATTTTGGTCTCGGCCTCCTGTATCTTTGTGTACAGGTTCTTTGGTGCTCCCAATACGCGTATTCCTGGTCCGCCTCTTCCTGGACCGTGGGCTTATTTGTTTTGCCGTGAGGTCGTTCCTCTTCGTTGGCTCTGGAAGACTCGACTTCAGTGAATCGTCCATCTCGTGGGTCGGCGCGGCTCTCTATTTTTGTTGTTAGAGAGTCGCTTGGCCGAGAGCGAGTCTCGTTGGTCCTTGCCGACACTCCGGTACCGAGGCGCCGGAGTCCCCGCCTCGAGAGACCGGGGCCCCTCAAGGCCTTCCCTCGTTGTGCTCGGCTGGTTCTTTTTCTGGGCGGGTGGATGCAGCTGGGGTGACATTTTTAGAGGCTTGCTTCTTTGATCTCACCATCCTTTCTCGTTTGTGGACGCGGTGACTGAGAAAGTCGTTTCCCGGCAACGGAACCAAACTGATCACGCTATTTTGGTGGTGACCTTGTCTTGTCGTCCACGTGTGAGCAAGGATGAGGTGGCGTCCGCTGGTTCGTCTTTCTTGTTTAACCTGCACAAAGTAAACAACAAACACCGTTAAGGAGTCGGGGCGGCCCGACTAGAACCCTCCGGTGTGAGAGTAAGATTTCCGGTGGTAAGATGGGTAGTAAATGTGCCGTGATATTTGCTTGATAAGGGGTTGTGATAAGAGAGTAGTGATATCTCAAAATTTACTTACCTTTACAATAAATGTGCGTCCCCTATTTATACCTGATATTCATGTCGACGTGGCGGCTGGTCATTGGGGAACACATAGCGGCAATCATTAAATGCGTTGATGGTTTTTTCAGAAATAAGTGTGTTGTGCGTCTGTCAGGGAGTTGGTGCTTGCGTGTAGCGGGTTTCTCGGGCCTAGGGAAGCTTCTTTGTCAGGCCGGGTGATGATTGATCCCACGCCGAGGCCGAGCGGTCTTGCGACAAAGTGCTTGTTACTATCGAGGCCGAGGTTACTAGGGACCGATTCAGCGACGAGGCCGAGGGTGGTGGGCACCACTCTAGTGCCTAGGGCCGAGGACATCAGAGGTCACTCTGGCCAGCCGAGGCCAAAGCTGTTGGAGGCCGTGGGTTGTCTATTACTCGGCAATAATCAAACTCGCGTTATCTCAGGGACCTATGTTCCTGACTTCGTTACTAATGGCTTTTCAAGTAGGGCTCACTATCGTGCCAATGATCATTTCATCGGTTTAATCATTTCAAAAAGTCATACATTTTTAAATGATAAAACTATGAAATAATCATGAAAATAGTTCGAAAGAAGTGAATAACCCCTAATAAATTTTTAAAAATATAGTATAAAAACATATATATTTTAGTTATCATGCTTATCAAGTCAGCCCGATAACAACCAATTTTTTATCGTGTCTCATCGTGCTGGCCCTATAACGACCCGAAACCGATAAACCCCAGCCCAAACCCTATAAATTTGTGTCGTGTTCGTGTCGGCCAATCGTGTCGTGCCTCAAATTGCCACCCCTACCTTAAACCATTTCCAACAGTTTTGTGCAAAAATTTGCAACAAAACTTTAAAATGGTGCAATTTTTGCACCAAATTTCTTCCACCATCTCCAATAGTTTTACTTCAAAGTTTACTCTAAAAGGAATATTCAAAGTATATTTTTCATATATTATTCTATTAAAAATATATTTTTTATTTTATTTAATATGTATTAATGTATTAAAAGTAAAACAAATATATTATTTATTGAAATAATATTATATTAAATTAAATACTATGCATTATAAATGATAATTAAAAGCAAGAATTTAATTGTGACTAAAATACAAATATATTAAAATTAATAATTAAATGCAAGACATTAATAGAGACTAAAGTACAAACCTTAAAATAACTTAAATAAACAACTAAATTGATATAGGAAAATACAACTAAAATACAAAGTGTGTTGTGTGAGTTTATTTTAATGTAATGTAATTTTCGCTCTTTATTAATGTCTAATATTTATAAAATTTATTAAAAATAAGTTTAATATTATAAATAACTAATAACTAAAAATATAAATAAATAAATTTAATTAATTTTTTTAGTATTTAAACCAAAACAAAAAACTAAAAATATTAATAAAAACTAAAACTAAATTATTAATTAAACAAACAAAAAATGAACAGAAAAATAGGATAGGCACGATGAAGCATGAACAGTTTCCCGCCAAGTTTTAAGACCCATGGGCTGGTCATGGATCATTTTGGAGCAACTCTTAAAACTTCCGCTGGAGGAAGGAATTGTACATTTTCTACACAAAATTGAAGGCATAGAGCATTCCTTGGAGATGCTCTTAGGGCTCGTTTGTTGTGGCTGATGGCTTATGACTTATGACTGATAGCTTAAGCTGGTAGCTGAATGACTTTTGACTGATTGCATGATAGACTGTTTGTTACGGCTGTTGAAAAGTTGCTTATGAGTCGTTATAGTTATTTGTTAAAAAAAAACTTGAAAATTAGTATTCATATTTTTATGTATATTTCATAAAAGGATGAAATGAAGACAATCAAATATTTATTAATGAATAGTTGTCTTCATGTTTAAAAAAAAACCAAAAAAGTTTAAAATTTTGGCTTTTTGGCTTTTTGACTTTTGGTTTTTCAATGCATAAAGGGTGTTGTACCTTACTTATTGGCTTTTGGCTTATAAGCTGAAACAAACACTTTAAATATGACTTTTCAAAAGCCAAAAGCCAAAAATCACTCCAAATAAGCTGCAACAAACGAGCACTTAATCTTGGGGATAAAAAATGAGGCAAAATTTCAAAATATATTGTCTTACAAGTATTTTCTATGAGATAAATCACCTTGACTCGATTCACTATGTATTAATGTGCTAAGCTATAAAAAAATATATCTTCATCTTACGAATAAGGATTCATAAGACGGGCGTCCTAGAAGACCTACTCTTAGAAAGGATTACTAGACCATTAAGAGGAGTCTTTTTCACATAAGGTTAATGCTCCTAGGTTTTAAAAAGTACCCAGGAGTATTAGTTAGAAATTTCCTGGGGAAAAATTAAAATAAAAGAAGAGAAAATGATTAGCAAGCCAATAATTGCTCCACGAAATTGCTAACAAATAATAGTACTCCCTCCGGTAGTGGCGGATCTAGGAATTATATTGACCGCATGATCGGTGTTCAAAATTTTAACTACTTCCTCCGTCTCAAAATATATGACGTTTTAGGGCTTTTTACACAGACCAAGGAAACATTTTGTAAAGACTAAACTGCCCCTATTCAAACATTAATGAGGTGTCTTGATATGTTTTCTCAAAGAGCCAAACACGGGTTATGAAGTCAATAAATATGGGTAGAATTAGAGAAAAAAAGGAAAAAAAGTTTATTGAAAATTACAAAGTGTTATCTATTTTGGAACAAAAAAATTCTTCCTAAACGTCATATATTTTGGGACGGAGAGAGTATTACATAAAAAAAATTAGAAATTACAATTTGTCCTTTACGCGTTTTTATACGTTGAAAACACGTAATTACATCATCATCACCAACATTCATTAACATGTTTTTTTCGATATAACATACAAGAGAATCATTTAAAAATTGATCGCACATTCGATTTCGTAAATCCGTATTGACAATATTTTTTACAGAGAATTTGGGAGGAGTCCAATTGTCAAATATCATAAACCTACTCCGAATTTATTTTTTTTATTGAGCGATGTTCATGGATACCCCTAGTCCCCATGTAGATCCGCCACTGCCCTCCGGGCTTCGTCCCTACTAAATTATTGTCATGTTTTCCTTTTTTGTCCGTCCAAAATAATTGTCTTGTTTGAAACTTTCCTTATTGGGATAATGTTTTTACCATCTTATCCTTACTTTTTCATCATACTTTAATTATAGACCACAAACATATGGACTTTAAAATAAACTACACATTAAATTAATATTAATAATTCAATCAAATATATTTTCTTAAACCGTGCGTTAAATCTACTAAAACGATAATTTAAAGATGAAGAAAGTATTATTTAGTGTGACCCACTTACATAGGTGTTTGCTAGTCGACACAAATGATCGGACTGGCAGTCGACAAGATTTTTTTTTTTTTCAGATTGTATATCATTATATATAAAAAAAAATCAAATGAAAATCAAAGAGAATGACGAATGAAATTGGATCTTCAAGTAGTCACAGCAAGAAATGACATATATTCTTCATTTCCTTGTCCAAACTTACCATTAATCACTCAAAAGCAAAGGGTAAAATCTAACACAAATTTTTTTACCTCCTCAAGCTTCAAAGTGTTAAAAAAAAAAAAAAAAAAAAAACCAGAAAAGTATTCTTGCCCCTTTCCCAGATAACAAAAATTAATTTCCGGAATTACCCTTGCCCATGGACTGAATACCATTCCGAGTAAAAGAAACCCTACCAAATCCCAGATGACCAACCTGGTACAACTCTAAGAGCATGTACAATGGAGGTTTTTCCCAAAATCAAACTCAAATCTTCTTATCCAATGGAGAATTTAAAAAAATCTTCTCCAAATCAACCAATGATTTTAACAAAAAAAAATCATCTCTTGAATCCCAAAGTCTCCAAATCCTAGGCAAGTGGATAACATTTTATTTTCTTCCATTGCCTTTCTTAACCAATTTTTAGCCAAAAAAAATTAATTTTTTATATTTATTTTTTCCTGAATTAAAGTACACATTTTTACTTATAAATAGAGACTTGGTTTGTTTTATTTTGATATCGAAAATAATTTCTATGATTTTTTCAAGTTTCTAGTCAATATTAATTGAGATAAATATGGTGAGATATGTAAATGTATTGGATTCTGTGTCACCATTGGGAATGTTTTTTGGTTTTAAATCAATTAGGTATCTAATGAATTATTTTATTGATTTTTAATAAATTGTATTTGATTTTTGGTTTAATTTGGCAAAACCATTATACATGCTCTAACCATACCTTCTCTTTGCCTCGAACCTCGCACTGCAATTATTATCCTTTCCTCCTAATTCATCTTCATACCCTGGCGTTACAATTCCCAATGTCCCTTCTTTTCCCTTTTTCTTAATTTTATTGGTACAATCTATTACTCCCTCCATCCCTAATTATGGTCCTCTTTTCATTTTTTATCTGTTTCAAAATAATTGTTTACTTTGAAACTTACCTTTTTAAAACATCACTTTTACCACTTTACCCTTACTTATTCACCCTATGTTAATTATGGACTACGTAAACATGAGTTTTAAAGGAAACTACATATTAAACTAATATAAATAATCAAGTCAATTGTTTTTTCATAATTTGTGCATCGGGTCAACTAGGATGATAATTTAGAGGCGGATGGAGTATTATTTTTTCACCTACTACATATATATTTAAACCTACCAAGTACTCCATCAGTTAGGATTCGTTTGTTGTGACTGATGGCTTATGACTTATAGCTGATAGCTTAAATTGATGACTGAATGATTTGTGGCTGATTACATGATAAACTGTTTGTTACATTTGTTGAAAAGCTAGTTATGAGTTATTATAATTATTTGTTAAAAAAACTTGAAAATTAGTATTCATATTTTTATGTATATTTCATAAAATGATGAAATTGAGATAATCAAATATTTAATAATGAATAGTTGTCTTCATGCTTTTAAAAAAAGCTATGATATTACGAGCTCGAGCTTGTAGTATTATTACAAGCTTTAGTATTAGTGCCGTTAAATCAAATCTCCTAAGATATTTACACCGTTAGATTAAATATGCTCTTTTTTAAGTAATGATATGAACATTCCAAATCATCATCAACTTAATCATCTAACGGCTCAAACACTAAAGCTCGTAATTATATCACAAGCTCTAGCTCGTAATATCATTTGTCTTTAAAAAAATCAAAAAAAAAATAAAATTTTGGCTTTTTGGCTTTGGCTTTTCAATACATAAAGGATGTTGTACCTTAATTATTGGTTTTTGGCTTATAAGCTGAAACAAACACTCTAAATATGAACTTTTCAAAAACTAAAAGTCAAAAGTCACTCCAAATAGGCTATAACAAATGAGCACTTAGTCCAACTGATCATATAAATTTTGAAAAAAAGTACTCTATCCATTTTTAAATTATCGTCTTAGTTGATCCGATGTACGGATTAAGAAAAAACAATTGAATTGATTATCTATATTATTTAATGTGTAGTTTCCTTTAAAGCTCTTGTGTATGTAGCCCATAATTAAAACATGATGAAAAAGTCAAGGTAAACTGGTAAAAATTATGTTTTAAAAATGTAAGTTTCAAACTAGATAATTATTTTGAAACGAACGAAAAAAATAAGGATAATAATTTAGGGACGGAGGGAGTAATTAATTCTAATTAATGTAAATATGACAAAATTAAATTAGGAAATACAGTTTTACGAGTATTTTTTTTGTAAGACAAATATTCTTGACCTACCCCACGCGTCTGTTGGCGGACTGAGTTGTAAGAGATTAAGATAATTTCTTACAAATTAAGATATGTTATACGGTCACACACTACTCTATAATTATTTGTAGAATATATAGTTATAGTTAATTTTAAAGCTCTTAATGTGACCATTCTCATAGTAGAAAGAAAAAAATAAAGGTAAAGATGTAAAAAAAAATTCTTAAATCAAAAAGTTTAGAAACATGACAATTATATTGAATGTTAAAAAAAGCAGGACAATTATTTGGGAAGAGAGGAAATAGTTTTTTAGTAGGTCATCTGTAAAACCGTTTTACGGATCTTAATTCGTAAAACGGAGCTTCACCTTCTTACAGCTCAACCAACCAATACACGATGGGTAGGATAAAGAGGATCCGTCTTACAAAAAATATCCGCAAAACCGTCTTACACAAGTATTTGCTATTTTATTTTTGTTTTTTTAGATAATTGTCTTGTTTTACTTAACATACGGATTAAAAAATGTTTTTGACTTTATTTTAAATATTGATATAATATACAATTTTCTGTAAAGCTATATATATGTGAGACTACCATTAAATTAGGAAGAAAAATGAATGGTGAAATTACCAAAATATTTTCTTAAAAAGTAAAGGTTAAAATTTGGATAAGACGGTTTTAGAGATTTTTTTTTTGAAAGATAGATCATTTTTATCCGACCCATTCTATTGATGGGTTGAACTATAAGAGAGTGAAACTCTTTTTTATAAATTACGATCCGTAAAACAATCTTATTAGAAACTTACCAAAAAATAAAAATTTCAAATTTGATTTTTTTAAAAAGAACATCATAATAATTTAAGAACTTTAAAGGGATAAGTTCTAGGAGTACTTAAATGACGTAAATGACGTGATGGAACCGCTACATAAATATTTCACCAACTCCAAACTGAAAAAGTGCAAAGTTTCAGTGCTTTATTTAAACTCTTATAACTTGACAAGTGCCAAGCACGTTTACGGCACGTGTAAATCATTTCCTGTTAAATTACTAAAAAATCCTACCAACTTTGATATACTAAAACAAGTAAACAACACACCATACCCTTATAATTTCCTCCAATGGTAATTCATCGACTCAATGTATCATCTTGCTTGACTCGTCAAAACCATGACATCACCTTTTATTCAATAGATGAACTAACTGACTTTTGGCCATGGTATTGCTTACTTGTTATTACCTCATATATTGCTCAAACCCGATCGAGTAAAACACAAGCCACCACCACATATCAGTCACAAACAAATTTTATATTGTATAAATTAATAAATTCAAAATTATAATTGATATGCCCGGCCCAAAACATGATCACGGGCAAAGCACGTGCAATCATCACGTGCCGATCACGAGTATGATCCTTAAAGGGCCCGCAGGCCCAGCGAGCAGGAGAAGAATAACATCTAACAGCAAGCGTGACATTCCCGATCCAACCTGGTCGAGCACAGTGCCCGACCTGTCCAACCAGGGGCCTTGCCCGGGAATTGTAACCGGTCCAATACATCACCTATCACACAAAGCGGGGCCTTGCCCGCCATCCAAATCGAGCGAAGACATCAGTGACTTGCCCACCAAGACACGGCCAAAGGTTACCACATGTAGGCAGGACACTTGCCTTATCTATTCCTGATATCACGCGGCCAGCCGTATATCACCATGAAATCTAGAGTTTCACTCCTGGTGGAACAAGATGACTAAAGAAACCAAATCCTACCCGGATTCAACCACACAAAGGCCAATAAATACTCCTCCACCAGACATCACAAAGGTACATGCTCTCATACATTCCGCCTCTTCCTTGAGTTACGGTATTCGTCGCTCTCATACACGATACTTACTCTCACGCCGAGGGGTTTCACGAGGCCTTGCCCTTGCACTTCCACTCGGGTTTTCTTTGCTCTCGGCCAGTTCAAGGAAGCGATTACAAGCCCGTATATCCTACCCACGTAACGCACGGCCCAAGCCGAGGATTTTGCCACATCGCTTTGGTTCCGTTCCGAACTCTCAACATCCCTCTTTTTCAAGTCTTACGGTGCAAATTTCTCAATAACCACCGATTGCAATGGCTGGTAAGAGCAGCAAACACCGCGCTGCAGAAAGCAACAACCGGGCTAGAAGCCAGTTGGCCGGCGACCTTCCCCCGAAAGCACCCCAAGGGGTTCAAACCAGAAGCAAGAAGATTGCTGCATGGCAAGTAGCCCACGGGAAAGACGTGCCCTATGTGGAAGAGCAGCCGTCTCAACATGCTAGCCAGAACCGTGCCAGCCAACGGGATGCTAGGGAAATCATCAATGAGCAGCTTAGTGCCCGAGAGCAGGATCTCAGGACACAATTGAACCGCCAAAGGGAGAATTGTCATGGCAGTCACGTGAATCCGCCCGGCCAAGCCCCTGGACAACAAGCCGCTGCTCTCCAAGTCCAAGAAGACTATTATAGCAAGATGTACAAACTCAACCAGCAGCTACTTGCCTTGGGCCATGCCCCGGTTCCAGTAGCTGACTTAGAGTTACCAACGCTTAGTGTCCCCGCAGTTGTTGGTGATGGCCACGCCTCACAACACCTGCCCGCACCGAGCAAGCGCCTTCAATCTGTTATCCGTATACCGTCAGAAAAGGTTGAAGAGGTAAAGCGAGCAGATGACCAGGCGGAAAGCAGATATAGCCGCCCAAATTTTTCACACAAACGCAGCCGCGGGCAAAATTTTCATGTCCGCAGTGAAAGTCACAGTCACCGCAGAGCTCGTGAACACGCCGAGAAGGAAGCATACCGGGCTAAGCGTAGACAGCGAGTAGACATAGAGATGGAAGCTTCCTGCGCGCCAACCTTCTGCCCGCCGGCCTTACATGGATATCGGTCAGATCGTGCCCGTTCATCCGCATTACTCTGGATGCTGAAAAGCGCCTGTCCGAGCGCATGGAGGCTATGAAACGCGACATGGAAAAACAAATGGCTAACCTGGCTGTGGCCAAGCCCGGCTATGGTGCCATCAAGCCACTGGAAGGAAGCCCTTTCACTCCTGAAATCGAGAATGCACCGCCCGCTCAAGGTATCATATTCCCGCAATTTGAGAAATACTTCGGGAAGACGCGGGCAAGTGACTGGCTCAGATCATTCGAGGCGCAAATTCGAATGGTGACAGATATTGAAGCCCTAAAAATGCGAGCATTTGAGGGAGCTCTATAGGGGAAAGCACAGGCTTGGCTAGGAAGGGTTCCCCGTGGATCTATAGGTAGTTGGGAAGTGTTGAGGGAGAAATTCCTTGAAGAATTCGGCACTGCTGGGCCAACACCAAAAAACCGATTCGATCTCGCTAAGGTCAAGCAAGGCGAGCATGAGTCATATGGAAGCTATTTGAAGAGGTTCGAAGAGATGCTCGACCAAGTGACCGCGACCAGTGACCCTGAAATTACTTTCTGTTATCTAAACAACATGAGAGTAGGGCCACTGAAAAACAATGTTAGCTATGAACCCGGGAGCCTCCAAGGCTGAGCTGCTAGCAAGTTCCCATCTATTACGCTCGCCGACCGAGACCGCGGACAAAAATAAAAACAAAGACAAGGCCCAGACGCTCGGCCACGCCACCGACCAGACCAGGGCAAAGAACCTAAGCAGAGATAGGAGGAGATCATCCACTCCCGGGCAAAGGCTATTCAGAGAAGCTCAGTTTACCCCGTTAAACACAACGCGGGAGAATATCATGCTCCAAGTCGGAGACGCTTTGCCCGTCCCATATCCTCTTGATCCCGAGCTCGCCCATACCAGGGATCCCAACAAGTACTGCGACTACCATCATGGCACCGGACACACTACAGAGGAATGCGTAGTACTGAAACGCGAGATACAAAAACTCATAAATGCGGGCAAATTAAACCGCTTCAAGAAAAACCAGGGCGACGGGAACAATGCGGATAATGACAGACAAGATAGACCTCCAAGAGGAAGAGGCGGCCAGGCCCCTCAAATTCGAGGAGTGGTCAACATGATCCAAGAAGAGCTTCCATCCAACACACAACTGGGGAAACACATATACTCGCTCTCCAGAGCAGTAAACTCTCCAGCCGTGCAGCGGGCAAGGGAGCCCAACATCTTTTTTACCCGCAGTGAACTAGCAAGCACCCCTCTTGCTTCCGAACAACCACTGGTCATCTCCTGTCTGGTAAACGAATGGCAAGTCCACAGGGTTCTGCTCGATACTGGTGCGTGCAGAGATATCATGTACTATTCCTGCTTTAAAGAGTTAGAGTTAGCAGATGCCCGGCTAAAGCCCTACCTTGGAAAGCTGGAAGGGTTCACTAACCACCAAGTAGGCGTAAAAGGGACCATCGAGCTTGAGGTGTTCATGGGAGACGGGGCACAAACCCGGACTGAGATGATCACTTTCCTGGTGATCGATCTCAAATCAGCGTACAATTGCATCCTGGGCACGCCGGCCATGGCCAAATTTCAAATGGTCACTTCGATACCTCACCAAAAGGCAAAATTTTACACAGAGGATGGAGTGGGTATACTGAATAGCAAACCTCGGGCAATGTGGGAGTATGTCCGAGACTCCCAAAAGAAAAAGCAGAAACTGATTGTGGACATTCCCGATCAGACAACCACAGAGAAAGAGGTACCCGACACTACGACAGTTCCCACCTCCATAAACTGCATAGAGATCGAATGCCAAGCGAGGACCCCATGGACAAAGACAAGCCCGCGCAAGCCCCATCCCCAGCTCATTCCAGGCGTAAGGCAAAGCGCACAAAGCCACAAGATATTGAGATGGATACCCTGCAAGTGCGGGATGAACCCGATATCCAACCTGAAGGCGAGCTGGAAGAAATTATCATCAATCCCTCCTACCCCGAGCAGAAAATCAAAATCGGGAAGGCCATGCCTCCCGAGGCTCGGGAAAGGCTGATTTACCTGTTGAAGAAACGATGCGATATATTTGTTTGACTGTATCGAAGACATGCAAGGGATCGGCGAGGACGCACGCCATGACTTGAATGTTGACCCAACATTTCGACCAATCCAAATCAGAGGCAATACTCCCCGGAAAAAAGTGCTGCCATCCGGGCAGAAGTCGAAAAACTCCTAAAGGCAGACATCATCGAGGAAATACAATACCCAACCTGGCTAGCAAACGTGGTGATGGTCAGGAAAGCCAACGACAAATGGCGAATGTGTGTTGACTTCACAAGCCTCAACAAAGCCTGCCCGAAAGACTGTTACCCGTTGCCTAGAATAGACATGCTCGTGGACTCCATTGCGGTTTCGAGATGCTCGGCCTTCGGACGCTGCACTCGGGTATCACCAAAGTCGGGATGAACAGGCAAGACAAAGCAAAAACCTTCCGGCGGGCCTATATCGCTACAAAATGATGCCATTCGGTGAAGAATGCAGGGCAACTTATCGGTATGGTCAACAAAGTCTTCGGCTCGCAGCTCGGGAGGAACATGGAAGCGTATATAGATGACATGGTCATCAAAACCAAAGGCCGCGACCACACTCTGGACTTGGCAGAAACATTTGCCAATCTACGAAAACATAACATGAAGCTTAATCCGGGCAAATGCGCTTTCGGGGTTCGAGCAGGAAAATTCCTCGGATTTATGGTCAACCAGTGAGGTATAGAAGCAAACCAGAAAAGATCCAGGCCCTGCTCGACATGGAGCAGCCCTACTGCATTAAGCACATACAACGACTGAATGGAAGAGTCATTGCCCTTGGCCGCTTCATCTCCCGGTCAGCGGAGAAGTGTCTACCATTCTTCAAAATCCTGCGCGGCAACAAAGGCTTCGAATGGAATGCAGACTGCGTCAAAGCCCTAGAGCAGCTCAGGGAATATCTCGGCAAGCCTCCCCTCCTTAGCAGTCCTGTGCCCGGCGAACCTTTGTATGTGTATCTAGCGGCCACGACAGTGTGGCATTGTTTTGGTTAGGGAAGAATTAGACATTCAAAAACCTGTGTACTATGTATCCAAAGCCCTCAGTCCTGTTGAGGGTCGTTATTTCAATGCAAAAAATTAGCTTACTCGCTTGTCATAGCTGCCCGGAAATTAAGGGCTTATTTTTCTGCACATGTAATCATAGTGTACACAGATGCACCACTGCGCAAGATTCTTCACAAGCCGGACTCATCGGGCAGATTACTCAACTGGGCGATAGAACTCACCGAATTCCACATAGACTACCTGCCTAGGCGAGCAATCAAGGCCAGCATTAGCCGATTTTACAGTCGAAACAAGCTTCACCCAAAGAAGAGCACGAAAACCGGCGGGCAAACGAGCAGAGCAAGAAGCCACAACCCCGACACGCCTCTTGTTGGGATTTATATGTTGATGGAGCAGCGAGCAAGGTTGGGAGCAGAGCTGGCATCCTTCTCATTGCTCCCGACCAAGATGCAGAATTCGAACTAGCCTTACGGTTCAAATTCCCCGCCTCCAACAACGTTGCCGAGTACGAAGCAGTAATTGCAGGCCTCGAATTGGCAGCGGACATGGGAATAGACATGATCACAGTGTACTCGGATTCACAACTGGTTGTAAACCAAGTCCAGGGGGAATACATGGTGCATCACCCCACACTAGTCAAGTACTGCGAGCTTGTCAAAGGAATTTTGAAAATTTTCAAGTTCTGGGAAATAATCGAAATTGACCAGAAGCGGACAACATGCGGCGGACTATCTATCTAAGATCGCTGAAGAAAACTTATCACTATTGAATCCTTCAGTAATGATCGAGCACCTAGATACCCCGGCTATCGATAGACCAGTGGTAATGGATATTGAGCCAGCGGCCAGAAGTTGGATTGATGATTACAAAGACTACATCGAACAAGGGATCCTACCCGCAGACAAGGTCAAGGCCACCACAGTCAGAAGCCAGGCCTGTCGGTACTCGGTAGTAGGAGGAATTCTATACAAGCGATCTAAGGTCAGACCAATGCTCCGTTGCGTGCCCCCAGAATTAACTGAAGGTGTCCTATATGAAGTACATGAGGGAGAATGCGGCGGCCATCCGGGCACCCGCGCTCTAGCAGAAAGGGTATTGCGCGCAGGATACTACTGGATATCCCTCAGAAGGGATGCAGAGAAATACGTTCGTGAATGTGACAAGTGCCAAAGATACGCGGACATACCGAGACTTCCCTCCACCATGCAAACCCCAGTCGTTGCGGCCTGGCCCTTCGACATGTGGGGGATTGACCTGATCGGACCATTTCCACTCGCACAAGGCAAGTACAAATATGCAGTTGTCACCATTGATTACTTCACGAAATGGATAGAAGCAAAGCCTCTGGCCAAGATCACAGAAGCAAATGTCATCAAGTTTGTCCACGATCAAGTATGGTGTAGGTTTGGCCTCCCGCGGGCAATTGTATCCGACCATGGCACACAGTTCTCGGACAAGTTTACTGCAGAGTGTGCTCGCTTAGGCGTCAAGCATTGGCAATCTTCTGTAGCCTACCCTCAAGGGAGCAGGCGGGCCGAACAAACAGCTCTGCACGCACTCAAAAGAAATTTGGAAGGGCGGCAGGAAATGGGCCGAGGCGCCATCGGCTTTATGGGCGTCGAGAACTGCGGTCCAACAGGGGAAACCCCATTCGCTCTCACTTACGGATCAGAGGCAATGATTCCAGTTGAAATGGCTCTACCTAGTTATCGGGTCTCTCATTACAGCGAGCAAAACAATCAAACTGCACGGGCAATAGACCTCGACCTCCTAGAAGAGAGAAGAATGGATGCTCGACTCAGAATGGTCAACTACAAGCAACGGGCAAAAGCCCATCATGACAAAAAGGTCAGGGGCAGAGCCTTCATGGTTGGTGACTGGGTGCTCAGAAAGATTGAGGTGACCGGACAGCGAGCAGAATGGGGAAAGCTATCACCCAAGCGGAAGGACCTTTCCGGTTCTGGTATTATCGAGAAGGCACCTACACACTCCGGACTCGGGAAGGAAAAGACCTAAAGCACCCATGGCATGCTAATCATCTGAAAAAATACTATCCGTAGAGATTGATCTTCCTTACATAGACGGGCAAGACCCTCAGCCCTGTTGAGGGTCACAAATTTTATAAAGGCAAGTTTTCTCTATAATATTACGCTCAGATTTTATTAGCATCAATTTTCTGCATTATTTTCGAAAAATCTGTAGGACCAAAAGGAACAAGGGGAACATCTTGGGGTGGTTTGCTCGCTAAAGCAGCCACCCTTCTGCCTTCTTCAGCTTCTAGCTTCTGGATTTGGCGGAGGGTCAACATCGCTGAAAAAAGTAAAACATGGAAATCAGTACGACATTTATAAAGCAAAAGCAACTACATAAAGCAGTCAGAGAAGGAAAGAAACCAGGAGCAAGGGTATAAGCAAGCGTGCAGTTGTGCCCGAGCCTGCGGCATTCCTGGAAATTTGCCCGAAAATTTTGACCATGGCAGTCACCCCAGTACATATGGGCCTCTTCTTCATCAAACGAGCACAAAGGCTCAACCCCGAGAACGGTTGCCCAGAGTACCCCGGCCAAACGGAGATTTTTTGGATTACAACACAACTCCTTCCAGTCAAACAAGTATTCTTGGCTAATCCGCCTTTCGCCCTCCATCACACAGCCTAGGGCATCCCGGATAACATTCAGGCGACCATTGTCCCCGGTTTGAAAGCTGCCGCGAGGAAGTTTGGGGACGTGAATACTAGCCTCACTCATCGGCATTATCGGCCAGCCCCTCCTCGATTCGACTAAAAGGCCTCTATGATCCCAGGAATCAACCTTGCCCGGGACATCAGATAAGATCCTCAGGAAGCTCGAGTTAGATCGCGCATTTACCCGGCCATAGACATCAACAGTAAGTATAAACAAGCGCCGAAACAACTTAATGGTGGGCTCTATTCGCAGCAACCGACATGCCACTATGTACGCCATCAATGCCCGCACAGTGTTCAGCATCAAGTCGCTAGGCATCGGGCAAAAGGTTCTCAGAAACTCGAGAAAGAATGGGTCGAGGGGCAGTCGTAATCCTACTCGGAAAAAATCTGCATAAAACAGTAGCTTCCCGTCTTGCTCACGGGGATACTCGCCGTCCACCAATACGGCCTTCTCTACACGATAGTCCCCTGCGTCTATGCCCATGGAGGTAAACCACGCGGTCAACTTAGCCGGGGTATCCAATGACGCCCAGTGGGCCGCATATAACGTCTCATCAGCCTCGGACATCCAGGCAGGACCGGGGGGCCAGTAGTAGCTTCATCTACGGGGCGATCAACTCGTTGTCTTCTTCTTCTCCGTACAATTGGGATATTGTCAGAATCCTCCCCGGCCGAATCACAAGCCTCGTTAACGGGTAAGGTCTCCCCAGCAGCGGGCAGCACGTCCTCATCAGCCCGTTCTCCGACCACGTTTTCTTGCTCGGCCAACTGTGCGTGGCCCGGCCCGCCAGTAGCTCGGCGGCCTTGCTCTACCTCCCCCTCGGACAAGCTCGAAGCGGACAGGGTAATTACAGGCACATGGGCCTCTGGATCCACGGGCACGAGAGGACGCGCGGCTACGACCTCACCGGCCACGGACGCGTCTCCCTCTTCATACACTACGTCCAGGGATGGGGATTCCTCACTGCTCATCGGGTCGTTTTGCCGCTGCGAACTCTTCTCGATCATTTTCTGAAAACTCCCCGTCGGACATCTACAGAGATCGAGGAAAAAACACGGTCAGATCCTGCCCGTTACGAAGAACAGTCACTAAAAAAGGGAGAAAAACCTAGCTCTAGGTAAATCCAAGAGGCCCTGCCCGCCTAGCAAACAGGACACAATGGAGGACTCTCCTCGATCTCAACCTAGGGGACTTCCTAAAACCCTATGTAGTCTGCTCAGAGAATTCAGTAAAGGAGGAGCGAAAGTTTTTTTCGAAACGAAAGAAAATGAACACGAAATGCAGAAAATTGAAGAAATAAACATACACGAAAACGAAAAAGGAACTTACCATTAGGTTTTTGGGAAGGAGGTTGCTTCGTGAAATCAGAATACTCAAGCTGCAATGACACCGGCGACTGGAACGATCTGGGGAAACCGGTAGCAAAGGCTGTCAGAGCTTCTCTCTCTACTCTCCTTTCTCTCTCTAAAAGATCTCCAAATAGCAGAAAGGTTCAAATGGATGAAGCGGTCGGGTTAAATAGGCGAAGAAATCTGGGAGATCGCGCTGGAAGCTGAAAGGGCAAGTACGCCGCCGTCAGCACACACACGCGCATTTAATGCGCCGTCCTTAGAAAAACGCTCCCGTCTTTTCGGTCACCTCCTGGACAGTTCACGCGCACCCCGTCCTGTTCCCTGACAGTTCCACTCAGCGATGAGGCTCCCTTGACACGCCTCATCTAGCAGTTACACAGAATTCTAGAACCCTCCACAATGAAGCTCAGCCCGATCATTTACGTCACCAAAATTCACAAGTGTTCAAACCCGAGCAACGAGCAATCTCATGAAATACTGTACGCTCCCCGCCTCGAGCATGAATACTCGCCAGGCACGAAGCTAGGGGCCACTGATATGCCCGGCCCAAAACATGATCACGGGCAAAGCACGTGCAACCATCACGTGCCGATCACGAGTATGATCCTTAAAGGGCCCGCAGGCCCAGCGAGCAGGAGAAGAATAACATCTAACAGCAAGCGTGACATTCCCGATCCAACCGGTCGAAGCACGGAGGCCTTGCCCTGAATTGTAACCGGTCCAATACATCACCTATCACACAGGCGAGCAGGGCCTTGCCTGCTCAGTCCAAATCGAGCAGAAGACATCAGTGACTTGCCCACCAAGACACGGCCAAAGGTTACCACATGTAGGCAGGACACTTGCCTTATCTATTCCTGATATCACGCGGCCAGCCGTATATCACCATGAAATCTAGAGTTTCACTCCTGGTGGAACAAGATGACTAAAGAAACCAAATCCTACCCGGATTCAACCACACAAAGGCCAATAAATACTCCTCCGCCAGACATCACAAAGGTACATGCTCTCATACATTCTGCCTCTTCCTTGAGTTCTGGTATTCTGTTCTCATACACGATACTTACTCTCACGCCGGAGGGGTTTCGCGAGGCCCTGCCTTGCACTTCCACTCAGGTTTTCTTTGCTCTCAGTCAGGTTCAAGGAAGCAGTTACAAGCCCAGATATCCTACCCATAGAACAGACGGCCCAAGCTGAGGATTTTGCCACATCAATAATAATAGTAATATTATTCATTCCATTATTTAACTACTAAATAATAATTTTATTACTACATTTTGCTATTATATACTCCCTTCATTTTAGGTAAAAAGTTAATTATTTTATTTTTGGATATTTTACTTAAAAGTCTACTTTCAAAAACTAAGTAATAAAAATATTATTTTATTATTAACGTGTTACTAAAAATATTATTTTCTTAAAAAAATTAACTTTCAAATAGAGACTCTTTATCCGAAACGGATGGAGTACTTAATATAGATTGAAAAAACTCAAATTTGGAGAGAAAAAAGAAGGAAATTTCAAAAATTTTTTGTAGAAAACTGAATTAGAGTCCAAATGAAATAAACTAACCATCTATTTATAGATAAAAAAATATTTTTTAAAAGATTATTTTTAAATTTATTTATGACGAATAAAGGGGAAAAAACCAAAGATAAAACATTAATAATTTTTGACATTCCAAAAGTTGTCACGTGATAGGGAGCACAATGGTGTGGTCGGCCAATTTCCTTCAAAACTCCCAAATGCTCCCCGTCATTGTCTCATTGAAAACTCCCAAACCACTTTTTCTATTGTTGATATCCTATTGTTTTAAAAGATCAGCAGTTTGCTCTTACAACTCAGGTTTTTAATGGCCCATTTCGGACTTCAGTTTGGTTTTAGGCCAGTCTCTTCCGCTCTTTCTCACATCGTATTCTCCTCTCTCTCTCTCTCTCTCATAGTCACTCAAATTCTCAGTCTCTCTCTTCAGTCTTCACTTCGATTCACGGCTTCAGGCTTTCTCCAGTCCACTCCGGTGACTCTTCACTCCAGTCTCCACTCTCCAGCAGGCAGTGGCAGCGACTTCGTCTCTCCGCCGTCTTCGTCGCCTTCGCCGTCTCTGCTCGTCAGCTTCGCCGCCGCCGACTTGGTATCTTCATTTTCCTCTCTAGTTTCATCTCAGATCTTACGCTTTCTAGTCTGTGCTATGTAGAATTTTGATTTTTGAGTCTTCATTTTAATTTTTGAGGTTAACTGCTTGAGCTCCAATCTCCATTTCTGTTTTTTTTTTGAGTTCACAGTGTTTACTGTATTTGCAATGGTATGTTTAATATGGGTATATTGGTATATAATTATATATTTTGTATATTAAATAAATGAATGCATTTTTTGCGGGCAGGCTTTGAGGAAGAAGGTCGAGTCTTGTAGGCTTGAAGTTGATTCGCTTCGTCACGAGAATATCAACCTTTTACACCGTCTAAAAGGAAGTGCAAAGGATTGTGGGTCTTCAACCTTGAAGGTAGACCATGAAGTGTAGCACCGTGTTAGGTGCTTGCAAAATCAAGGTCTGTGTTTGCTTAATGAGAGCACCCAACTTTGTGCTAAGCTAATGGAAAGTGTTAAAAGGCGACCGAAGGATATATATCATATCATATATCATACAAGTTCGCTAATAAAACAGTAATCACGAATTACCTTTATGCGAACTGGAGCCTTGTACGCAGCGGAAGAATTACGCTTGAGCTACGATCTTTGTATGCCAATATCCACAAACCTGCAAGTCTCTCTCGTCGGATTGATATCACGGAGCACGGATATCAATATTGGTTCACACTGCAAATCCAAGCCTCTTGATGGTTAGGCTAGAGGGACTATTTTTGGTGAGATAGATTTAGGGAGAGAGAGGAAGAGGGCGGAAACCTTGGGAGACGTGTTCTCCTAAAAAGTGATTAGGGATTTATCCCTTTCGTTACCCTATTTATATTATTACAAGAAACCTTTTCTTGTAGGTTAAGTAATCCTAAACCCACTTGGATTAGGATACTAATTAACCAAATAATATAAATATTATTTCCATGTGGGCGGGACTAAATAATCGGGCCGCAAGCCCAATTACCAACATCTCCCACTCGTACACATGGACTCACCTCTCTAACCTCATCGTATCATCAAAACCCGTTAAACACTGTCTTTTCATACTGGAAGTGAAGCGTGCGACATGACGAGAAAGATAAAGGGTGAAGCGCTATACCAAATCACCATCTGACCAGCATAGAACGTCCTCGTCAAAAAACTCGTCTATACCCTGGCATCGTATATATACATCAATTTAAGCATCCTCAATCCCTCAAGGCGGTGCTTAAAACTCAATATGTTTGTGTATCAAGATCAACCTTTTGAACCGTATGTTCAATATGATCGCCATGGCATTGAAACACAAAAATAAAGATGCATATCATACTATCTTCCTTAGACACTCATATTAATCACTCTTGGTATTGCTTTCCAAAGAATGCTCAGGGTATGTGCGTAGTTGGTCGGCATGCCAAAGTAGCATCATCAACGTCCAAGTTCATGATATAGTTCTAAGTCACATAGGGTATAATTGTGATCCGGATTTGATCACGAGAACTCACATGATGAAGCGGTGGATCATTCAATCACTTTCTTAAGTCGCATTATAGTCACATACGATGAAGTGTATGCTATGACGGAACTCCCACACGAAGCAGGCATGTCATGCTCAAACGTCATACGAACCTTAGTCTAGCCGCCCTTCTGGCGTCTAACTTGAGTACTTAAAAGCAGTCACTCTTCTAGTGACTCTCTTTTAAGATCTCACATTCGGACTTTTCCTTGGGATATAAAGTCGATCTTATAAAAGGTCTCATCTTGGCCGTATGCCAAGGCGATAAATGTAAACGTCATTTGCGTACCCCCCTTTGTAGGTACCAAAGACTTTTACCATCTCAACTTGCTCGCCCACCTGGCGACAAGGTGAATTACCCGTGTGAGAGGGCCAATTCAATATCCACGACATCTTTTTAATCAAAAATATATATGCCACACAATTTCATATCAAAATATCCAATTAACATATAAAAGGAACAAAATGAAACTGCAATTTATTCAAACGATAATGAATAATAATCATATGTCATCATAAGTGTTCTCAGAATAAAAGTCAAATCCTACGAAGCCCTAGACCCAACATGTGATCCTGAAAGATCTCTCTAGCTAGAGGTTTAGTCATAGGGTCGGCTAACATGCTTCTAGTAGGAATATATTCTAGAACAACTTTCTTTTCTGCAACCATGTCTCTAGTGAAATGATATTTGATGTTAATGTGTTTCGTCTTCCCATGGTACTTGGGATCTTTAGTGTAACCTAAAGCCGCCATGCTATCACAAGCAATGACTACAGGATCTATCCACATGCGTCGTAACATCAAGATGTTGAAGAAAACTCTCAACCACACGCCTTCTTGAACCGCACTGAGCAAGCCATGTACTCGACTCCATCGTAGATAGGCGGTGCTAGTCTGTCGCTTCTACTCCAAGAGATAGCTCCACCACCAAGGAGGAAAGCGTAGCCCAAGTAGATTTATAACCATCTACATCTCCACCCAATCCGTCGCTGAAACCTTTCAAGCTCAAATCCCCACCTTGGTAACATAGGGTTAAATTTGTGG
Organism: Codonopsis lanceolata; assembly: GCA_013146195.2. Classification (NCBI taxonomy): domain Eukaryota; kingdom Viridiplantae; phylum Streptophyta; class Magnoliopsida; order Asterales; family Campanulaceae; genus Codonopsis; species Codonopsis lanceolata. The sequence goes on from CM028381.1 coordinate 69,919,233, forward strand.
TTCCCACCAAGTAACGCAGTAACCCTCTTCACCGCCATCCAAAGGTTGAGGTCCGTGATTACTTTGGAATCGACTCAACATCCCAACCGCAAAGCATAGGTCGCCGAGTACACACCATAGCATACATCAAGCTTTCTACCGATTTGCAGATATGGAGTCGTAGACATTCTCTTCTTCTCTTCTTCATTCTTAGGGCATTGGTTTGTACTAAGGACACATCCCTTTTCCATTGGAGTGACAACGGGTTTTGAGTTAGTCATGCCAAATCGTTCGATAACTTTCTTAATGTAAGTCTCTTGAGACAAACCAAGAAATTTTTTCGAATCGATCTCTAATGACTTTTACTCCAAGCACATAGCTTGCTTCACCCAAGTCTCCATATCGAAAAGCGCCAGCAACCACTCTTTAGTGGCATTTATCATCTCCATATCATTCCGGCTAGTAGGATGTCATCAATATATAATGACGTAATCAAGATCTTTTTCTTGGATCGCTTTAACATACACACAATGGTCTTCCTCAATCATCACAAAGCCAATTGAGGTTATCGCTTGGTGAAAGCGAATGTACCACTGTCTAGATGATTGTTTGAGACCATAAATGGAAGCGTTTGAGTCGGCACACTTTGCGCTCTTGTCCCTTGACTTCAAAACCCTCGGTTGAGTCATATAGATCTCTTCATCTAGTTCTCCATTGAGAAATGCAGGTTTAACATCCATCGATAAAGTTCTAGATCCATGTGTGCTACTATCGCTAGGATTAGGCGAACAGAGGAAAATCTCACCACGAGGGAGAATGTCTCCTCATAGTCTAAACCTCTCTTTGGGTAAAGCCTTTCGCCACAAGACGTGCCTTATATTTGTCAATTGATCCATCGCCTTTCGCTTGACTTTGAAAACCCATTTGTTTCCAATAGTCTTGCGACCTTGCTGAGATCAACTAACTCCCAAACCCGATTCTTTTTCATAGAGGAAATTTCATCTTCCATCATAGGTCATCCATTCACTGCTTGTTTAGGTAAAGAAAGGGCTTCTTTGAACGATGTAGGCTCACTAGAATTGAAAGAAGTAGTTAGAAAGATTCCTCTTCGATCGCGAATCGACGATTTGCGAGGTATATTTCCACGCTTTACTTCTTCGCTCTAGTATCGACTCCCACTAGAATCCGACTTCACTCTGATGAAGATCACCTTGACTCTCATTGGCGACTTCCATAGGTTCAACCTCATGTTGTACCATAGGATTAGGTTGAGGCAATTCCCCACCTTCGCCAAAAGATGTCATGTGTTCTTCTTCCATCTCAAAAGTTCAAAGTCTTTCCTAACTTCACCTATCCGTGGAAATCATTCTCAATGAAATCAACATTGGCGACTCGATTCACTATTCCTTCGTTAGGTTTTCCACCGCACATAACATAACCCTTTGAGGTATCTCGAATACCTTATGAAAACACACTTGTTTCCTCTAGGCCTAGTTTTCCAAACTTATTGAAGTACTATGGACATAACCTCGCACAACCCCAAGGATGAAGATGCCCCAATTTAGGCTTCTCACCTTTCCAAAGTTCATAAGGGGTTGGGAACCGACTTAGAAGGCACTCGTTAAGTATGTAGGCGGCATCATTAGCGCATCCCCCAAAACGAAATTGGGAGGTTGGCCTGCCATCATCGACCTAACCATTTCCAACAATGTTCGATTCCTTCGCTCGCAACACCGCTTTGTTGTGAGTTCTAGGAATTGTCAACCTGCTCAGATTCCCCTTTTCTCACACAATTCTTTAAATTGATCGATAAATATTCACGCCACTACGGGCCTCTAAAAGTTTTTAAGCTTTTATCCTTTGATTCTCAACCTCTCATGAGAAAGCGCCAAAACACTTGAGAGCTTCATCGCGGTGAGAAATAAGGTAAACATAACCATAACGTGTATAGTCATCGATAAAAGTGAGAAAATAGGAAGCTCCATGACGTGCCTTAACATTCATTGGTCCGCAAATGTCCGAATGGACTAACTCTAATGGATGTGTGGCTCTTTTGCCTTACCAAAAGGCTGCAAGCTTTTCCCCGCCAAACAAGATTCACACAAGGGTAGGTTGACTTGGCCGAGACCCCAATAGCCTCTCTAGCCAATCTAGTCATCCTATCTTTTCCTATATGTCCAAGTCTAGCATGCCATAACTCGTAATTAGAATCATCATAAACCATGCAAGAAGAAGAATTAAGAGAAGAATTATGGGAATCCAACAAATCTAATTTAAAGAAATTATCCGACAAAGAACCATGTCCCAAAACCTCATCACCAAAACAAATATCCAAGTGATCATTACTAAAATTAAAAGAATATCCATGTCCTAGCAATTGTACTATCGATAGAGATTATGTCGAATCCTGTGTGCATAAAGAACTTCATGAAGAGTCAATGTAAGGCCCACTCCGCAATTGAAGTTGGTATGAGCCAATCCTTTGACTTCAACAGACTAACTCGCTTTCCCATGAAAATTCTTCTTGTACCGCTAGAACTTTTCGATAATCTACAAATCCTCTCGATCTCACATGTTTGGTTGAGCCCGAGTCTACAATCCACACAGGGAGAGAGTCAACCAATAAAACATGAGAGCAAACAAACTTTGCATGGAGATAGGATTAAGTGATACCTTCGGGCTCAGACAAGTCCGAGCAAATGACCCAAGGCACCACAGCTTGTAGCACTTCGCTAGCAATATTCTTTTTGCCTCTACTGCTTAGCAATCTTGTCACTTTTAGGGCCCAAATTCTGAGTCTTCTTGCTTTTAGCTTGTCTCTCATGTCTGGTGGCTTGCGCCGACCCTCAAGGGAAACAAGAGCAAGATCACGAGTCGCAAAGACTTATCGCGCGATTCTCATGACACTCACTCAAGCTCAACATGGTGAGATACATCGCAAAGTCTCGAATGGAAGAGTCAAGATGCGCTCAAACCACTCCAAGAATCAGCAAAGGAACGAATCACCGCTTGAACTTGTGCTCATCGATAAGACGTAACCACAGCCTTTAAGATCACGAATCATTCTGACATCTCACGAAGTTGTTCAAGAATGTTTCGCTTCTCGTCAATCTTATAGCTTTCAAACTTGTAGGTCAAAGTCCTTAACTTTGTAGCATTTCCCATAAATGCGCTTAATTTGGTCCCACATATGTTTAGCAATAAAGCGCTTTCAAACTCGCTAATCGATCATTATGCATGCTACTCAAAGATAGTAAAGCGCACATCGATCTTTCTTTTTCCAAATAAGGAATTCCTGATTTTCTCCATGCGATGGTCAAGTTACCCATCTCCGGTTCTACCATCACAAAGATCAAGGTTGTCCGTAACCTCTTGCTCGCTTAGCAAGTACGTGATTTTCCTTTGCCAAACACCATAGTTTGAGCCATCTAATTTCTCACCCTTATTAAGGTCAATGACACATTCGAGAAGCCATTTCACTACAATTTGTTGTAAAATAAGACATAAGATATATATATATATATATATAATATATATATATATATATATTAATTCATTTTTGTTTTAAAAATCAATTACTAAATATAATCACATCATACACGTATGAGGGAAAATCCGCGAGGCTCGTAATCACAACCAAAGCATGCACAACATGAAAATATTCATAAATTGATAATTTAAACAAAAGAAATAGAACAGATCCATCAAGTACATATCATGCACATAAATATTTTCACTATCGAAAATAAATTTATTGGGTCTTGAAGTCCCAATCGCAATTTTAGAGCCCAAAACGACAATTAAATATGCTAAAAATGACTTAAAATAGCTTAAAATTCACAAAGAATTTTTAAAAATCTGCAATCAGCCTCAACCTAAACAGTCATGCACGACAAACAAATTGAAAATTATTTTTGTAATTTTAAAAATCGAAAACGTTTTTACACACCGAAAATCAAAAACAAATATTTACAGTCAATTGATCAAAACAGACCACCAATGGACTCAAACGGCCAAAACAGAGCCAGACGCTACTGCTGCTTGTTCATCGGAGTTACACAAGACGCGTTCCCTACGCGCCATACCTGCGCGGCTTCCTTCCGGAAGTACCGGCAAGCATCGCTTTTTGTCGACGTGGCAGCCCACGCGCAGCCGACGCGGTCATGATGACGCCAAGACGAGAATTTTTCTCGAATGGGCCCCACCGTGACGTGGGGCGTGATGTGGCGACGCGGCGCACACGCCATCG
>CM028381.1:69923560-69962742 GCA_013146195.2 Codonopsis lanceolata
TTGTTACATTGTTATAGCCATTATTTGCTACTTGTTGTTGTTATTGTTTCACTGGCGGCCTGACCTTGGGATTTAGATCTTGGAATCAAGATTAGAGATTAAAATCGAGTAATATCGAGCTATGATTATAAATTTAGCTTTCGGTAGGGATAGGTTCCTTGGCTTTGGGGGTTGGTTTGTGTGATAGACTTATTTTAACGCCGGAGTGTTATTGTAGGTTTAATGGTGGATACTAGACGAGGGAGCTAGTTCAGGAGGTGGCAGCTGGTAAGTCTTTGGTAGAGGTCTTGACGGTGGCGAAATGCTAACGATGCTTGGTCAGCGAGAATATTCCTCAGCTGCGAACACGGAAAAGAAGCGGGTATGAGGCGATAGCAAATATGTATCGTGGCATGCTTGATTTGATGAGCGAGATGAATCAAAGAGGTTTTGGTAGAGTGGAGCAACAAGGGGACCGGCCACGGCTGAGCCACGGCACAGGTAGAGGCCGAGGCGAGGCTAGGCATAATGATAATTCTATGCTTGAAAGATTTGTGAAGTTAAAGCGAGGGCGTTTAATGGAGCGGGCCAGGACTGACATGCTAAAGCCGAGCTTTGGATCGAACACTTGGAGAAAATATTTGCACCATTGGGTTGCGATGATGAGCAGAGAGTTGTATTAGGCGTGTTCAAGCTTGAGGGTCTTTTGAAAGCATTGGTGGCAGTCTTGAGGAGAGTTGGGAGCTGCATAGAGTCCCAGATATGGCCTAATTTCGTTCGAGTTCGAGAGCTTCCTATGTACCTGGGAAGTGGTTCGAGAGAAAGAGAGAAAGAATTTACGGATTTGGTGCGGGGGAGTATGGCAGGTTTCCGCGGTATTCGGCGGATTCACGAGTTGGCTCGTTGCGCACACATTTGATTCAGATGAGGCTAGGAGGACACGAAATTTGTTAAGGGTTTGGGCGAGTGCAGGGCAGGAAGCAGACTTCTTTCTCATCGGTTGTGGTAGATGCTGGGAAGGCCGTTGATAGAGCCTACATTATTGAGAGAGACATTGATGAGCACCGTACTATGCCTATTTCGGGTTCTTCTCCGGCCTAAGCGATCTTACAGGCGGAGTCATGGATCGGGTGTACCGTGGGAATTTTAGTGGAGGCAATGATCGCAAGAAAGGAAGTGGAAAATCTCATTATGATGGACATGCGAAGAATCAGTCTAGTGGCAAGGGGGCTAGTACTACATCTACTCAGAGGGATCGTAGTGTGGCATTGGTTTGCTCTTATTGTTCCAAGATTGGGCATCTGAGAAGATAGGTCTTTGGAGTAAGAATGGAGCACCAATGGAGTGTTACTCTTGTGGAGTTTCGGGCATATGAAGAAGGATTGTCCTAAATTGAAGAATAATCGGTCGGGAGGTTCGAGTCGGACTACGGTTGGGACAAAGAGAGCGGCGATGGAAAAGCTAAGGTGCGAGGTCGTGTATTTGCTCTTGATCGAGAGAGGTGTACACGAGTCTGGCGGTGATTGGAGAGTCTTGTTTCTATTTTCGGTAATGAGGCTCGTGCACTTATAGACCCAGGGTCATCGCATTCTTATGTTGCATCGCATTTTGTTGACAAGCTATGTGTTATGCCTCAGTATTTACCATATGTGCTTGAAGTATCTACCCCTCTTGGGGAATGTTTGTTGGCCCGGATATTTATAGAGCATGCGATGTACTTGTGGATACACATGTGTTGCATGCGGATTTGGTGGTGTTACCACTTCGTGATTTTGATGTTATACTTGGTATGGATTGGTTGAGCACATATCATGCATTGGTGGATTGCCTTAGTAAAAGGGTTACTTTTACTTTGCACAGTGGCGTTCTAACTTTGTTTTTTGGGAGATAATGCACCTAGTGGGTTCTGGCGTCATTTACGCTTAAGGCTAGAAGCGTTGTCGCGTGGGTGCAGCGGGGTATCTTGCTTGCGTAGTGGACAAGCGGGTTTCTTCTTCTAATCTTGAAGATGTGCGGTTGGTGTGTGAGTTCCCGGATGTTTTCTCTAAAGATTTTGGGATGCCTCGGATAGAGATTGAATTTTGTATTGAGTTATTGCGGGGACTACACCAATTTCGAGGCGCCGTATAGAATGGCACTATGGAGTTAAAGGAGTTGAAAGTTCAGTTACAAGAGCTCCTTGACATTGGCTTTATCAAGCCAAGTGTATCGCTTGCTGAGTGCGCCGGTATTATTTGTGAGGAAGAAAGATGGGAGCCTTAGGTTGTGCATCGATTATCGGGAGTTGAACAAGGCAACGATCAAGAACAAGTATCCATTGCCTCATATAGATGACTTGTTTGATCAATTGCAAGGATCGGTGGTCTATTCCAAACTTGACTTGAGATTTGGGTACCATCGGTTGAAGGTTAGAGCCGAAGATGTTCAGCGGCTTTTCGCTTTTCGCAGTATGGGCATTATGAGTTTATGGTGATGCCATTCGGGTTGACTAATCTTGCGGCGGTGTTCATGGATTTGATGAACCACCGGGTATTTCATAATTTTCTTGATTGCTTCGTGGTGGTTTTCATAGGCGACATCCTTGTGTATTCTAAGTCTCGGAAGAGCATGCACAACATTTGCGGATGGTTTTGTCTATTCTTCGGGAGAGGCAACTCGCCAAGTTTAGCAAGTGTGCTTTTGGCTAGAGGAGGTTTCATTCTTGGGGCACGTTGTTTCTAGTCTTGGGATAGCGATGGATCCTTCCAAAGTTGAAGCGATAATGAATTGGAGGAGGCCGACCACGATTCTTGAGGTTAGGAGTTTCTTGGGGCTAGCCGGTTATTATCGGAGATTTATAGAGGGATTTTCGAAGATTGCTACGCCTATGACAATTTGACTCAAAAAGGACGCATTTGTATGGAGTGATAAATGTGAAGAAAGCTTCAAGAGTTGAAGAAAAGGTTGACTACGGCACCGGTGTTAGCATTGCCTAGCGGAGGTGATAATTTTGTTGTTTATAGTGATGCTTGAAAGAAGGATTGGGATGTGTGCTTATGCAAAATGGGAAAGTGATTGCTTATGCTTCAAGGAAGTTGTCTCGTATGAGATGAATTATCCTACGCATGATCTTGAGCTCGCGGCGATTATATTTGCTTTGCACAAGTGGAAGCATTATTTGTATGGTTCGAAGTTTGAGATTTTCACGGATCATAAGAGTTTGAAATATCTCTTCTCTCGAGAAAGAGTTGAACATGAGGCAGCGGAGATGGATGGAGAAATTGAAGGATCACGATTGCACTATCTTTGTATCATCAGGGAAGCGACGTAGTTGCTTGAGATGCTTTGAGTAGAAAAGTACACTTGTCATGTTTGATGATGCGGGAATGGAAAATGTTAGAGGATGTCGTGATTGGAATCTAGCGAGATTAATCATGGGTATTATTTGCTAGTGTGCGGGCTATTCTGTTTATTGGAAGAATTAAGGAGACTCGGAAGAAAGATCGAGTTGGTGAAAATTATTGATGGTTTGAGTGAGAATAAGGAGAATGAGTTCGCGATGAACCAAGATGGGATTTTGACATTTAAAGGTAGAGTTTGTGTTCCTTGATTGAAGATGTAAAGCGGCTTGTATTGGATGAAGCTCACAGCAAAGTATACTATCCATCAGGGAGTGCGAAAATGTATAGAGATTTGAAGAAACAATTTTGGTGGAGTGGCATGAGCGACAGATAGCGATGATTATGTGTCGAGGTGTCTCACTTGTCGGCGAGGTAAAGGCGGAACACAAAGACACTGCGGGGTTGTTACGTAGTTGGATATTCGGAGTGGAAATGGGAACATGTTACGATGGACTTTGTTTCGGGATTTCACGTACTCGTAGAGGTTTTGATGCCTGTTTGGGTTGTTGTTGATCGGCTCACGAAGTCGGCTCATTTTATTCCGATTGCTATGACTTATTCATTGAGTCGGTTAGCGGCATGTATGTCTGGGGAGATTGTTAGATTGCGGGGTTCAGATTAGTATTGTTTCGGGCCAGGGATCAGAGGTTTACATCGAGGTTTTGGCAGGCTTTGCAAGAGGCTATGGGGACCAAGTTGAATTTTAGCACAGCTTTCCACCCTCAGTCAGACGGACAGTCCGAGAGAACAATTCAGATTCTTGAGGATATGTTACGGGCTTGTACGATTGATTTTAAGGGGAGTTGGGATACACATCTTCCTTTGGCGGAGTTTGCGTACAACAATAGTTACCAATCGAGCATCGAGATGGCACCGTATGAGGCTCTTTATGGGAGGAAGTGTAGATCTCCTATTTGCTGGGATGAGGTTGGAGAAGCAAAATTATGGGGTTCAGAAATTGTTCAGCAGTCTGTTGAGAGTGTGAAAATAATTCGAGATAGATTGCTCACCGCTCAGAGTCGACAGAAAAGCTACGCGGATAATAGAAGGAGAGATTTGGAGTTTCAGGTTGGAGACTTTGTATTTCTTAAGGTATCGCCTAGAAGGGGTACCAAGAGATTTGGGAAGAAAGGGAAATTATCACCGAGGTTCGTTGGACCTTTTGAGATTCTGGAGCGAGTTGGGAGTTTGGCATACAGGGTGGCTTTACCGCCGTCTTTGTCGGAGATCCATAATGTATTTCATGTGTCTATGCTTCGGAAATATCTTAAGGATGATTCCCATGTTCTTGAGTATGAGGAGATTACTTTTCAGCCGGACTTGTCTTATGTTGAGCAGCCGGTGAAGATACTTGACACGAAAGAGCAAGTTTTGAGGAGCAAGAGGATTCCATTGGTGAAAGTCCTTTGGAAGAATCACGAGATCGAGGAAGCAACTTGGGAAACCGAGTTGGAGATGCGAGAGAAATATCCTCATTTGTTTGATGACTACGGTAAGAATTTAGGGGCTAAATTCCTTAAAGTAGGGGAGAATGTAAAACCCTGAAATGTTGTTTGCTTGTGTTATGCATGAACTTATACACTTATAATCATTATAAACATGTTCATTTAGCTCCCGTATATGTTTAGAGTCAATAGCATGATCGTTGACGTCGTTTGAGATGCACGTATGCATTTTTCTTTCACGAGATGCTTTGAATCTCGGGTTTATGTTTTATGTTGTAATCACATGGATATTTGTTAGAAGGCATTCAAAACATCATTAACATGCCTTGGATGTTTGTTAGATGCTAATTGCATCGTCGGTTTGGTTGCTAGTTTGATTCTAGCGATAACCCTTCTCCGTTTGACTTTTTCGGTTGTCGTTCGGGAGAGTCCTGCCTGAGTTTTTGGCCTTGTTTTGATGAGGTTTGAGACTTGATTCCTTTGGTTATAGATTGGAGGACATTAGGGTTGAATTGTAGACCATTTTTGGCTTGGAAGGACTCGAGAATGCATGCGGGAGAGGCCGGGACCGAGCGAGGAAGCGAGAAAAAGTGGAATGCTGGAAATTTGAGTGATGCGGTCGCATCACCCTTTCCTGCGACCCATGGGTCCTGGATACCAGATTCGGATTTTGCCCCCTTTTTGTATTCTGTCCGAATTTTTACCCATTAAACCCAATCTAAACCTATCCTAAACCCATCTACTTAAGCTAATACTAATCCTAAACATCTATTAGGAGATTAGGGGTTAATTAGTGATTTGATTAGAGGATTTAATCCCTCATATATAAACCCAAATCAGCCGCTCACTCTCCATAGTTCGGCCAAGACAGAAAATACGACTTCCCCTTTTGCTCTTCTGCGAGCACTTCAACCCAAACAAAGAGGAAGCTTGAGAAGGTGATTTCTAGGGAGATTGAAGGGCATGAGCTTGGAAGCCATAGCTGGGTCTTCTTCTTCCCCATTCTACCTACAAGTTTGAAGAAAGAGTTGAGGAGAAGACACCATTGTTAGGGCACGAAATTTCAGCTTGTTAGGGCTGAGTTTTTGTAAGTTTCTACCTCTCTTCTTCTTCTTTTTAGGCTCCATTGACCCTAGGGAAACAACCAATTGTGCTATTTGAGGTCAATGGAAGCCATTGTTAGGGTTTATAGAAGATGCATGAACCCTAGGATTTCAAATTCATGATAGAACTTGATTGACCTATGTGAGACCATGATTATGTGAAATTCATGTTCTAACTAGTTTATTGAACTTGATTATGTCAATTATCCATGAGTATTGATGTTGGTTTGATTGAGATACTTGGAGGGTGCCTTGCCCTAATTTTGTTTTAGCTTGCAATCTATTGAAGTGAGCTTGATTAATATGTTTTATATGCTTAATAGAGTATATTAAACCATGTTGTAAATTTTAATCATGATTTGAAGGTTGTGATTGGTATGATGGCTTGGATGAAATTATGCACAAAATGGCTAGTTTATTCTAAATTGCATTGTTAATTAGTTTGTTGGGTTTATATGATTTTATTGAGCATCGGGTTTATGGTTTTGGCGATAGTTATGAATATAGGGGGATGATGAAGCCTAAGCTTCTATTCCTTGAATTTTTCGGAAAACTTAGATTGAACTCAACGGAGTTAACCTTTGGGTTAGTATGAATCCTAGGAACTATAATCTTAAGTCCTACGGAATTTTGGGTAGAATTCATGGAGGTCGAGCCTCCAAGAAGTTTTGAAGTGTGTGAAGCACACTTGATTATGAGAGCTTATATGATTCTCGGTTATGATGTTTAAGCTAGTTGTGAATGAATTGCATGACTAGATTGATGGTAGAGTGTTTACCTACTTGTTTTGAGCATATGAGTATATATTACTTGTGCTTGGGTTTTAAGTCCAGCTGGCGTCGGTCTGTTGAGTCTTTGGTAGGACGATACATCGTCTTCACGAATTGTGGGATTCGTGATCGCGATGGATCGCCGTGTCGGGTTTGCACACACCCCTCCATCGATGGCCACGGTGGGGAAGTAGTTTATCTCAGTTGTAGTAATACACATGGCTTTGATAACTATGGAACTCGAGCTGAGACTGTCTCGGGGACGTCGATATCTACGAGAGGGATATCGAGGGCACATAAGGGTTTTGCACGTGTTTTTGCAGGAGCGACACGCGCGGAGGAATTTTTGGTAATGGTATCATATCCCTTATATATATATGATTTGTTTCACAAGTGCTTAAGTGAATAACGTGCTTAGTGAATTGGATATGATATGGGGTTTGTTTTGGTTTCTTACATGTTATACTTAATAGATAACATATTGATTAAAGTTGTTAAGCATATATGCTACCACATGAATATTATGGGAATGTTGTTTTATGCCAAAGGTATAAATTATTGTTGTTTAAGACAAAAATGCCTTGACAGGAATTTATGATGAGATGTTATACGTTAAGGATAACATATTTATTTAATGTTGAGCATGGATGCCATAACATGATTTTATATAAGGTTAATTCATGACGATAGCATGATGTTATTTATGATTGAGTATTATGCCATGATAGGAAGTTACGGTTAGTAACTTACTAAGTCATTGTGACTTACTTTTATCTGTTGGTTGTTTTTCCCTAGATCCGAGTCGTGCGAGCGGATCCAAGTAAATCCAGAAGGTTACGTTGGCAAGGAATTCTTTTGGAAAGGTTGCTACTTAGATGATTATTTTGTTTTTGGTGAGGTCGTTGGGAAGATGAAGTTATGTAAACTTCATTATTGGGTAGCAAACCTTAATGTGTTTGAAATGTTGTAATTATGTTGTTAGTTTATTCTTTTGGTAGCCGACAAGTAGAAGTCGTGCTTGATGTATATTTATGGTTATATCTGCATATGCTTACTCGTTGTTAGTACTTATAATTGTTGGTACTTAAGTTGTTGGTAGCCGACTGGTTTTAGTCGCGCTTGGTTAATTGGTGATTATGTTTAGCATTCTATATTGCTAGTTAAATATTATGTTTGTTCTCCGGCATGTTTTTAGCCGTTGAGTTGTTAGACTAGAGTCTTAGACTTAGTTTAATGTTGGGTTCGTACCGTAGCCGCCGATGACTTGGTTTATTTTATGCTAAATATGAATTGCATAACAGGGAGTTTGTCCTACGTGCCCAATGTTGCGGCACGCGAATCGAATTTTTGGACCGAGAGATTTATTATCTCTTTGGTTGTTTTTAGTTTGAGCTTGTTAGCTCGGGCGCCACTGTTTTATTTTATTTAGCTTCCGCATGTGTTTTAAGTTGTCGGTGTACCGCCGTTATGGCCCTACCCATTATTTGCTACTTGTTGTTGTTATTGTTTCCCTGGCGGCACGACCTTGGGATTTCGTCTTGGAATCTGGGTCGGGTCGTCACAGTGCAGTTAGGGCAAATAAAATAGGTTTATTCTCCTTTAGAAAGTAATTGTTTTCTTTCAGAGTTGTATTTTCCTTTTGAGGTAAGGCTCCTTTGCCCCCCCCCCCCTCGTTCAAAGGGTCAGGCTGGTTGTCCCCCTTTTGTTTGTTTTTGCCCTTTTTCTTTTAATAAATTCACGCAGGTGCCGCCCTGCTTCCTCCAAAAAAAAAAAAAGTCCTTATTTGGACGACTTGACCCGCGTTCCCTCCTCGGGGTCGGGGTCGGGGTTGGGTTGTCACAAAAGCAATTAAACAGAATTTAATCAGACAATAAATAAGAGCAATTTTACCTAAAATGGGGTTTTGGTTTTTGGAATAATTGAAACTAAATTATTGACTATTTAAGCTAATTTAAGAGTAATAAAATAATAATAGCATGAATCAAGAGATTAACAAAAATTAATATGTGGGAAGAGTCTAGGAATTGGGATTCACTTGTATCGCCTCTTATGTGTATTTAACGAATGTATCTATCAATTAAGGGTTCGTTTACTAGTGTAAATGATTTGGACTTACGGAGCGAGATATGCAACTCTTAGTACTCCACCTTAACTGTGTTTTCTTGATCCATCGACACAGTAATTAAAAGTCTATTAAGATCATTAAGAACACATTCGGACCTAGATCTAACCTTAGCCCGATCAGGAAATCAGAGAGATCTATTTATCATTTAGGTTGGCCAATACATAACTCAAACACGATCATACAGTTTAGTATACCCAAGAGCTTATAGATTCACTAACATAACCATTATGCGATAGTTTCACTATAAATCAGAGATAATCTAAATGATAAACAATAATTTATAGAATGTAAAATATAATTAACACATAAGAATTGATACAAGTTACCTCCAATCCGTAGATAGATGCGGTTAGTTCATCACAGGCGATGAACAAATCATTATGGATGAAGAAAACATCATCAATCTTGAATAATTGGCATATGAAAATAAATTAAACAATCTTTTTAGTCTTGAGAATGGCTCGGATCCCTAAAGATGTACTACTAGGGTCTATTTATACTAGGTTAGAAAATTCGAGAAATTACAAAACTGCCCAGGCCCGAAATCGGGACCAAGCGGTCACTTGGTACATATGTTAAGCAATCTCTTGAGTTCTTTTCCACAGACAGATGCTACTGGAAAATGCACCGTAGCTCAACCTTGGTGACTGAGCGAGCGCTTGATGTTCAATCTTCAGTTTTCTACCTTGATCTTTTAGCAATTTGCACTCAGGTCCCTGGAATCTTCATTTTATAGATTAAAGGCCCGAAATTCATCAATCTTCTCAAATTTAACCTGAAGCTATTAAAGTACTAAAAACCCATATCAGTAACTTTAGAAACTTGTAGAAAAACACAATCTAAGTAGGAATATACACATAATAGATGCGTATAAAACATATCTATCAGTAGTCTCTCTCAACTCTCAAGTCTATCTCATTCTCATCAAACTGATCAAAGATTCAAAATTAAAGTCGGCAAGGCCGCATCACGATTCATGCATTCTCCAATCCAGTCTCCAGTGAGGCAGTGACTTCGCCTCTTCAGTCTTCCTTTCTCCTCCGTTTCTGCTCCTCTGACTTTGCCACATCCGTCTATGCTCCTCCATCTTCGCTGGCGCCGACTTCATCTCTTTAGTCTTCCTCTCTAGTCTCATCTCAGATCTCACGCTCTCTCTCTCCCATCCTGCTTCCAAATCCCGTCTCTTCTCCTCTAGCTTCTCCACCCCCGTCTCTACTCCTCCAGCTTCTTCGTCACAGCCACAGATCTCATGCTCTCTCTTTTCAAGTCTTAATTTGTCTTATAGTTTGGGCTACGTAGAATTTTGAGTCTTAATTTTGATTTTTGAGGTTAACTGCTTGAGCTTCATGCCTCAATTTCTGATTTGTTTGAGCTCTGCTATGGATTGTGCTATGGTATATTTAATACGGGTATATTGTTATATAACTATTAATTGGTATATAATCTCTTATGAATTGATAATAAATAATAATAAATAAATAAATGCATTTTTGTGGGCTTTGCACGCGGCCCTACGTAAGGCGAATTGGCCAAGAGATTCAAGGACCGTTAAGATTGCATATTTTTTTACCCCGGCCCGTTCAGTGGCGGCCTTTCAACCCGATTTGCCGTTTTGCTTTACTTTCCATCATCACCCACCAGTTTCATCCTCTTTTTTTGTTTTTTTGTAATTCCCCTGCACACACTTACTCACCTTGGAAAATACACACTAAAACCCACAAAACCCACACACAACTGCCCTCTCTTTCTCTTTCCCTCTTTTTATTCTTTCTTTCTTTCTTTCTTATCTTTTCTCCCTTCTTATTCTGCCCCTGCATCTCTCACCTTTTTCTCCTTCTTTGCACTGTCTCTGCTTCCCCTTTTATTTTCTTCTTCTAACAATAATTCCGACTCCTCAACCCTTTTTTTCTCCTTTCCGAATCTTACTACTTCCCACTAGGCCTGTCAATGGATCGGATTTTGGTCCGAATTCGATCCGAATCCGATCCGAAATTTCGGATATGGATTTGTATAATGGTCCAATAACTCGAATCCGAATCCGAATCCGATAATTTATTTATTAACGGATCGGATATGAATTTAGCTATATCCGATCCGTTAAGGATCCGATCCGATCCGAAAATAACATATTTCTTATTATATATATACATAATATACACAATTATATATGCATGTTGTCTTTTGATCTTCCTCCCTTTCATATTCTAATTGTTTTTTATTCATGTATTTATATTTCGGATCGGATCGGATATTTAATCGGATATGTTAACGGGTAACGGATTCGGATATGGATTGAAATACACTTGATCCGTCGGATTATCGGATCGGATCGGATTCGGATTTACCTATATCCGATACATATCCGATCCATTGACAGGCCTACTTCCCACGACAAGACGGCCCTAAACCCAAAATTCTTTCCTTTTCACGTTCTTCATTTTTTTTGCAACCAACACCCATTGACGAAAAAGAAATTCCATACCTCTGCTATGAATGCATACATCTATCTATTCCTCCATCCTCCAACAACACTACTGCACCAATGGTTCAATCAAATCAACCCAATTATCATATTTGCAACTCAATCTCGACTCTTAATGGTAAGGCTATTAATTCAAATACCATCAATGTATACACGTATATATGTACCAAGTAATCTAAAAAAAAATGGCTTACCCTCAAAATCGAAGTGCTCGAGCCTCCTCCGCTCCTTGTTTATGTCTGAACCGCCGACTCGATCTCGCCAAATCCACTTGCAACTAACACTCTCCGGCACTTAGAATCCCACAACAACTCAATTATTTTCTTGCAAAGGAACCCACCTAAACTCCTTGACATTTATACTCACCACCACTGCCCCTTGCTCTCCCTCCGTAACCATAAGGTGGAAACCGTTGGTCTTCGTTTCCGTTTGTTTTTCTTTCAACAGAAGCAACTTACGTCTTTTACTAAGCCAATCATTATTGACTAATTGATGATAATTATTTACCCCAATATATATTGTTATTACTATTTTATTTTATTTTATTTTTCTTTAAATCTAATACCATCATTATTTAATCTCGACTATTTTGACTCAACCAATATCTATTGGTCCAAGTGTTGGTCCTAACAATATCCTCATATAGGCTAGAGGGAGGGTTAATATCCTATGTTACCACTTAAAATTTATCTCACCATTCATTTAAGAATCTGGGTGAAATTCCTTTTTGAGATAAGTCAATCTGTAAGATAAACAGATCTGCTGGTAGAACAGAACCGCAGACTTGTTTTGAGCTGAATTAAAAAAACTCTGCTAACAGATTGAAGATAAATTATATCCTAAACTAGATTGGGCAGTGGAAAAGCAAATGCAATACAGATAAATCTTTTAGAAGGTTTAAGTAGTTGTTCACGAATAAGATGTTCAGAACAACAGCATACTTAATCTTTCTTCAGATACATTTCATAAGAGTTACATAAACGATAGTTTTGATAAAATCAAAAACTTTTTATAAATAGGAAAGAGAGAACAGTGTTTGAAGAGTATGTAATAAAAACACAACAGAGCTTTACTTAAAGGCAAACATGTTTACTACATCAATTAGGACTCTCTAACCTATTAATCCCCTTTCTTCCCCTAAGTTCTTTCCCTAGTCAAGAACTCTTGTCAGAGTTTCATTTACAAGGTAAGACTCAGGTGGAGTCAAGTGATTTAAACATGAGAAGACAATTTTTAGGGTCGCTCAGATATCTTTTATCTGAGCGATTGAGTTCAAGGCACTAGACACTTCATGATAACTAATAATTACACAATCACCATCCCTTGCAATGGAATACAAGTCTGATGATATGAATGCAATGCAGACAGA
Organism: Codonopsis lanceolata; assembly: GCA_013146195.2. Classification (NCBI taxonomy): domain Eukaryota; kingdom Viridiplantae; phylum Streptophyta; class Magnoliopsida; order Asterales; family Campanulaceae; genus Codonopsis; species Codonopsis lanceolata. The sequence goes on from CM028381.1 coordinate 69,936,214, forward strand.
TAGTTCTTATTGTTCCTAGGACATCTTTGGAGATTTGTCTTCGACTGAATCAGCAGTGCTTGATCGCTACCAAATGATTGGATTTCTAAGGAGCTGTAGAGACTGAGTTCTCTGAAGGAATTCAAAGGACTCAAATCATGAAAGGGGTTTCTTGACCAAGACACTATTCTTCATCTTTGTAGCTTCTGAAGATCACTCTTCTTCTCTTCTTTCAATTCATCTTTGTATCACACAGAAAGTGTTCTGCAAAGGTCTGGTTTTTCCATAATAATCTATGTGAAAGCCTTATTATTTTTTTTTTTTGTAAACCTTTCCCCTATGGGGGCATAGGAAGGGATCGAACCTGAAACCTCATATTTTGTAAAGCCCTAACTCTACCACTGTGCCACCCCTTAGGGTCAAAAGGTTTAATATTTGTTATTAGCAAGGTTTGAACCCTTGCCATTTGAAATAGTAGCCTTTCAAGGTATTAGAATAATAAAAAATTAAGGGTTGGGGCATGGTCTATGTCCCCTCCAACCTTTTTAAAAAAAATCTATGTGAAAACTTGATTGAAGATCTTGAACTTTGTTGTTCACAAGCTAGCATGCTCTCACATCTTGAAGAAGGATGAAAGAGTTTCTTTTATAGATGAAGATCAATAGATCCGTTGTGACTATCTTCGTCTTTATCTTGTATCCGTTGGAGAGATATTGTCCAGATAAGATTTTCACCTTATAGACTGTAGGATACAGATAGTATGAAGATATCTCATTGAGAAGGTTTGTCCAAAAAGTCAGACTGTGTCTCTGCAGAGTAGGTCTGACAGAAGTAGCACGTTGACATTTGGCTTTTCAATAAAGTAGATTCTTGACTTTTAGCCCAAATGTAGAGAGAGAATATATTTTGGATAAATTACAACAATATCCAAATAGATCGCGCAGCTCTTGATGTGTCAATCCTTTAAATTCAAATTTGACTTTTGAGGCTTGAGCACTTTATATTTTCCAAACGGCTGTAACCTTTTCTCTGTAGCTTGCACATGTAGATAAAGTCTGCTGGTATGATGTTCTTCTTAAGAGTAGTCTTCCAATAGATAAGTCTGCTGGTTGGCTAAGTTGATGTGGGAACAATCAAACCACATCATGTTTGCTCTGTGAAGAGTCTTTAGGATATGTATCACGCTGGAGCAGGGGTGCTGGTGCTTGTGTGCAGGAATCACAAGTATGCCGGTCATCTTAAAAGAATAGGACTAGGACAAGGACTCACCTAGTTTAAGACCTATGCGATGTTAAACAAGTTGCCACGCTAACCGGTACGCAGCCCTTTTATCCACTTGTTGTAACACGCAGTAATAGAGGCAAGCAAATCAAAGTATTGCAGAATATGCAAAGGAATAAGTATTGATTCATGAGGCATATTCCAATAATCTCCTCATATTTGTTTGGAACCATTACTAAATGACATATACAAAGTGCTGAAGCATTTTATCAAGTCATAGTAATAACTTTTTTTTTTAGGAAACAGGGACGGCACCCTGCATAATTTTATTTATAGGAGAAAAATAATACAAACTTGAGGGGGACAACCAGCCTTACCCTTATAAATGGGAGGACGAAGGAGCCTTACCTCGAAAAAGAAATTACAATTATGAAATGTGAATATAAGGAGTTTGATTTGCATCTAGAGAAATAAGACCACGCACAAAAGATGGAATGACAGAAACCGAGGAGAAGACTCTGTCAGACTCTGAATAACAGGCCAAATTGGCTAAGCTGTCAGCTACTTTATTAGCTTCACGAAAGCAATGGCTGAAAGAGATACGGTTGGCAGCCTGGATACGGAGAATATGTCTAAAAGAATAAGTTTGCTCCCAGGGGGGGGAATGACCATTGCAAAGACAATCATAGAGGACCTTAGAATCAGTCTCAATAGTTACATCAAAATAATTATGAGAATGAAGCCAGAGAATACCGTGGTATAGAGTGCGAATCTCAGCTAGCATGTTAGAGCTATGGCCATAAAAACAATGGAAAGCAAAAATTGGGTTACCAATAGAGTCCCTGAGAATTCCACCCCCGCCACTGAGGCTCGGATTCCCTCTACTTGCACCATCAACATTTAGTTTTAGAAAACCATGAGGAGGCGGTTGCCAGTGCACTACCTGAATGTGAATTTGCTTGGGCCGAACAAGAGAAGCATAGTTGCAATCAGTCACTTTGAAACCGGCAGCAGTCATAATATTCTTCAGATCCTGATGAATGTTATGAATGATCATTGAGACAGGAAGTCTGGAGGATTCATAAAGAGCTTTATTACGGAATTTCCATAAATGCCACAAGATGATAGAAGGGAGAATGGAAAAAGACAAGGATCGGCCTTTCAACCACCAAGCGAAACAAAGCTGCTGTAAGAGGAGGATGCGAAATGGAATTCCGAACATGTTATGGAAATGTAACCATACAGCCGTGGCAGAATGACTTTGGAGAAAAATGTGATCAAAGGTTTCTTCTGAAAAACCCGAAGCACAACAAGAGCATTTAGAGGCTAGCTTGAAACCCTTATTCCATAATCCTTCGTCTAAAGGCAATCGCTTACGAAACAGTCGCCAATGGAAAATACTAATATGCCTGGGCAGCCGCTTGTGCCAGATGAATCTGGAGGACATAGAAGAATTCCTTGGAGGGGATATCACCGAGATGGCAGAAGAGATAGAAAAGGTGCCTTTAGAAGAGAGAGACCAGCATGGACGATCATTATCATCACAGATGGAAATGCCTTGGGCAGTAATAGATTGCCAAATAGAAATCAAAAGCAACGAAAGCCCAGCATTATTTAAGGAAGAATCGGCATTGAAAATATCCTTGACTTGAGATAAAGCACAGGAGGAAGGTTTGTCAATATAAGAGTTTCCAAGCCAGATGTCATGCCACAAAGAACAGTGCCCGTTACCCACAATCCATTTAATATGAGGATCGGCCAGATCCTTTGCTCGTTGTATTCGAAGCCAGATATGAGAGCCTCTTGACGTAGAGATGGACGAATGAGCCCAAGAACAATATTTTGCCAAAAGGAAACGGGACCAAATGTTGTTGGAAGTACCGAATCGCCACCACATTTTGATACCATAAGCTTTAATATAATTAGAAATTGAGTAGATTCCAAGCCCCCCTTCAGAAGTAGGACGGCAACAGATTGGCCAGGCAACCCAGTGACTTTTCTTTTGGCCGTCAATATGACCCCAGAAAAAATTAGAGAACATCTTATTAAGGAGATTAATGACGGAGACAGGAGGATTTATTGAAGCTAACTGGAACATAGAAATGGATTGAAGCATGTGGTTAATTAAAGTGATTCGGCCGGTTGAGTTAAGAAAAGATCCCATCCAAGAGTCTATTTTACCTTGGAGTTTAAGAATGAGAGGATCAAAGAACTGCTTTTTCTTTCGGCCATAATATATGGGACACCCAAGGTAAATGAAAGGGAGACAACCCTCTTGAAAGCTAAGGACATTGGAGACCACTGGGGATCGGCTGGGAGCATTCGAGGGAGCTAAGTAGAAGGAGCTCTTGGAGCTATTTATAAGCTGGCCGGACATAGATTCATAAGAAGTGATAATGTGTTTATGAAGGAGGAGGGAGTGCTTGCTACCATTACAAAAAATTATGATGTCGTCAGCAAAAGCAAGGTGGGAAACAATAGGACATCCACTGTTAGTGGAATGAACAACCTTAGAGTCTGAAAGGTGAAGATGATCAATGCTGCGACTTAGAACCTCAGCCATGATAATAAATAGACTTGGCGAAATGGGATCACCTTGACGAAGGCCCTGGTGGAGGGAAAGAAACCAGTAGATTCCCCGTTAAGGAGGACAGAAAACCAGTTATCAGATAAAAGCCGCCAAATAAGATCGATGAAAATCTCGTGGAATCCAAATTTCCGCAGCACCTTTGTTAAGAAAATCCAGGAGACTCGATCAAAAGCCTTTGCCATATCTAGCTTAAGAATAATATTGGAGCCCGAAACCTTTTCTCCAAGATGACACATCATTTCCTGGGCTAGAAGAATGTTATCATGGATGATACGTCCTTTTGTGAAGGCGCTCTGATTATCCGAAATAATGAAAGGCAAAATGGAGGAAAGCCAGGTGGAGAGTATTTTGGAAATAACCTTTGAGCAAAAATTACATAAACTGATTGGACGGAGATCTTTGAAGCTAGAAGGAATAGGGACTTTTGGAATAGTAACCAGCAAAGTACTAGACCAAGATTTGGGAAGGGAGAATCCAGAGAAGAATTCTGTAATAGCCTCACAAAAATCCATGCTTATGATATCCCAACAAGAAGAATAAAAATGGCCAGTGAAACCATCCGGACCAGCTGCACTGTTACCGTCTAAATCATGAACAACTCTCTTAATCTCCAAAATATCTGGGGGCAATGAGAGAAGAATTCCACTCCTCAGTAATAAGATTAGGAATGACATCCAAATTAAAATCTGTGGGAGAGGCAGATGAAGAGAGTTGGTCCCGGAAATAACGGATCGCGACTTCTTTAATATCTTGCGCAGTAGTCAATAGAGAACCATCAACATCATGAATAGAATGAATGTAAAGACGGCGCTGAGATTTCTTAACTGAAGCATGGAAAAGTTTTGAGTTTCCTTGACCATCCTTTAGCCATTTTATTCTGAATTTTTGACGCCAGAATGCTTCCTCTCTAGAAAGATGAAGGCGAAGACGGGCTTGGGCCTCCATAAGATTTGAACGATTAAGCTCAGAGTTATTAATATCATAAAGCAATTCCATTTCAAGAGCCTTTTCTTCAGCTTGACGAAGGCTCGTAAAAATTTTCCAAAAATTTCCTTATTCCAATTTTTCAAGGCAGCCTTTAAAGTTCGCAGTTTTTTAGCAAATCGGATCATGGGAGAACCAGATTCAGGAAGGTTCCAGGATCGACGAACCATATCAGAGAAGGACGGATGAGAGGTCCAGATGTTGATAAACCGAAACATAGCAGGTCTAGACGCAGCCGTCGAAGAAATTGATGCAAGAAGAGGAGCATGATCTGAACAAGTGCGGTTTAGATGCTGAATAAAAGTAGCTTGGAAACTTTCCAGCCAACCAATGTTGCCAAGAACACGATCTATACGTTCCATGATTGTGGCTGAACCGTCTTGTTTGTTCCACCAAGTGAAATCAGATCCTGAATAACCCAAATCGGTGAGGCCTGTAGCAGTGATACAAGCTTGAAATTCCAGACCACCAACACGATCCCAGCCATTGCCTCCAGATTTTTCAGATGGGCTGAGAATGATGTTAAAGTCTCCGCCAACAAGCCACGGAGCATTGGATATTTGAGAATTAATTTGAAGAAGATCCTCCCATAAATCTTGACGTTCACGAGATCGCACCTTGCATAAACACAAGAGATAAAAGCATGATGGGACCAAGAAAAATGATGAATCTTGAGAGAAACATGCTGGGATGAATCACAAAGAAGACTACAACTGAAGCAGGATTTAATAAAGACCCAAATTGAGCTTGCAGAATTAGAAAAATAGAACCTGAATTTAAGTTTTCGAGAGAGAAAAGCAATTTTGTCCATATGTAACTTTGGTTCAAATACCGCAATAATGGAGACATTATGAAGCCTGATTAGATTTTTGAGACGGCTAACCGTGGGATCATTACCAATGCCACGGACATTCCAAAAAAGTACTTTAATCTCCATGTGAACTGTTTGAGGTAGAGCCGTTGGAGGGCTTTGAAGCATGGGACCTTGTCATACGATCAGAAGGGGGAATAATGTTTTTTGGTTTCTTAGGAATTTCCAAATCTAAAGCATGTAACGAACTTTGATCAGTAGCTTCCTCATCTTCTAAAATATTGAGAACGGCAAATTTGTTAGGGGAGAGAATTGTAACATGATCTGAATCCTGATCATTAATTGTCGTGTTGGGCAAGGGATCTGAAGAGGAAGGCGGCGCAGCATTCAAGTCGGTCTTAGAAGGAACTGGGACTGGATCAGAGATTGGATCTTTGTCCTTTTGACTAGAGGTGTCTTCGTTGAACGAAGGCAGATCCTGGGGGGCTTCCTTATCATTGTCAACATCATCATCCTTTCCATTATCAACATCATTGGGAGGATCAGAAGTCGTAGGGTTGAATTCAGTATCCATCTGAGGATGATCCGAAGCAGATTTCTTGGGGGTCCAGCGTTGGGAATTTTTCTTTGGCATGTTTTTATTGGGTCATTTGAAGGATTGAGATCTTTCAGAGGCAGGTTAGGGTTTTTGATACGGCAGGTGAGTTCTTGATGCCCTTGACGCATACAATGAGTACAGTAGAGAGGTTTATTCTTAGCCACTATAGGCTGCCAAAAGCTAGGAAAGGCATTACCACAATCAACCCAAACTCGGCTGGGACAAGTTTTTAGAAGATCAATCTCAACACACACTCGAGCAACACTAGGCCTTGTCAAATTAATTGTTGGCTGATCTAGCATCAGAGGCCTACCAAAAAGAGAGGCAAGAGAGAAAAGGGCTGATTTATCGAATAAGTGAATTGGCAGACCAAGGAGAGAAAACCAAACAGGAACTATAGAGCTCTCCACATCTGGGCGAAAATCAGGACTCTATTTGAAGACACGCATCGGAAACCTTCCAAGATACCATTGATCTTTTATCCATAGCCGTTGGTAGTCCTCCTGACATTGAACTTGAATGAGAATATGTTTTGCATCAAGGTGACCAAGGGTAAAAGCAGTTTTTAGTCCGAAAGTGTGAAAGGCTTTTCTAGTGGCCTCCATGGAAGGTCTGCCATGAGAAATTTTTCCGATAAGGGCCAAACGAAAAGGATGGGCAAGGGAAGCAATGAGTTCTGGGGACAGTTTGAGAGAAGGCTCGCCCTTATAAGAGGCAGGTGAAATGACAAAAGAAGAAGAAGGATTTGATGGTTTTGAGAGAACATCCGCAAAAGAACGATGAGTGGAAGATGGCAGAATTGTAGAGGGGTTCGGTGGAGGGGCTGAAGTCTCAGCCGCGGCCATGGCCGTCGGGCAAGGAGAACCAAAAGCAAAACCCTAAAAAACGGTAGAGAGAAACATGCCCACAATGAATGGTCATTTTATCTCAAGGCATGTCCTATGTTGATTTTACAAGATCGATGACTTTAGTATAGTCAACTATTGCTATTACAGACTCGATAAATCAAAGTACTGAAAGCAATAGTAAAAATATTTTAGATCACTTATGATTTAAAAATTTTGATCAAGATCTAAAAAGTTTTGACTCCTTTCTTGCATAAATATTTTTATACGAGATGCATATTTTGGCAAGAAGGAATAGCAAATCCTTAAGTAAAAGATAGAGTTGAAGCGTCTCTATAAGGATTGTTGTGATGCCAGTTTTGATTGAAATATAAATTTTTGTGAAGACAGATTATTTGAGATAAATAGTTTTTAAAAGCAGTATTGGTATCACATTTTGAAATAGTTAGAACAACAACTTTGATTTTTGAGAAAATATGTTTTAGAGAAGATAATTTCAAGTATGTTGTTCTAAATATGTTTTCATTGAAGATGTAGTAAAGTCATTTTTAGAAGAAAAAAAAACATCCTTCAATGAGTAACACATTTTATTTTTGTTGAAAAAGATAAGAACTTTGTTGATGATTTAAATCAGTAAGGTAACAGATTTCAATAATAATTGCCACAAAGGCAAGAAAAGATGTATCACTAAGATTATTCTTTAAGGGGTAATTTTCACATCTTATTCTTCCGTTAGGTTCTCAAATTATGTTTGATGATTTTTCCTAAGGTTATTACTCCTCCTAAGGTGTATATGTCTGATGTTCATAAAAATCTGTTCCTGGATGTGTTAAGTATATGTCAAAATTCTCCTCCTTAATGGTTAATAATATCTGGGAGCGAGAACTTGAATGGACATAAGAGATACCAATTGTAAGGAGAGGGTAGATATAAAAATATCAATTGTTGAACAAAAGAAATTACAAAATCTCCAAAACTTCTTGTACTAGAGTCTAAATTATAATCTCGTCGAGAGTTAGAAAAACTTTTGTTGCTGAATAACTCTCTAGTTATCAGCAGATCTCCAGTGACAGAAAGACATTCATCATCTTGAATAGTTGAGAGGATGGACTGGAACGAGCAGAGAAAGCGGCTAAGAATCCTAACGTACTTTCTAATGCTAACCTGAGACACCTTTCCTCACTGGACAGACTGGCTAATGAGAGAGAAGACGACTTCAGACCAGTTCAGGTCTATATATTCGAGAAGAGCAATGGTGAAGTTCCGAAGTCCTCTGGTGTCACTTCTTAAGCCATCCACATGAAATAGTAGACATTGACTCATAATTTCACTGCCATTGTACAAATCTAAAGAATATACGTCAATGTTCATTGTATGGTAGTAATCTCGAGAGTTGGTTCCAGTTCTTCGAAGCCAAGATTTGTTGACTGTAGAATCATCAAGAGAAGTGGGTCCATCAGATGGAAGATGAAACGCTCTTGATAGGCTTTCAGCATTGAGCACTATATTTGTGCCACGAATGCGACCATAGAAACTGTTAACGTCTCTTGCCAGAGTCATCCTTGAATAGAATTCATCAACCAGTCGGATGATATAGAATTCTTCTCTAAAAGAAAGGATAGAGATGAGTCCAGAACTGTGAAGAAGGTCGATGATCTTCCGTCCTACAGTGTTGTCAAGAAGAAATTGTTCCCCTTGGATTGTTAGGCCTAAAATGTAGGAATTGGAGCCTACTTTAGTAACAAATTTATCCATAGGTGGATCAACAAGTGGGTGCAGGGTTTCCAGTGATGTTAGATGAATCAGTCATGGAAGAATTTCTAGATGAGGAAGAAATAATTTAGGTGCTGAAGGATTTTTGCTTGACAGGAGTTTCGAAGAATACCAGAAATTGGGGGGGAGTTTATAGTTTTGGTATTTTTGGAGGATTGATTTAAATAGGAAGAATAGATTGTCATGAACCGATGGATTGGTATTTGTTTCAGAGTAGTAAGGCAGAGAGATGAAGCGGTGAAGAGATTGATTGACTGTCTGTCATATCCCGAATTAGAAAGAACATAAGCTTTTTGAAGTAGGCGGCGATTCATGATTAAGTCTTTTGAATTTTGAAAACCAATTGGAGTAGTTTCAAAACATTAATTGTTTCAAAATTTCTAACTTAATTTAGGATTTCTAATACCAAATGAATGTATTAGAAAGAATTTAGGTGTTGATATCAAAGACTGCTGCTGATGTTTTAAAAAATGAAGCATACTTTAAGAAAACATTCATAATCGCAGGAAATAAGGTAGAGTTTAGAATTCTAAATTTCCAGTAGATATTTACGAGACTTTCTGAATCATCTACACAATCATCAGTAATCTATGAAATCTCTTGGATTTTTAGAATTAAAATATTTTAGTGTTTTAAATTTCCCGAAGATATTTTATGAGGCTTTTTGAATCATCTACACAATACTCACCAATCTCCCAAATCTCTTGGATATCCAAAACAAAAATACTTTAAACAGTGAAGTATTTTTCAACAAAAAATTTCTTAACTGCAAGGTTTTGATGTTTTAAATTTCTAGAAGATATTTTACGGGGCTTTCTAAATCATCTACACAATCCTTAGCAATCTCCCAAATCTCTTGGATATTCAAAACAAAAATATTTTAAACCGTGAGGTATTTTTCACGAAAAATTAGCAATACTTTTGAAAACTACCATTATTGCCAAGAGTTATCGTTTGGATAGGATATAAGAAAATGTGGATTAGCAGTGACGAATGTCAACAAGGACGAGGGAAGGTGATCAGAAGATGTGAAGATCTACTGATGTTAGTGGATGGTAAAGGTTTACCAATATCAGATGTTCATATACGTAAGATGGTATGACCTACAAATGTGAAAGCTTGCAGATCTCGATGAAAAGTTCATCTACAGATATCAGTTGTTCGAATGAGAGGCTAGACAGATCAGATGATTTGCTGACAAACTAAGGAACATTAGATGCGAGAGTCTGCTGATGGGATGAAGAACATGACAACAAATCTTCCTTTTTCGTGCCTTGGTGACTGTAAGGAAAGAACCAGAGGCTTCATTGGTAGTGATTAACTGAAGACAATGCTCCTCTTCAAAAGAATCCCGATTTACCAAGGAAAACACTTAGAGGCAAAATGGAAGATAGATACCATTTTAGTCAGAGAACTTGTATCACAAAGTTCGTCCTAACAGTATGCTCATATAGGCTAGAGGGGGGTGAATAGCCTATGTTACCACTTAAAATTTATCTCACCATTCATTTAAGAATCTGGGTGGAATTCCTTTTTGTGATAAGCCATTCTAAAAGATAAACCGATCTGCTGGTAGAACAGAACCGCATACTTCTTTTGAACTGAGTTAAAAAACTCTGCTGGTAGATTGAAGATAAACTGTATGCTAAAATAGATTGGGCAGCGGAAAAGTAAATGCAATACAGATAAATCTTTTAGAAGCTTTAAGTAGCTGTACACGAATAAGATGTTCAGAACAATAGCATACTTAATCCTTCTTCAGATACATTTCATAAGAGTTACATAAAGGATAGTTTTGATAAAATCAAAAACCTTTTATAAACAGGAAAGAGAGCGCAAAGTTTGAAGAGTATGTAATAAAAACACAACAGGGGTTTACTCAAAGGCAAACTTGTTTATTACATCAACTAGTACTCTCTAACCTATTAATCCTCTTTCTTCCCCTAAGTTCTTTACCTAGTCAAGAACTCTTGTCAGAGTTTCATTTACAAGGTAAAACTCGAGTGGAGTCAAGTGGATTAAACATGAGAAGACAATTTTTAGGGTCGCTCGGATAAAATATATCTAAGTGATTGAGTTCAAGGCACTCGACACCTCATGATGACCAATGATAGCGCAATCACCAGCCCTTGCAATGGAATACAAGTCTGATGATATGAATGCAATGCAGACAATTAGTTTTTCCTGTTCCTTGGACAACTTTGGAGATTTGTCTTCGACAGAATCTGCAGTGCTTGATCTTTACCAAATAATTGGATTTCTAAGGAGTTATAGAGACTGAGTTCTCTGAAGAGATTCAATGGACTTAAATCATGAAAGGGGTTTCTTGACCAAGACATTGTTCTTCATCTTTGTAGTTTCTGAAGATCATTCTTCTTCTCTTCTTTCAATTCATCTTTGAATCACACATAAAATGTTCTGTAAAGGTTTGGTTTTTCCATAATAATCAATGTGAAAGCTTTTTTTTTTCGTAAACCTTTCCCCTAAGGGGGCATGGGAAGGGATCGAACCTGAAACCTCACATTTTGTAAAGCCCTAACTCTACCACTGTTTTTTTGTTTGTTTGTTTTGTTTTTTGTTTTTGTTTTTTTTTTAAGAAAGCAGGGTGGAACCTGCGGGGATTTTACTAAATGAAAAACAAAGTACAAACTTGAGGGGGACAACCAGCCTTACCTGATTTAGGGGGGAGAAAGGAGCCTGACCTCGAAAGGAAATACAAGGAAACCAAACTAAAGTCACATTTTACGATAATTAAAAAGCCCTAAAGCATCATGTTGAAGCGCACGACGAACCTCCCCAGGTAATTGGGTAACCAAACTGAAATCACAATCATCCCTATAATGCGTCGAATAAGCAAGCCTATCAGCAACAAAACTTTGCTCGCGATAAATATGAACAGTTTTATAGTTTCCTAGCAAGGAAGAGCAATAACGAGATTCATATATAAATATCCAAAGGCATCCATGAACACCTGAAGTGGCAGCCACAACGACAAGGGAATTCGACTCAACGAGAACATCCTTCAAATGAAGCTTACGACAAAGAAGTAGACCATCCCGAAGCGCAAGAAACTCGGCACCAGTGTTGGTTCCTTGACCATAAGATTGACAAAAACCCGCAATAAAGTGACCCCTAGCATCCCGAACCACCCCTCCTCCTGTAGCCATACCCCCAAGAGAGGAACCATCCATATTGAGCTTGAAAAAAGGAGCCACCGGGGCACTCCATCGGACCCATAAGCCCTTCTTAACTTTTGGTTTTAAAATAGGGAGACCAAGAATACTCAAAACCCGAACACCCTTAGGCTGTAAAACAGACCTGGGAGTAAACAGTTAAAACATACTGAGAAGACCCTCCATAACTTGTTTATAAATCCAATCACCAAGCATCGGGGAGTTGTCAAACACAGCCCTACATCTAGCTTTCCAGATGGCCTAACAGGCATGAAGCACAATACCGACCTGAAGACTGCCCAATTGAGATAGTGAAGGTGCATCCACCAACCAAATCTGGAAGAGATGTCGAAGAGAAGTATATCGATCAATCTTATTAAAATAAGGGCCAGCATACGCCAAAGATTGCGGGAAATTTCAGAGTGGAGGAAAAGGTGAGAGATGGACTCCCTATCTGGATTAACCCGGCAGCAAACACATCGAGACACAATTGGGACTTGTTTCAAGTGTAACTGAAGATCCACTGGAATGGCTCCATGCAAAAGCTTCCAACCAAAAGCGCTGATCTTGGTAGGGATCCATCCCTTCCATATTTTAGTGGTCAAAGGGTGGAGGGCTTGTTGAAGACGACAATGATTCAAATAGACTTTAGAATCAAATTCCCCGGATGTAGTTAAGCTGAACACTAACTTATTGGGAGAGTTTTCCCGAAGACATATGCGTTTGATAACAGCATGGTGATGAGACAGAATTAAAGGGGGTAGCGTAGGCAACTGAGAGAGCGCATTCCTAACTGAAAGCTTAACATCAATAGGGCGAGGACCAATCAACCGAACACCCATCTAGTTATCGTTCCAGAAAGAAACTTCACCCCTACCTAAAACCCAACGGCTAAGAGAAGTGACACTGGCAATATGTGAGTGAATAGCGCGACACACATGGGTAGAGGCCACAGGAACAGAAAAAATCCTCCATCGTTACGATATTTAGAGGCAAAAAAACGAGCAAATAAACTCTTGCCTTGAGGAACACTCCAAGCAAGTTTAGCATGAAGAGAATCCCGAATTTGCACCAAAGAGCGAAGACCCAAACCACCCTCCGAGGTAGGTCTACATATGTTGGCCCAAGAAACCCAATGAATTCTGTTGTCCCCCGAGTTTCCCCACAGAAAGTTAGCCATAGCTCGCTCAATACAATTCATAACAGTCACAGGGATTTTGATAGCCGCTAGAGCATAAATGGGAATGCTGCAAAGGACTGATTTTAAGAGAATGATCTTCCCACCAAAGGACAGAAGCCTAGCTTTCCAACCCTCAATTCTTTTAAGAACCCGTTTTCCAAATCCTCAAAGTAGCAACGTTTCACCCGACCCCGGAATAACGGGAGCCCCAAATATCTCATAGGAAACACTTGGTGAGAACAGCCCGACCATCGAGCAATACGTTGAATTTTACCTCTAGAAAACCGAGAGGAGGTGTAGAAGCCGCTTTTAGATAAATTCACCATCTGACCCGAACAGCGCTCATAATGGACGAAGAGCTTACGAAGGTTCACAATGGTTTTCTTTCCAGTATTACTAAATAAAATCATATCATTTGCATGAAGGAGGTGGGAGATAATTATATTACTGTTACCGTGAGAATAGGGAAGAAAACAGCTATCCGCAAATCCTTTCTTAAGAGCAACCGATAAAATTTCTTTAGCAAGAATAAAGAGAAGAGGGGAAAGAGGGTCACCCTGGCGGACACCTCTGGTAGACTTGAAAAAGCCAAAGTTGGATCCATTAATACGGATAGAATACCAAATGTTGTTGATCAATCTCTCAATTAAACCACAAACCCCATCATTAAATCCAAAAGCACGAAGGGCACAGAGAAGGAACGACCATTCCAACCGATCATAAGCTTTAGACATATCAAACTTAAAAGCAATATTGCCACCGCGAACTTTGTGATCTATTCTGCCAATCAGCTCATGAGCAAGAGCAATGTTTTCTTGAATAGCCCTACCTTTAACAAATCCAGATTGCTCCAACGAGATAATATTTGGTAAGACGTCCGCCAATCTCAAAATTTTGAATGATGCCCAAAATTTTTGAACGACGGCCAAATTTTTTTTACCAACACCCAAATTGGGACAGTTGCTTTATATACGCGTTTTTGCTTCATTAATGGTATCTTCATCATTCCCCCCAAAGTATACTTAAGCGGTTGAAAACAAATATGAGACTTTTTTGGTTATAATATCATGACAAGGGTCCGACTCGATTATCACAATTTTTATATCTCTATAAAGGGCTCATTTATTTTTTTCGCCATGGGCCCTCAAAAGTCCAGGACCAGCCCTGGGGGCGGGTTGACTTGCTAAGTTACAAAATACAAAAATAATGATGGTTATGAGTTTAAATCCTTTCGCTCTAAAGGTGAGATAATTTGTGAAATCTTCAATATATTTATGATTATGGATTCGTTAAAAAATGATTTTTTTTTTTCAAATAAGACTAGATCTTTGTGCTCGTGCCTATGGCACAGTGCCAGTATGGGACAATATCGTTGTCTACTAGAGATAAGTGCATGCTCAAAATTTGTTAGATGATGAGTAAGACTAAATGACAAAAAAAAAATTCATTTATTTTGTAAGAAAACCAAGAATTGAATAACGAAATAAAATAAAATTTCATTGTTTTCTCAATAACAATTTAACCTTCTTCTGAAGGCTTTTGCTTCACAACAATAACTGGTTTAGAAACGAGAGCGACAATAATTATTAACAATATTTTCACCCTCGCACGCGAGACAAAAAAATTATCAAACATGTACATCCATTTAACTAAGTCTATGCATATGATTTAATTGAATTAAATATAAAGAAAATACCGCTTCATCGGAAAAACTTAAATTCGTGCTGAATAACAAAATCAACACTTATTAATTAACTTAATGTCGAGATTGTCATACCCCATACATTCTTAATCTAGCAAAAAAAAAACCTTTCTAACTTATCACCAACAACTTATAGTTCCAAACCAATAAATATTATATTGACCAGGAGGAAGTCATTTTTCATTCTAGCCAAGCGATTAATAATATTTATTCTTAATCAAGTTCTAGTTACTACAGTCATTTTAACCCTCAAGCTGCATTAAATGTGGCAACTAGTGTAAGCAAAATACACGAAGTTGGATGTGGTTGGCACGTAAACATATATGGTTGGTGTGTGTGTGTGCACATAATATGAAAACTACAACATCTAGCAATTATGAAAAATTTCAAGAAAAAGATTGCATACCCATCTCTGTCTCTCAGCAATTAGAAAAACTTTTGTTGGGCCGTTGCACTCATTTTGGAATCTTCTAAGAGCAGAAAAGTAGAAAAAAAACCGTTCAGGATTATAACATGTAAAAGAACATCTATAATATAAAACACATCAGTCGGTTACAAAAAGTTAATTACCAGTCAGGATTAGTTTTTACCAAACACAATTACTGGTCATGATTTAATCTCACAATCTTAACAGTTTTTATCACGTTTTTTTACATCCCTATTTTATCTCCACAATCTTTTTATCTCTCACTCCTTCTCTATCTCTTTCTCTCTCCTCCTCTCTCCATATTCATCAGTTTCTCTCTTTGATCTCTCTTCTTCTCTTCTTCTCACACGTTTTCTCTCACTCTTTCATTTGTATTTAGATTTTTTTTACTTATATATTTGATCATTCTTTAAGTTAATATCTATAATGTAAATCTATATTACAATACACATCCCAAAACTGGCTGAGATTCACTCTTTTACTGCGAAAATTATTAAGAAATTACGGTTTACAGACGGTTTACAGTTATTATTTAACATTTGCAAAAATTAGTTACTCTTTTACTGAGATATTACGGTTTTAGAGTTAATATTTTACAGTTTTACTTTTACAGTTTTATGGTTGCGAAAATTTGTATTTGTATTTTTTTTCTTTTTAATTGTTATCGCAATTAACTTAATCAATTTAATTTTTTTCTGAACCGAAATTTCGTATACAAATAAATTTTTAAAAAAATCGTAAGTTTTCTAATTTGAAATATTTGTTTTTTTTTCTTTTTAACTGTTATTGTAATTAACTTAATCAATTTAATTTTTGTCTGGCCCGTTTTTTTCGACCCGCAATTTCGTATACAAATTATTAATTAATCCCTCTGTTCCGAGCAAAGAGGCCTCGTTTGAAATTCGTTTTTTAAGAAAATAATATTTTTAGTAGTTCATTAATAACAAAATGACATTTATGGTTTTACAAATATTTAGTTGTAATTTCTTAATTGACTGCTATCATAATCAACTGAATCCTAATTTAATTTATGTCTGGTTTAGATTTATTTTTTTATAAAAAAAATTGTTCGTAAGTTTTGTAATTAATTTTTGTAATTTTAAATATTTTTATTTTAATTTTTTTTATTGTTATCATAATTAACTGAATCAGTTTAATTTTTGTCCATAAAAAAATTGTTTCTAAGTTTTGTAATCAACTTTATTTCTTAAAAGTTGTGTTTAGCTTCCCTTATTGGTATGAAATCTTTGTGATTTCGATTTCAAAATAGTATTTTGTTAGTTCACTCTGTCTTATTCAATTTATTTTGTGGTTTTTGTTTGCGGAGATTTTTATTGTTAATTTTATTTCAATTAATAGGTGTTGGGTTGGTGTGTGTGTGTGTGTGTGAGAGAGAGAGAGAGAGAGAGAGAGAATGTTTTTTGATGCTTAATTATACTATTTTAAGATAAGTTATAAATTTTCTTTTAAAATGAGTTATAAACTTTTACGGCTAATAAAATATGTTATTTCTTTAATTTTCGGGATGTTGTTGTGTAATTTATATTAATACGACCCCTACAAAATCTTAAGGATATATTAATTTATTTTTATCATGCTCGGTTCATACACTGATCACGCTCATACTGACACCGTGTCATTTACACGGTCACAAGTTTATTTTTATAGAATACTGCATATTTTTTCATTGTTGTGGTTTCGTTTGTTAGGGCATGTGTATTGGTTTCCATTGATTTAATTGTCTTCTTTTTTTTTACTTTTAGGGTTCATTAATTTTGATCAAAATGCATCTCCGTTCACCTGTTAGATTTTATATGATAATATGTGGGATTATTCAACTTTTGTAGATGAAGCAGAATATTTGGTTAAATGAATGTGTTTGAATTTTCTTTGTGTCATGTGTAGGTGGAAATAATGAACAAAGTTATTGCATCTCATGTTTCCAAACCAATCATTGTTGTTAAGCAAGAATCCCCAGAAGATGAAGACTAAGTTTTCGTTATTGAGAAAACAATAAAATTTTCTTTTCGTATTTTAACAGTAGTTACAATTAAAATATTTATTTCTTGGATTTCTTATGAAATAAATATCGAAGTAAAATATTTTATTTTGTTAGCTATTTGTGTTTTCTCCCCTTTTCGTTGTGTAGTGTACATATATCCAACTCATACAAATTATAAGTAAATATTAATTCACTTCCACAATATTTGCTTCATTTATTGATAAATTCCTAAATTGACGTCGTGCCATCGGCACGAGTAAGAGTACTAATATATCATTAAATGGCAATAAATATAAACAAAATCACATTTGTCAAAACAAAGGATGTGATAAAAGGTAAAGAGAGCTTAAAATGCATTTTAGTGATAAAAAAATAACACATTTAGTACAAAATCAATTATAATAACCAAACTAAACTGCAATGTACATTAAAAGATAGAAATTGAAGCTTTTGTGCCATGACATACTCACTTCAACTTGCAAAGTAAAGTTCACAAAAACCAAGAAAACAAAATACCCATATCAGTTTTCCGACTTTTCTTTACAAATACCCAACTTTAAAAATTCGCAAAATCATAAAATCTTTCATTCCTAATAGTCCTTATAACTTAACACAAAATGATTACGAACCAAAATGAAAATTATGGGGAGAAGTCTGTATGATTAACACACACCGGTTCTCTTTTGACTTCTCTCACAAATATTCAACTTATATAAGTAATTATACTATGTATAGTGGGGAATACAACCTTTTTGACCATCGTATAAATTGGGGAAATTCAATTTGACCAACGATGTTTTTTAACGACTAAATTAACCAACCAACTTTTAATTTTGTTGCAATATCATCCTCGCCGTTTCATAACAACCAAATTAACCAACCAACTTCTGTTAATATCATATTGACAGAAGTTGGTTGGTTAATTTGGTCTTTATGAAACGGTGAGAATGACATTGCAACTAAATTAAAAATTGATTGGTTAATTTGGTCGTTATGAAATATCGTTGGTCAAATTGGATTTTCTCAATTTATACGATGGTCAAAAAGGTGGTATTCTCATGTATAGTAGAACACATTTATTTCACAGTTTCGATTTAATAGCAGCTTCAATTCTTTCCTGGAAAGTTTGCTCGTAATATCAAGTTGTTTGGCAAGTGGTAAGTATGGGATGCATATCTATAATTGAATTCAATAGCTATAAACACATTTACTTCACAGTTTTGATTTAATAGTAGCTTTAATTCTTACCTGGAAAGTCTGCTCGTAATATCAAGTTGTTTGGCAAGTAGTACGCATGCAGGCCCGGCCCTGAGCAGTGCAACATGGGCCCTGCAAGTATAGGTTGTTTTAAAAATATATTATATACCACATAACTTAAATACATGATTGTCTTCTTGGCTCAATGGAAATTGTTGGGTAATATTAATATATAGGTCACGAGTTCATGTCTCAGCCAAGCCTTCTATTTTATTTCATTTTAGGTCTACTTTCTTCTTTGCCAAGCTAATTTCCTACTCATCCATCTCTCATAGCTTAATTATTACATTTCAAGCAAAAATCAAGTTTTTTTGTTGTTGCTATTTGACTTATTTTTATTGCTTATATTTCTTTAGTTCTTAACTTTATTAGTGATTGTGTCTTTTTTTTACTTGAATTTTTAGTACAAACATGTTATCAAGAAAATATCTATCCGGAAGTCAAAAAAAAAAAGATTGATGGGATATATCATTTTTGTCATAAATTGTTTAAATTGATGCAAAATAGTAGTTTTCAATAAAATTTTAATGCTTATTTTTCTTATACATTTATAGGTGTTGTATATTTTCAATACTATGAACGATAAAAAGTCAAAAAAAATTATTCGTCTAAAAATTGTATATGTATATATTTTTAGGGGGCTTTTTCTTTTCTTTTCGTCCTGAACCCCCAAAAATTTGGGACCGACCCTGTAAGTATGGGATGCATATCTATAATTGAATTCAATAGCTATAAACACATTTACTTCACAGTTTCGATTTAACAGTAGCTTCAATTCTCGCGTGGAAAGTCTACTCGTTATATCAAGTTGTTTGGCAAGTGGTAAGTATGTGATGCATATCTATAATTGAATTGAATAGCTATAAGAGTTAGTGTCCTCCTCTCCATTTAATTACTATCTTAAATAGTTAAATTCAATAACATAACAATTATTATAGCTCTAAAATTAACTGATTACTCCATAGCCCAGTGTCGCTGTGGCTAGAAAGCTACCTTATCAAGTAAAAATGCAAAAAGAAATCTTATAAGTGATGCAAACACACATGGACAATTCTTTTAGTTCTAATCAATATTTATTATATGCAGAATTAGCAAGATTATAGGTCTCTTCAGTGAACAGGTCTTGAGGAGGAATAAGGAGGGGATGCATTCGTAATAAGCAAGTAAAAATTAGATAGTTCTGTAGGGATGCATGTAAAACTTTCTACAAACTTTTCTACAAATAGTTGGTACTTGGTAGGCATGCAATCCTATCTTTTTTTCTTCTAAGGAAGCCCTCCTATTGACATTGATAAAAAAAAATAAAAAAGATGGCATCCCAACCTTTAAAGAGTTTTGTTTCAGTATTTAGGTCGGTGACATTCTAATTGTATCCATATGATACATGTTCACGATGAGCCACGGTTGAGCGGGGCTTATGAAGTTGTCCGAAGGCTTGTTTGGGTCAACGTGTGGAAGGAAGTAGGAAGAAGAATAAAAAATTCATTCAGATTAAATAGGATTGCCATTTACCATCCCTTAATCAATTAAAAGAGTGACAAAAAGAGAGAAAGTTTACAGATTTTAGGGATCGATTCTGGCAACAATTAAAAGAGTGACAAAAAGAGAGAAAGCTTACATATTTTAGGGATCGATTTCGATGGCCTTGTTTTTGCTCTTTTTTCCCATTTAATTTAATCCCTAAAACCAATGGAAAATAGAAAAGGAAAAAATTAAAGCCATAAAACTCAGCTTCAATCTTATACCAAAAACAAAATTATAACAAATACCAAGACATAGATTTAGAGAGAGAGATAATGGGCTCAATGAGTATGGCGGGACTTAAGAAGAGAGAGAGAGAGAGAGAGAGAGAGATGATAACAGAGGTAAAAAGTAGAGTTTATTTGGAAAGGATACGCAATTGGGTGTGGTGAGGAGAGAGATGAGTTGAGGAGAGGGTCTTCAGAGGTTGCGGAGAGAGTTGTGTGCAAAGGCGGAAGAGGAATAACCGCCCTCCACATGCTTGGAAGCCAAGTTGAATCCCAAGCCTAGGATCTCGATAAAAAAATTAAATCCTAACCTCCGAATAGCCCTAGTCAATTGAAAATATGCGAACCTAACTGTTTTATAATATAAATAGCTAGATTAACCACAATATTAATATAAAAAAATAATTATCATAATGTACAAAACCAATAATGATAAAATGAATTTTGATCTTTTTTTTTGTCCTTTTTGCACTATGAATAGTAAAGAAAGTTGTACAAACATACTACTCCCTCTGTCCCAAAATTATCATCTTGATGGACTTGGCGCACGATTTAAGAAAACACATTTTACTAGATTATTAATATTTGTTTGATGTGCAATTTACTTTAAATCTCATGTATATGTGGCTCATTATTAAAGTATGATGAAAAAGTAAAGATAAAGTAGTAAAAGTGTTGTTCTAAAAAGGAAAGTTTCAAATAAGACAATTATTTTGAGACAGACGAAAAATGAAAGAAGAACAATAATTTGGGGACGAAGGGAGTATTTAGAATATAATAATAAAAACACATTTTTGTTTGATGAATTATAAAATTTTTGTGTTGTAATTATTATTTATGGTGATGAATTGATCCAAAAAAAAAAAAAGGTTGGCTAACATGCATCTCCAACAGTTTGGTGCAAAAATTGCACCAAATCTTTAAACTGGTGCGATTTCTACACCAAATTTCTTTAACTATCTCCAACAGTTCTACTTCAAAGTTTACTCTAAAAGGAATATTTCAAGTATATTCTTCATTATTTCATTTAATTTGTATTCCAAGTATATGCTTTATTTCATTTAATTTGTATTAGTATATTTTTACAAAACAAATGTATTATTTATTGAATTAATATTATATTTAATTAAATGCAAGAATTTACTTGAGACTAAAATACAAACATATTAATAATTAATAATTAAATGCAAGAACATTAATAAAGACTAAAATAGAAACATTAAAATAACTGAAATAAACAACTAAATAGACATATGAAGATACAACTAAAATCAAACATTTAATCTTCTTAATTCGTAAATTCATCTCATAAATGATCGATTAACGCATCCCGAAGTGCAATATGAGTGGATTTATCCTTTATTTTTTTATGTAGCTCGAGAAATCGGGTAAATCAAATCGTTTCATCCACCATTTCCACATCTGGGCCAGGTGTTTCCATTGCCTCTTGAATTGGGGCATCCACATCACACTTGTCTTCAACTCTCATGCTATGCATTATTATACATGCAGACATTATATAATATAAGTCATTTTTATTCCAAAAGTGAGTTGGTGCAGCCACGGTTGCAAATTGTGACTGTAGAGCTCTAAATGCATGTTCTATGTCTTTTCAACATGATTCTTGTTTCATAGCAAAATATTTCATCTTAGGACCACATGCATCGTTGATAGTTTGCACAATAGTTTCCCATTTAGGGTAAATACCATCAGCTAACAAATCCAAATATCATAATCAGCCATAGCTTCAAGAATGATAGTTGCTTTCCACTTCTTCTGACATATTGGCCAGCCCATGCGGTTGGACAGTTTTTCCAACACCAATGCATATAATCTAAACTGCCCAACAAGCCTGGAAAGCCACGTTGCTTACCAATGTGCAATAACCTAGCAACATTAGGTGACCTTAGATACTGCTATCCAAATACCTCAATAATATCATGAAAAAATCGTTTCAC
Organism: Codonopsis lanceolata; assembly: GCA_013146195.2. Classification (NCBI taxonomy): domain Eukaryota; kingdom Viridiplantae; phylum Streptophyta; class Magnoliopsida; order Asterales; family Campanulaceae; genus Codonopsis; species Codonopsis lanceolata. The sequence continues at coordinate 69,958,462 of CM028381.1, forward strand.
ATGCTGTATTGAAGTAGACTATCCTATTTTAATATACTCATCAGTAACATCTGCAGATACACCATATGATAGTATCCACATTGCGGCTATTATTTTTTGGAAAGTAGATAGTCCGGCTCTTCCAGTACAATCTCTTCTTTGAACAAATAAATTGTCATGATTTTTATAGCATCAGTAATACGTAGGAACAAGCTTTAAGACATTCGAAATCGACGCCGAAACGTTGCTTTGTCGAATGTTGGATTTTCAGCAAAGTAGTCATTGAACAAACGACGATCACCAATTTCTCGATGGCATTCAATGACTGCATGACCAGGAATTGAGCCCCTGCGAATAATTGGAGAATGATGGTTGGAAAGTAATTGAGCAACAAAATTGTTATTGAATGCGATTTGTGGCAAAATTACTTCATCGTCATTAGAATTGCTGGAGGTAGAAGATGAGATAGATGATATAGTATTTGACGGACTACTATAATTGAAATTCATTTTGACATTCGATGAAGAAATTGGATGTGTATTTTGGTGGATGTTAAATGTTAAACTAGTCTAATTTATTTGTAAGGTAACAAAAATCTAGATAAAATCTTATCGAGACCGTCGATTAGATTACATATCATCCTAGCCATCTGTTTGACATCTCGCCTAGATAAATATGATAGATAATATAGGATGATAAAAATATTTTCAAGACCATCAATTATATTACATATCATCCTAGCCATCTGTTTGACATCTTGTCTAGATAAATATGATAGATAAGATAGGATGCTAAAAATCTTATCGAGACCGTTGATTAGATTACATATCATCATAGCTATCCATTTGACATCTCATCTAGATAAATATTTTAGATAAGATAGGATGATAAAAATCTTATCGAGACTATCAATTAGATTACATATCATCCTAACCATCCGTCTGACAACTTATCTAGATATTTTTTTATATATAAATACCATTTTCCATTTGACTGAAAACTTACACTCATTATCTTTCTCATCCTTATCTGTTTGATATCGAGTAGTTTCATCATTATGGCTACAAAAAATAGCAGTGCCTCTTACAGTTGTGAAGAAGACATACACCTATGTCGTGTCTACATTGATATTTCTCAAAACTCAATCGTCGGTATCAACCAGTCAAAAGACCGATTTTGGTCTCGAGTTGAAACAGAGCACAATTCATCAAAACTTCCATGATACAATCACGAAACACAAGATCATTACAGTTTTGTACGTTTGTTATCCTCAAAGTAACTAGGAAATTAAGGGGTTCTGTAAGACAAATTGAAAATATGAATCAAAGTGGAGCTTTAGAGAAAGACATCATGAGTAGCCATTATAATATTTGATCTAACTGTATATATATGCTATTTTTATTAATGTTTCTCATTACTTTTAATTGGTGCAGTATGTTCAAGTGAAGACCCTATTGTTGCAAGATGAAGAATTTAAGTAAGGGTTCAAATTTGATCATATATGACCTCTTATGCAAGATATAAAAAAAAATTGCACCAACTAACTGTGACAAATCATCAAACCCAAATCCATAAATATCAGAGACGCCCGTAGGGTCATCTCTAGGACTATCATATTTTGATATCAACTTAAGTGATGGCAGTATTGGTACTACTTCGTCCCAAAGGCCAATCGGGATTTGATAGGAGCCAAAAAGTGTGATATTATTAGCCGAATGTATGATTGATTATAAAGTAAATATTACACTTTTGGTTGCTTTTGGTTGTTAATGTTTGTAGGTGTGAAGGGAGCTACAAAAGAGGGAAGCTAAGCAAAAAAAATGCTGGATTGCAAGAAAATGGAAATCAGTGGTGTCACGTGGGCATGTGCTATCTAAATTCTGAATCAAGTGTTGTCAACTTGTCGGAGAATTGTCAAAGAGACGGGCGTTAGAGAAGTTGTTACCTCTTCCTAAATTATTTCTTTATTAAAGGAATAACCGCTTTGGAAGTTATAGGTAGTTTTAGGAAGTTATTGGTAGTTTAATTTGTAAAAAACTACCAAGTAGTGGCTTTAGTGGGAAAAATGAGTGAAATTTATTCTGTAATTTGGGCAGAACAGGGGGCATCACTCGACCAGGAATTGAGAGGAATCAGGCAATCACTTTTTGAGAGATAAGTCACTCACAATTGCTAGGAGAGAAAGTGTACGTAGGGAAAACTTGTATTCTTTCTTGAGTTCAACACTTGCTGGAACATTAAATCCTTGGTGTTTGTAAGTTGTTTTAACTGTGTTTAGAAGCTAAATATTTTGTTTCAGTCAATGAACAATTCAGTCTTTAGCGCTTCACTTCTGTGAGATCTAATAGAACTCATTCTTGTTTCGTTACGAATATTTATTCGTTCTCCATTTAGCACGTTGTAAGATTATTGTGTCTAATTGATGTTTGTGACCAGAATATTAATTAACATAATAGTCTATAGCTAGTTAACGCTGTTGATCCGTAATTGTCCTCGATTTTAACAAAGTGGTAAGTAATACCCCTTTTAGGCATCACAAGCATAATCGGACAGTATTACCGGAATGAATAATCTTAGTTACATGTTATTGCTTCAATATGCATGGCTTTGAATCAGTCTCTTTTCTAATGCAACCGGGTTATTAAATCTTACGAGCGTCTCTGAGGTTGTAATTCTTAGACGATAATTAACGAGCCGCCTCTTGATTATCAACACGGTAAGGAGAGATTGAGTGTTAGGCGTCATTCGATACTTTATAACCGGTTTATTTGTGATTTAACAAGACATTTTTGCATCTATGATCAGAAGTAAAATGCGAGATGGAAATTGGTTCATTGACTGGACATTTAATTTATTGAATTAAATCAAGCTTTAATATGTTAGTTTAGTTAAAAGCATTAATTTTCAGTTAATTAGTTAATTAGTTTAATTTTAGTTAATTAAAAATATAAATTCGTATGCATTATTTACTTAGTAAAATTCTAAAAGGAATAAGTACAACGCTCCTCGTGGATACGATCCCGACTTACCTTATACTCGTTATTAGGAAAGAATTATTTGACGAATTGACACATCGCCAAATTTTGGCGCGTATGGGTAATGGTTTTGCTATTTATTTCCTTTTAAGAATTTTATTGTAATGTTATATGAAAATGCTCAACAGTTCAGACAAGGCAAGATGATCCGAGCAAGATTAATGAGGTAAATGTTTTTCTATTGATCGTAGATTAGACACTTTAACTTCTGTTTTGGAGAAATTAGTCTCAGGGCAAGTTCAGCAAGTCAAGGCGTGTGGAATCTGCGTGAATGTTGGTCATCCAACTGATATGTATCCAATAATACAAGAGGATTTGAATGAACATGTAAATGCTGTAGGAGGGTTTCAAAGGCGAAGAACAAATTCTGGCCATCATTCCAACCATCTCCACCATCATGAGCACGCCTCTTTACTAGTTCAGAACTCCTTGAGAGTTTAATCAAAAAGTTTGGTACACGATTCAACAAGATAGACAGGGAAACCAAGGCTAGAATAAAATCTCTTGAAAATCAAATTTCACAGCTAGCCGTGTCCATGAGCAAGATGGAGGTAAACCAAGGAAGATTACCTTTTCAAGTTGAAAAGAATCCTTCAGAAAATGAAGAAATTGCACAAGAGAAAAGGTTGGTTGATAGCAGCAACAATGAAGAAAGTGTGCTACAACATGATTCGTTGAAGAAAGAAGCTGAAGAATTGGGTGCACAAAATCGAAAATTGTCATCCTTCCACCATTCTAGGAAAATTTGCACTACAAAAGAAGGAAAAATGATGAGAAGTCGAATTAGTGCCCAGTAAAATGTTTGACAAATGTACCTTTCCAAGGCAAATGAGGAGGTACAAGGAAATACTATGACATTATATTTCACACTGAGGTAGCACCTGTGTTTGATTTTGTTTTTCATTACCATTTTCAAGTGAAAAATTCTTCCTCCATTGCCAATTATCATTGGTATAATTTGACCGAGTTGTAGAAGAGTAGGCGCTGGGTCTACTATAGACGCAATAGCGGCTTAATCGAGGCAACCCAAAGTTTTTTTAATGCTTTAATTTCCTTTTACTAGTTTAAATTAATTTCTTTGTTGTTTTTCATTCTCTCTTTTAGTTTTACTAACAACAACAGTGTGTGATCTAAAAAGTGTTCTAGATGAGTTTGCGAGTGGCAGGTTTTGTGGAGCTTTAGCACATGCCCATGTAGTATTTCAAGAAGAATTCCAAACGACTCGATGTTGGCCTATTTCTAGTCATTCGGGCTTGCGGCCACCCTT
>CM028381.1:69962842-69992077 GCA_013146195.2 Codonopsis lanceolata
AAGAAATCAAGAAGACAAGCATATAATGCACATGCAAAGAGTACAGGCGATTCAAGGCATATAACTAAAAACAAATGAACCGGTGGAAACACTGCACAAAAAAATATGATGTTCTGCAAAAGAGAAACGATCTACAAGAACAACGACACGAGTTCAAAGTATTGATAAAAGATATAAACTATCTTATTGATCCGGATATACGAACATATATTCAAAGTGAAAGGGCAAGGATTCCACGCAATAACAAATCTGATGCTTTTGGACAAGATTTCCAAAAATATTGAACCATCTGGAATTGATCTATCAGATTATTAGTAAAAATGGTAATTATTGCATAATTTGTATTAGTATTAATATTATTAAAATGTATGTTATGTGAGTTTAATTTAATGTAATGTAATTTTTTTTATTGATGTCTAATATTTATAAAATTTATCATAAATAATTTTAATATTATATATAACTAATAATTTAACAATATAAAAAATAATTGAATTATTTTTTGTATTATTTAAACCAAAACATCGAAAATAATATTTAAAACATATAACTAAACTAACAATAATAATAAAACGTAAAATATAAATATTACTTAAAAAAAAAAAAAGTGATGAGGGAAGATGAAGTGGATGTACAGTTTGTGTGTTTGAATTCTCCCAGCTCAAATGGCTGTTGGAGAGAGAAATGGTATCAAAATAATTCAAATTGAAGGGATGAAGAGACCGATGGAGATGGTCTAACCCACAACTTAAGATGAATTGAGTTGACTATCAATTTTCTCCATCTCTTCCTGTGTGGACACAGTTGTTCATTACTTCATCGACCAACCACCGAAAGAATGACGGAAAGCGACGGCGCTCCGTGGTCGACACCGGCGTTCAGGCTCAAGTACGATGTCTTCCTTAGCTTCAGAGGCACTGACACGCGCGGCAACTTCACGAAGAATCTCTACACGGAACTCGTACGGAACGGCATTCGCGTTTTCCTAGATGATGATGGCTTGAAACGGGGAGATTCGCTGGATCCAACTCTGTTCGAGGCAATCGAAGATTCTGCGGCTTCGATTACGATTATATCTCCAAATTACGCCTCCTCGCGGTGGTGCCTTGAGGAAGTGACGAAGATTTGCGAGTGCCGTCGCCTTATCCTTCCTGTGTTCTACCTAGTTAATCCATCGGACGTTAGCCGGCAATCGGGAGATTTTGAGGCCCATTTTCGGAAACATGAGAGCAGATATGGAGAGGAGATGGTTGTAAATTGGAGAAAGGCCTTGCGAATAGTCGGCGGAATTACCGGCTGGGTTTACAAAAACAGGCAAACACACTGACACACTATATTCTCTCTCTCTCTCTCTCTCTCTCTCTATATATATATATATATATATATATATATATATATATATATATTGCACTTCCTTCCCTGAACAGAGTGAGATCGGAAATCCTTAATTTTAGTTTATTGAGATCCATTCCCAGTTATTGGATCCTACTAGCAGTCAAGCACCTCTCTTATTATCAAGCCAGTGAACGATTGACATACATGTGACCATCCAAATTCAAATAGTTCATTGAAGGACTTTGAAGAAAGAAATTATCGACATCATTACCCCGAACAAATCTCCAACTGTTCCTTCTCGAATTGTGATCACATGAAATAATGTGTTTCAATTAATTTTGAAGTTGTGCGGTAAAGGAAAACAATATCAAGTCACCCAAATTTGTAATCGTGTTAAAAAAAAAGCATGAGACACTTATTTTGAGACACAGCGAGCACCGAACAGTTTGTTTAATGCAGGGTTTTTGTATTGTTATTTGACGAACATTTAACTATTTCTTTCAAAATTTGTAAAAACACCCGAAGATTGTACTTCTTCTAACCTTAATTTCGTACTACTATATGTTATTTGAGAGTTAAAGAAAAAATATATGGAGTCATTTAGAAAAAAATCTTGTTAAGTCAATAGGGGGTGTGGTGTAGCGGAAGCAACCAAAAAGTAACCGATAGATACCAACATGGTTGAGATCGCGCATGACTACCGACCGGCGACCGTTGATCTTCCAAATCTTCATTCCGAGTAAAGAGTCTTCGTTTGTAAGTCAAACTTTTTAAGGAAATGACACTTTTAGTAGCTTATTAGTTATAAAATGATATTTTTATGCTTTTATTTTTTAAAGTTGACTCTTTAAATGAAATATCTAAAAATGAAATAATTGACTTTTTGTCCGGAATGGAAGGAGCGTATAAAATTTAATGATGTTACATAATCTAACTCTAGAAGCCACACTATTCTTTAAAGGCTTCCCACGTTTGTTTAATTAAACAAATACTCCCTCTGGCCTGTTCTAGTGAATTTTTTAATACTTCGTCCACTACCTACAACCTAGGACTATTTCATCCCTTTTCACTGCCTAGGACACATTTTTGTTTCTTTCTTGGTTCTCTTTCTGACTTGAGTCTTGGATTTCTTTATGCCGCTGACTTCACTAATTCTGGAAATATTTTAGTTCAAGTGGACCATTTTATACCTCATTCTCTGCCTAGGACACTTTCTGTTTCATTCTCTTTCTTTTGGACTGGTTCTGCTTCTTACTTGAATATCTGCCTTAGGACCCATTTTAATTAAACAAATACTCCCTCTGGCCTGAAATGGGATGGTAATACCACCCCAAGTGAGTGTTTGAGTGGTTCTTATGAGTCAAAGAGATTATTGACTCTACATGATGATTCTAACAATTAGTTGTTTCCCAAGTCTACATATGAAGTTATGTATACACACACACACACACACACACACACACATATATATATATATCCATTTATTTGTAACCACCACTAAGGTTAAAACAAGAATTTGAAAATGAAACTTATTTCTGGAGGCAATTGCTGGAAGCAGACTCTTTGGTGAGATCTCCCTAGGTATGCCATATGCATGTCGGTTCAAACTCTTGCATGTGCTGTGATTGTCTATGGCTTGGTATCATCTATTGGTTGTTCTTGTTGAACAGTATTCAATCTTGGTTCCCACCTTATTCATGAGATATATAGGTTCTTTTATTTCATATTTCTTGCTCATTTCTTATGATCATCACAACTCACATCTTCAATGTTTGACTTGTATAGAAAACAGACTCGTGAATGTCTGCAACTACCCTTGCCTGCATTTAAATCCCTATCATACTTAGGTTAAGAAGGAGAGATGGGAAATGACATGGTTGTCATAGCTTCATGCTACAGCAGTTGATTGTTATGTTCTTTTATATTCAGTAACGTTAACAAAATCTGGTTCTTGAGTCCCTATATCATATTGAGCTTAAGAAGAGAGAAGGGAGGGACGTGATTGCCATAGCTTCATGCTACAGCTGTTGATTCTTGTTTTCTTTTATATTCATTCATGTTAACAAATTTGGTTTTTGCCATCATCAAGACTCCGCTCCCGGATCCTCAATCATTGGTCAATACACATATGCCCTAGCTTGCATTCTAAATAACATTGATAGAAAAACTATGCACTGATAGTGCCAAAGGCTAGATATGTACCCAGCATACTAAACTGATTGAGCCAGCACTGATCCAGTTCTGGCCTAGAAATGGTAACTGTATTTATTGCAGAAAAAAAAAGAATGGGAAATATGGACATGATATTGCTCTAAACTGTGTATAGAGTACAAAGACAACATTGTTTTACAGCTAGTTTTGGTTAAGGAACCACAAAATCAACTATTCATGAATTAACTTGAAGACGTGTAGCACCAAACGAATGGTTTTACTTCTTGATATGTTCATGAGCCTACCCACTTGCCTGGCCATACACGTGCGCGCACATTACTAAGCCCACACAAAATGATGAATCATTTTGATTATATATGTTGGTTTGATGTGCTTGGCTTATTTTCAAGACCAAGCTACATAACATATTATATGACAGATAAAATATTTATAAATTTCTGGGTAATTTAACTCCAATACCCATGAATAAATGGAAACTCATCAAAATAGTATTCTTATGTCTCACAGAATTAAGCTGTTTAAAATAGTCGGGAGAATTCATAATTAGTATCCAATGGGTTGTATTGATAATTACTTTTAATTTAACCTGGCTTATATTAATTATAAATGTTTTTGTGGCAGCGAAGAGCATCACTTGATCCGATCTTTAGTCAAAAGGATATTGAATGAACTGAGCAACACTCCGGTGCATGTGGCTTCTTATACTGTTGGGCTTACTTATCGTGTAGAGAAAATGATGAGTTACTTAGATGTTAAATGCAGAGGCATCCAAGTTTTGGGTATTTATGGAATGGGTGGGATTGGTAAGACGACCCTTGCCAAGGCTCTCTATAATAAACTTGTCAGCCACTTTGTACACCGCAGTTTCATTTCAAATGTTAGAGACAACTCGTTGAAACAAAATGGTTTACTATCTCTTCAAAACCAACTTATTAGTGATCTCACCCAGGGAAGGTTGCCACCTGTCAATGATGATATTTCTGGTAAGCAAGTGATCAAAAGGACACTTCGTGAGAAGCAAGTGCTTGTTGTTTTAGATGATATCAATGATCTAAGCCAACTCAATGCACTGGGAATTAGGAGAGAATGGTTTTCTGATGGAAGCCTTATCATTATCAGTACAAGAGATAGAGAAGTTCTACCGACCCATCTTGTAGATAAGATCTATGAGATGACAGTTCTGGATTCCTCCGATTCACTAAAGCTTTTTAGTTACCATGCATTGGGAAGAGAGAAACCCACACAAACCTTCCAGGATTTGGCTGTGCAGATTGTGTCGCTTACTGGAGGACTACCTTTGGCTCTGGAAGTATTTGGTTCTTCTCTATTTGACAAAAGAAAAGTAGTGGACTGGGAAGATGCTTTGAAAAAACTAAAGGATATTCGTGATCGCAAACTTCAGGATGTCTTGCAGATAAGTTATGATGGGCTTGATGAGCAAGAGAAGTGCATGTTCCTTGACATGGCATGTATTCTTCTAAATGAGCAGATGACGAGAGATTATGTTATTGATGTGATGAAGGGATGTGGCTTCAGGGGTGAGACTGGTATTTCCATCCTCATAGCGAGATCTCTTGTTAAGGTTATTGACGGAAACACTTTGTGGATGCATGATCAGATTAGAGACATGGGAAGACAGATTGTTCTGTATGAAAACTTTCTAGATCCAGGAATGCGTAGTAGATTGTGGATTCATGATGAAATTCTGCGTACCTTGGAAGATAGGAAGGTATGCCCTATAATCACATCCGTTTTCTCTTTTGTTTTGTTTCCGGTTAGCTTGTCGTTCAGCACATATATGCTTAACTTGCTTTAAGATTTTTCACTCTCTTGAATGGCTGAGCCAGCTTGTGGACCTATTATGCCCCCATATAGTCTTGAAGAGGCATTGGTTGTTTTCCTCCTCCCGCATCCCTGTGTAAACCGCACCTCAGTAAAGGAAAAAAAATAAAATCATATGCGCAAAGAAAGATAAAGAACATGTTCTTTGTAAAATTATTACTCCCTCCGTCCTTAATTAAGTGTCTCTTTTTAGTTTTTGGCAAAACTTAAAGTTGACTTTTGGCTATTGTGATAGTATATGTACACAAATACCCTTAGTGACATTCATTTAGGGACATATAGAGTACTATTATAAAGGGGGAGCGCCCAAAATACCCTTTTAAGAAAAACACTCACCTAAGATAACTATCCACAATCTAAAAAATAACCACCCACAATCCCATTAATGCATTTCTCTCTTTTCTCTGTCGTTCACATTTCTTTTATTTTTGCATCATTCTCCCACAAAATTGAAAATTGTAACCTATGGCATCTTTTCAGCTTATAATTATGTACACTTACCGTCTCCTTTTTTTTCTGCTCTCTCTCTCTCTCTGTCTCTCACTACAAAATAATAATGATAAAAATGATTTGACATCAGGGGACAAGAAATGTTCAAGGAATCACTCTAGCCTCTGCAAAGAAATCTCAAGCTGTTACACGAGTGAGGACACTCAGTACAGTTTTGTCAATAGCATACTTGAAAGAGATGTACAAGAAATATTTTCAACATAGGGTAGATGAAAACGAAGGATTGATACTTAACACTAAACAATTTGAATTGATGGCTAATCTAAGATTGCTGCAGTTCATTGATGTGAGATTAGAAGGAAATTTCAAGCATTTACCTGCTGAACTTAAGTGGCTACAATGGAAAGAATGTCCTCTAAAATATGGTCCTTCTGGTTTTCCTCGAGAGCTTACTGTTCTTGATCTCTCAGAGAGCAAGATAGAAAGAGTATGGGATCGCAGAAGGTGGAGTTTTTACAATGACAAGGTATGTCTCACTTATCACGCCAATCAGTTTTTGTAGGATCCAACGAAGAAATCCTCTTGTATGAGTGACTCACTTGAAGTCATTACCTGGTCATGAGTTATCTATTTCTTTTTTTAACTCAATTATAGCTCTTCTATTGTTTCATTCTGTTATTAGCCCTATAATTGCCATTCATTCATTATTATCATCATCATCTCCTCTCCTTTTGCTTTTCTCCTTCAAAATTGAAAATCGTTGTATACAAAGTTAATAAGAATATACATGTGAATTGTACATTAACAAAGATTGTTGAAATGTCAACATTTTAATAACTAGTGATGTCCAACTTTGGAAAGCTTTCAGTTTCCCATATGCCTGATGTTCCCCAAAACTTACTGATTACTACTTTCACTTTGATCCTCTTAGCAGAAATTCTTTATTTCACCCAAAATGTTCAAGTTTTATTTGTTTGCACATTTTTCAATTGCTGTGTAAAGTTAATTCTCTTGTAATACCCTGAGCAAATCTTATGTTTTTCAGGTGGCAGAGAAATTGATTGTTCTCAATCTCCGTAAATGCTCTGATTTGACTACTTTCCCTGATTTATCTGGGAATCTTGCATTGGAAAAGTTGATTCTCGAGGGATGCAGAAGACTGACAATGATACATAAATCAATTATGGATTTGCATACATTGCGCCTTTTGGACCTTCAAGACTGCAGCAATCTTGTTGAATTTCCAAGTGATGTCTCAGGGTTGAAACATCTCGAGAACCTTGTCCTCTCTGGCTGCTCAAAACTGAAAGAACTACCACAGGACATTGGCAGCATGAGCTCCTTGAGAGAACTTCTCGTTGATGAAACTGCCATCAAGGAGTTACCTGATTCCATGTTTCGGCTCAGAAAACTTGAAAGGCTCAGCCTAAGGAAGTGCCACTCGTTAAGAAAACTACCTGAATGTATAGGAAAGCTTGATTCCTTGTCAAAACTTTACCTTGACAATTCTGCATTGGTGGAATTACCCAATACTATTGGATTGCTTACAAACCTTGAGATTCTAAGTTTGATGTGGTGTGAATCGCTTACATTATTGCCTAATTCTGTTGGTGACATCAAGTCATTAACAAAGGTTTGGTTGACTGGCAGCTCAGTGGAAGAATTGCCCGCTTCAGTTGGTTCAATATCATATCTAAGGCATCTATCAATTGGAAAGTGTCGTCATATTAGCACATTGCCTAGTTCTATTGAAGGGCTAGCTTCTATGGTTGAGCTAGAGTTGGATGGGACATCAATCATAGATCTACCGGAACAAATTGGTGCCATGAAATCGCTAAGGAAACTTCACATGAGAAATTGCTCATCGCTTGGATCATTGCCAGAAACAATTGGGGGTTTATTGGCGCTTGAGACTTTGATCATAGTCAATGCTGGCATTGTGGAGTTGCCAGAAACTTTAGGGATGCTGAAACATCTTAAAGTGTTGAAATTGAATAAATGTAAACTGCTCTGCAGACTCCCAGTTTCAATTGGCAGTTTGGAATCCTTGCACGACTTGCAACTGGATGAAACGGCTCTGACAGAGATACCTGAAAACTTTGGTATGCTGTCGAACTTAACAATACTGAAAATGGCAAAGACACCTTATCAAGTGCCCCAAAGCACCGAGGAAAGAAAAGAAATACGACCGAAATGCATCACAATTCCATCTTCTTTCTCCAAACTTTCCTTGCTAAAGGAGTTCAATGCTCGTGCATGGAAAATTTCTGGGAAAATACCTGATGATTTTGAGAATCTAGCATCTTTAGTGAACCTGAATCTAAGTCACAACAATTTTTGCAGTCTTCCGTCTAGTTTAAGAGGACTCTCCTCTCTCCAATATCTTCGCCTTTCCAACTGCAAACAGCTCAAAGTTCTTCCCCAGCTTCCATCTAGTTTGAAGGAGCTGATTGCTATGGACTGTATAGCCCTGGAAAGAATGTCTGATTTGTCAAACTTGGAGAATTTGGAAGACCTGTCTCTTACCAACTGTGAGAAATTAATGGACATCCCTGGTCTTGAATGCTTAAAGTCCTTGAAAAAAATGCACATTGGCGGCTGTGATTTGTGCTCTTCAGTTGTGAAAGGCAAACTGGACAAGGTACTCTCTCCATCTCTCAAGCATTATGCATGTACTGTCGAATGAAGTCACCGCCAAAAATAGTCACCTCCGACTATTCCCCTCATTGGTGGAAATGTGATGCACAAAACAGATCCACTTTAAGATCCAACGCTTAAAAGTCAAAAGACAATAGGAAACTTCAACCAACCAAAGTTAATCTGTCTAAAAAATGAGCCCTTATATATAGGTATGAAAGTATGTATTAGAAAAACAACATATTCTAAATTACATGAAATTCCACACCACAAAGAAAATATTAAGAATAATAAACTCTTGCACCAAATACAATTGCTCCCAGGTGAAAATCTCTCTAGATCTCTGCCTCACTACCAAATTTCTCCATAGAACATATTTACTCATCCAGGCTCTAAACAAGGTTAAGAATTGACTGATTAGCTTGGAGAGTTTTCCCACTTCATGGACTGAAAACAGTATTACGAAAAATTGCTCATCATTGAGAAACCTGTTTGCATGTGTTTAGTAATTTAGGCTGGTGAACTTAGCTCGTAGTGCCTACGTTGTGATTGGATATCTCATGTGTGTGAGCAGTAGGCAGTGATTTTGTGTATGTTTGAGCACTAGCAGGGAGAAATTTATAGAGAAACTTAGGAGGAAGGGGGCCAAAACCTAATTGTAGTGATTTTTAAATTTTATTTTTAACGGGACACCTTAATCTATTATTGGAATTTGCTTATATGTTCTCCCGGAAAGATTGGGGTTGAGGAGGTGGCCGGGGTGGGGGGGGGGGAACTTGCTCTCATAGTCTAGAGCAGCAAATAAGCAACCCAGTGATTTGTAACGACTTGTGAGTTAGAGGTATCCTTAGACTCTGATTGTGCCACAGAGGGAGTGCTTAATGTAATGTTCTTGCATTTGTATACAGTATATACAGTGTTAACACAGACTTCACATAACTCTTGTAACTTCGAATACAGTTTGCTTTGAAGAAATTACAAGATGCAAGTATGCCTGGAAGTGAAATACCGGATTGGTTTACTCAAGAAACCGTTTGTTTTTCAAAGCGCAAAAACTATGAGCTCATAGCTGTGCTTATTGGTGTTGTCATATCTGTCAACAATCAAACACTGGATCAATTAACACAGGCAAATTTAAGACATGAGCGCTGTATAATAATAGATATCCAAGCAAAGATCCTCAGACAGAATAAATTACGGTTTCAGACTTCCATTCCTATATCTGGAGTTCCAAAGATACACGAAGATCTGTTTTACTTGTCCAGGTTTCATGATTATACTCCATTACTTTTGCAACTGCAAGATGGTGACAAGATACAGATAGCAATGTGCGACCCACCCTTTACTAAGGGTGTTGAGCTGAAGAAGTGGGGAATTCATTTGGTTTTTGAAAACGATGATGATTATGATGGGGATGAGAAGTCATTAGATGAAAGTCAACAATCTGTATCCGAGAAGTTGACCAGGTTTATGGGCGCTTCTGATGAAAATTCTGCCAATGACTCTAATCATGAAGTTGAGAGCAAGATGCCAAAGAGGGAACGGACAGAAGATTATTTTTGCGGGTTAAATGCTTTTACGTGCGTCCTTTTGTGCATCTTGGGCTTAATACTAGTAATTTTCTGTTTATTTTTGCATTTTTCCAATGCTGGGTCGTTGAGTTTTAGTTTAAAATGCAATGTATATTCAGCAGACTGGTGCCCAGCAAACTTGAAACATCAAGATATGCCCCGATAAACGATTGCAGAGGAGATATGTTCTTCATTTTTAGGTTCCCAAATCTTTAGAGAAACCATTTGCTTGATTACAACTAGCTTTAAGGAGAAGGTTTGCATTTGTTTGTTCATCATATTCAGAACTGTTTATTAGTTTTTTTTTATTTACAAATATTACGAAATAATGTTCTGATTTATATATAATAATTTTTGATAACACAATTTTAGTTGTTTCTTAACATGCTTTCCACTCTTTTTTTTTAAAATTTATTTACATGTAATCTGAATCGACTTGTTCCTTCCATTGTCATTCATTCTATTTTAAAGGGCTAACTTCACCAATAGTCCTTGTACTATTGAGTTTTCTACCGGTAGTCCCCATTTTGAAACTTGTACACCACTCATCCTTTGGCATTCATTTTTTTATGACATGAATCCTTATGTTGAATGCTGTCATCTCCTTGTCGTTAATTGACCACGTGTCGTCCACGTGAGTATTTCCCAAGGGGCAAATACGCGCATCATTCACAGACAAGGCTCTTTACACTTTACCCCCATTAGTTATTGATACTTGGGTAAAGGTATTAATTACTTCAATTTCACAATGAAACTAATAAAATATCGAAGCAATTATGGATAAACCCAGATTGAGAAAACATATACTCCTTTCGTCCTTAAATAATCGTCATAGTTGACCTGACGCACAGTTTAAGAGAAAACAATTGACTTGATTATTTATATTAGTTTAATGTGTAGTTTCCTTTAATGTTCATGTGTATGTGACTCATAATTAAAGTAGAGTGAAAAAGTAAGGGTAAAATGGTAAAAATGATGTTCTAAAAAGGTAAGTTTCAAAGTGGACAATTATTTTGGGACGGACGAAAAAGGAAAGGAGGACGATAATTTAGGGACGGAGGGACTACATAACATGAAAAATTGAAAGGATCTACATCTAGAAATAAATAATGAACCAAAATATTTCTAAATCTTTGCCATTAACAGAAGCTTCAAGCCCTTTGTTGCTTTTGATGGTGGTTTGGTGTTAACTTAGTGATGATGGGGGATGAAGGGAGATTTGGCGAAATTGAGAAATTAATGCGGTGAGATTGACTTGGTAGAATTGACTCCGCCCTTCTAAATTCAACAATCGAAGGGAGCTTTTTCAAATTAACTAGTTCAATGGGTATAGCGACGAAGATTGAGACTACAGGGGCGAAGATGGTGTTGGGTAGGGGAGGCAAAGACGATGATGAATGAGAGAGTAATGAAGCTACGAATCTTCCAAATTAGCTTTTCCTTGGTCCTAAATCATGAATCGTTAGATTCTTTGTGTACGAGTTCCTCGGGCAATCCATTTCTTCTCCAGCAATGATGACACTCCTTTTTCAACATTGACAAAATTAGAGGGGATCTGTCAATGTCAAAAATCTTAATCAAATTGATTATTTTTAGCCTAAACAAGATCTAAAACATTGAAGGGGGCGAGTTGTGTAAAGGATTTTAGGGGGGAAGTGAATTAAAACATGTGATGTATCCAAATTAGTGCTGGTTACATCGGGCTTGTCACTTATACTCCGATGTGAGAATTAGTACAACACACAAGTGTAAAGACAATTTGAAAGAGTATAGGCTTATCAAAAGTGAACGTACCTTTCTTCCAAAATTGGGAAGGGTTTACATAGCCCTCTTCACTGACCGAGGAGAGGCATTAACTTCCCGGGCATAGATTGTGGGGCAGTTAATAGGCCACGTCGGGATGTGGGGGGCGAGTTTCACAGCATTAACTCCCCACGTCCAGATAATGGTTACCTTCCTTGCCGGGCAGGACCAAGGTGTTTGGTTGGCAGAGTAGACACTCTTGCTCGCTAGACACTTGGCCCCCAGCCAATAATGAAGAGAATATCTGTCCAATATTCCCGTATAATAGCCAGGTACATATCTCTGCTCGATATGGAAGACATGCTTGCATAAGAGCCGAGCGCATGTCCCAGCTCGTTGCTTAACACAAGCATGTGTTCTGCTTGTGGTAAGGCGTACACATGCCTAGCGTGATCATTAATTGGGCCGTTTGGGCATGGTAGCTTAATGGCCCCCTGCTCCTTGTCCCTGTCCGGCGAGCACAGTTGCTCGAAATGAGGAGCATATCTCCAACTTGTGCTTGTAAACTCTAATGCTTAATCACAAAAAGACTTGTCAAGTTGTCGATTTGCAAAGGTTGCTGAGGAAGGTTAAGTACATGTGCATATGAATTGGTCCTTTGGTAGCTAATGATGCTAGTAGAAGTCAAGCGCATGGAGAAAAGACAAGCTAGGAACAGCTGTCGGTCGGGGAGAATATCATGAGTAGTTGCGTCTTCCCAAGGCCCATTTGATGTGACGCATTTTAACTGGCGCCCTCATGATGCTACTTGCACACCAGATCATAGCCTGCCTCCGCTTTCCCTCCAATTTACTTCCCCAAAGTCTATAAAAACGAAGGCGTCTTACCTTTCTGCTTTTTTTACAAACTCTCAAGCTCCCAAATCTTATTAGCCTAAAACCTTCAAACCTGAAGAAAATCCTTCAAGCGACAGATTCTCCGGCAGAAATCTCTCTAGACACTTCAATCCTTCTGTAGATTCCTAAGTAGCCTCTCTCTTAATTTCTGCAATTTCGACTTACTTCATGTGTATTTTTACTTTTCTGACTCCTCCCTTTCTATTTTGCAATACGAACATGAACCCTAACCACCCCTTGGGTTTTTAGTTCATAAACCCTTTATCTTCATGATTTTCTTAACCTGCCCCCACAAATAGACACCTCTATAGGTTGGAATCGAGGAAAATCAAGTCGATGCCCCAATCGTCGGCTTGACTCTTAGAACCCTAACCCTGGGTTTCATCTGCCTTCTTCTACCTGTTCTTCATGGGCATGAATTAACCTGTTTATTCCTCGATTCCTGTAAGATCTCTTCACGCGAAGCGACCACCGAATCCGATAACGAAGCTATGAGCTATGACCGTGGAGCTTCTCCTAAAACTAAGGAAAGTTTTGAGGTAGAACAAGACTCTGAGTAGAGTGATTCAAACCTTGAGCTCGAGACTGATGCTCACACCACCACCAAGCTTATTGAACCTACTATGGCTACGGGTGAACTTGCTAACTCCACCGAGCATGTCTTTGTGACCGTTGCCGGTGAGGAACAAAATAAAAATGTCGACCAAGAGACCGGTGAAGAAAACCGATGTTTTGGGGTATGAGTCCCCAAATACGAGTGCTCCTTGGGAAAGGTGGAAAAGGGCTGCTCGCCGAAAGGGAAAAAAACCAATAACAGACAACGACCATGCATCCTTGGTGAAGTGGGATGACTTAAACTCCAAGGAGGAGATATCTGTGTGGTTCTATTCCTTGGGCATTGACCCCAGAACTATAGAGTGAAAGCCTTCGAATTGGAAGTCGATGAAGCTGGCCACAACTACGAGGGGGACAAGATGGTGTTCTACTTTGGCTTCTTCCAGGTCAGACTAAGACTCCTGCTTGACCCATTCATCTGTGAATTTCTCAAATACACCAATGCCCTCCCTGCGACCTGATCTTTACCCAGTGAGGTTCTTGGTCGCATACAACGTAGCATGTAGGTTGCTCGAGTACGAACCCGACATGCTCTTCTTCAGCAAATCTGTTCTCTCTCGACAAGAAAAACAGACGCATAACTAGTCGCTCCAATCCCAACTACTTCAAACTCCTTAGCGAGTGTCCAAACAAAGTTGACGCCTGTGATAGGAAAGTACTACTGGTGGAGTCTCGAGTAGGGTGGTCGTTCGCACCTTTCTTGTAAGATCCAAAAGTTCCAAAATTTGATAGGAATGCTTTCCAAATCGGCGAAACAAAACTGGTTGCCGCCTTCAAAACTCTGCTCGACATAAAAGAAGGCAAAGCCAGGTAAGAATGAGTGCTCGATTGGGAAGCACTGACATCTGACCCCACTCTCCTACGTCTGTCCGTATGTCCGGCGTTCTTCGTTGACCCGTTGAAGGGGTTGAGACCCGAGTCACTATGGACGAAGAAAGACCCCACCCATTTTGGGGAAATTTTCATGGGATGAGATTTCCCAATGAATGTCCTGACTGCAAACGGGCTGGAATTAGCTGTATCCATGTCGTCTCATTAAATGGTTTGCATGTTATTGATACTATAGATATCCAGCATCTCGACAATCACTCTATGAGAACCCCGTTCTGAAACTCCCGTCATTTGCATGAAAATGACGTGTATTAAAAAAACACTAAAGTGAATGGAATGCATTCGACCTCGTTGTGGACTCTAAATGTGTGTGTACATAGTCGTCACCTCTATTTTAAGGTTTAGGCATAGAAAGATGAAGTGTACCAGAAAATGTATTGGTTCAAGGGCTAAGTTATGAGTTGGGAAGGGATAAGACATCCAACACGCCCTTTCGGTCTCATTTTTAGGGTTTTATTGAAATACCATACTTATATTATATATATATATATATATATATATATATATATATATATATATATATATATATATATATATATATATAATGACGCTTTGTTTTAAGATGCTATTTGGGGCATAATAACGGTTATTTTGTATTTACATAATTATAATTCAACATCATTTTAAAATATAAAGTAATTATTTCATGTACATTTATTTACACGCATGCAAAATATTATTATTCTACATTTAATAATAACAGGAAAAGACTAGGTGGTGGGTACCTAGGTCTTGGAGCGTGAATGTCTGATCCCGATATATACGCCTAGGCTTTAGCCCACTAGGCATTTGTAGTTTTTATTTGTGCTTCCCCTGTCGTTCCGAGAATAGAAGTCTTTTATGTTCTTGTATTGTCGTCTTGTTGTCTTGTCTTGTTATCGTTTTGTCTTGTCGTCTTGCTTCGGGCAGCGTAACAGTATCTTGTGGTTTTTTGGATCGGCTTGCCGGGGCAAGGACTAAGGCTCGAATGACTCGCTCGAGGTGAGGAGACTTTCTCAGGGCAAAGAGGAGGAACGCTTGCTTGCTCGGGCAAGGGAGAAGGCTTTCTTCTTCTTCGACAGAGGGAGATGACTCTTCAGATGTGTGAGTGAGTGTGTGTGTGTGTTTGAGGGTGTGGTCCGTTTCTCTCTGGAATGAGAAGTCGAAAGCTATATTTATAGGATGAAATGAGGATGGGCAACCGATGCATAGATACTGCATGGCTCCAGGTGTAAGCTGGAGATGAAGATAGAAGGAAATGGGGTGCGGCTCCAATGGGTGGGCGCGACACCTTCTTGCATTTTACGACCATTTCCAAATTCAGTTAAGCCCTTCTATAGTTTCATGTATTTCTGTTAACTCCCGTTATGTCCTGTTACCTGAAACATTTAGGGAAAGTAATGTTAGTTAGTCGAATCAATTTATAAATTATATTTTTATCATTGTTTTAGGACATCATATCGTAGGGTACGAAATTGGGGTGTCTACACACTCTAAATTTTTAGAGGCCTTGAAGAAGGGATCCGCAAAGAGAAACGCCCAACTGGTCCCTCAGGAATCTATCGTACTTCCCAAAGCTCCTTTCATATCTCCCAGGCGAGGAGCGAGCCGGGGTCGTACTGAGACCAACCGAACTATTTCGCTCGTTGCTGCAACCAGCCAGGGCAATCAAGCGAAGCCCTCATCTTCAGCCAAAACCAAGTATGTTAGCGAGCAACCGTCAAACAAGAGACCCGCCGACGATCCTCCTGCTGAAAGGAGTGCCTGATCACGGACGAAGAAAGAAAATCACGGGATGACATCTGGCTCTTCTCGCCACTCGCATACGCCCTCATGACAAAAGACTAGCTTCCACATGCCCGAAACACGCAAGAGCGCCAATAAGTTGATCGCTGATTAACATATATAAGCATGGAGGTCATGCCACCAGCACTCACCTTGGGATGGTGAGGAGACTCTGCCATAAGGGTCTTCATCAAAAAAGTAGCAAGCATACTAGTGTTGTCCTGGTCGGGGAGATTGGACTCTGCATGGCCAAGGTAATGACCTTTCCCTTATTGTTTAAACCCATAACCGAGCTGACCTATGTATTTCCCTTCCTTAACCTTTGTATCTTTTGTTTTCGAGATGACCACTAAAATTGTAATACCCCCATCCCATATCAAGTAGAAGGGGGAATTGTATGCAATTTATAAGGTGGCCACACTCTACTACTGTTCTCCAATATCATCTATGAACTTTTGGGTCGGCTTATGGTGGGCCTAATGACCCAAGGTGTTGCGGGCTTAGTGGGCCAGTATGTGGGCTACACGTAGCAGACCGGGATTTCAGGCTCGGGTCGTTATAAATGGTATAAGAGCGGGTCCCGGCTGGAAATTTGGAAACAAAGTACTGTGTGGGCCAAAGTGCTACACCTTAGAAGGTGGGAGCCCCCTCTTGATCCCCATACGAGCCACCTTTTGAATCCTGCATCACCCGGGGTATGGTTTAGCCTTTACGAGGACGTCAAGGATTTAAGTTAGGGAGATTGTAATACCCCATCCCACATCGGGTAGAAGTGAGAATTGTGTGTAATTTATAAGGTGGCCACACTCTACTACTGTACATCATCATCATTCATGGACTTTTGGGTCAACTTGTGGTGGGCCTGATGTCCCAATGTGTTGCGTGTTCAGTGGTCAATGTGTGGGTTACATGTAGTGGATTGGGCTTTCTGGCTCGTGTCATTATAAAAACCGAGCTGCTCTATGACCGAGTGTTGGAGAACTACATCAGTACCAGCTCCTTGACCGAAGAGAAGAACAAACTAGAGGAGCAGGTCAACACTTTGCGAGCTGAACTGAAAAGCAATGAGGAGAGCCAAAGTAACCGAGCTCTCCAAGGTCTAGGAGGAAAAGAAGACCCTTGAATCCTACCTTTCCTTCTCCAAAAAAATCTGAGGAAACCGCACTGAAGAACATTCGTGAGTGAGGTGAGGAGAGAACTGAGAGAGGTGCAGAATGAATTGGAGAAAACCAAGGCTAAAACGGCCGAGCAGGAGGGAAAACTGCAAGAGGAGCTGTCCCGGTAGACGGAGGAGCAGTGGCGGATCATCATCGAAGAATACAAAGCCTCACCCGAGTTTTTCGCCCATGTTGATGATGCAACTTATCCCTATTTCATACAAGGGTAAACCACATCTTAAGGCAGGTTGCGAGCAGCGGTTTGGGCGTTACACCCTCTCAACTAGCCGAATGGGGAACCAGCTCGCCTTGGTGTGACTCTGCCCAATTAGGCCAGTCATTGGTGCCATATAATAAGGATGATCTCGCCCGGCTTGCCCAATCTGATGTCAAGAAAGGGCTGCCTGAACGGAATCCACCTGTAATTGTGAAACCACTTGGCTATGGTCAATGAGAGCGAAGCTGTTATATTGCGGCCACTTGGGACAATGATGGCGACTTGGTAATCATGGAGCAGAACGCGGATGGCGAAGAGTTAACAAATGTCGCTGAGCCCGCAGAGACTCTTCAAGAAAAATAGGGTTTTAAATTCGGCATGCGAGCCTCCTAGAATTTTCTTTTCCTCGTTTTGTAATTCAAATATTTGAAATGTTATCCTTGTTTTGATACCTCTGTCTTTTCCTGCTTTGCTTATGCATTTAAATTGTTATCGATTGAATCACCTATACGCATCATTTGCAAACATAACATTTACGCCAAATCTAACTCCTAACTCGATTTAACAAGTAGGATTATTAAGATGTTCACACGACCAGTGTACATCCCTTACACTTAAGATTTAGTACAAACTAAGACTTAAGTTCTCATGCCAACTCCTTCCGATGAGCAGAATAAACATGCCCGTAAAGGATTTTGAACTTGCACAAAACCTAACACAACCCAAGAAAATGGATAACCAAAACAGGAACCACCCATTCTCTAATAACAACAATCAAAACACAATAATACAAAAATGGAGAACCAAAATGAACCACCCATTTTATAATAACAAGAAGCAATCTACCCAATTACAACAATCAAAAAATAAATTACATATTTCAGCTCGGCCAATCTCTTGATGATAATGCTTCTTAAGATGGTAAACATGTCATGGATGTTTGAGCTCACTACCATCCTCTGCTTGCAATATATAGGTTCCTTCTATGATGATTCTAATCACCTGGAATGGGCCTTCCCAATTTAGACAAAGTTTTCCCCATTCTGCTTGATGGCCTGTTGCTTCAATTTTTCGAAGGACCTATTTGCTCACTGAAAAAGATCGGCCACAGAATCTTTTATCGTGGTGCTTTTGCTCATTGTTTATAAAATGCCATCCTCATTCTGGACTGGGTAACTATAATTTGCCAAGTACATCTCGACTGGATCTGAACCATATGCAAGCGAGAAGGGTGTTTCTCTTGTAGGTCCACTGACCGAAATCCTGACCGCCCACTGAGTTGTTGGTAGTTCATCAACCCACTTTCCCGCTTTTTCCTCTAAATTCCTCTTGAGAACATGCAAAACTTGCTTGTTCACTGCTTCTTCTTGGCCGTTACCTTGTGGGTATGACACAGAGGACTGCCAGTGTTTGACACGTATCTGCTCGTAAGATTTCGTGAATCTTTTCGAAAATTGAGTTCCATGGTCTGACGAGGTGACCACGTGAGTGTTCAGTAGAGGGTAGGCGAGGGATATCAACATATCTTTAACATTTGACACACTGCTTGACATAAGCTTCAGTATCACGCCGTAAGGTGATCCAATAGTACCCCGCAGCCAAAACCTTTACTACGAGCAAGTGTTGACCTGGGTGTCCACCACATTTCCTTAGTGTACTTCTCCTAATATGCCTTTTGTCATCTCTGGTCGCACACATCTAAGCAGGGGCCTTGTATATGACCTTCTGAAATTTTCTTTGTATCACCCTTGCCTCTGATTTGTTTTCGGGCAAGGTATCTTGCTCGATGTAGTCTTTAAGGTCATCAATCCAACACCTTGAAGCGAGTTCAATGTCCATGATGATCTCTGTTGACTCCCATAGGTTCTAAGATTTGGTTGAGTCGTCTTCTGATTCTATTGTACAGTGGCTAAAAGGTCTGCGTACCGATTAGTATGACAACTGTCTTAGAATCAAGGTTGTTTAGAACTATTTTAGTGTTAGTTCAGCGGATAAGCGTGCTTCTTGCCTTGGAAGAACAGCAGACTTTGAAGTCTGCTCAAAGAGCGAAAAATCAAGAATAGCCAAATCATGAAATTATGACACATATAGTCCTATCTAGATATTTTTTGAAATATCTAGTCAAAATATCTTCATCGGATTTCACTTTAAAGAAGTCAACTCTACATGCTGACAACTGTCCAGACTGTCTCCTGAAACATAAAGTCTGAAGACATTACCCCTTTTGGCTAAGAAGACTTTCTCAACTGCAACGCCTGCAAACTGAAATCTTACTCTATTTGGGAATGTCCTCTCTGCACACACTGCATCTCTGATGACTGTGGCTCTTACATCTCCCAAAGCACCGAATTGCATTCAATGCAATAGAGCGTTGGACACGTTCTCTGCCTGTCCAACGGTCCAAAAGATCTCTGGTATTTATTCAAGTTTTGAAGATCTGAAGATACAACTCTTGCGCATTAAACTCTCAAGCTTCATCTTCAACACTCAAGCATTCAAGAGATCAAAGGACAAGAACTAACACTTCACCAAACTTCCTGAAGCTGCAGATCTACCCGTCTTAAATTTGTTTCAGCTTCATCTAGTTTGTTTTTTAAACTGTTCTTTACTTTAGCACGTGTGAGAACAATTAATCCTTGATTGTTCCTCTCACCATTATACACTTGGTTGAAAACTTATTTTGTACACGATCCATTAGAGATCTTACTTATAAACCTAGTGGATAAACAAGTGCACCTTTTAAAATCCAAAGCTAACCACTTTGGTAGTGAACGTAGTACTATTCACGATCGAA
The DNA here is from genome assembly GCA_013146195.2 of Codonopsis lanceolata. NCBI lineage: Eukaryota > Viridiplantae > Streptophyta > Magnoliopsida > Asterales > Campanulaceae > Codonopsis > Codonopsis lanceolata. Next base: position 69,982,927 of record CM028381.1, read on the forward strand.
CCACTTCTAAACTATGTGTTCTCGTCTGTTTTGCTATTTCTATTAAGCTTGTTTATGCTTAACCATTTCGAATGTGTGCTTAAGCGAGAACTCTAGTCGATTCGAGAACCTCTTCGGTTTCATTGCATTAACACTTCTAGTTAAATCTTTTAAGAAATCTTTAAGAAGTGTTTATAAAAAGTTTTTATAAAACACAACTAGGCTATTCAACCCCCCTTCTAGCCTAGATTGAGCCTATTTTGGGACCAACAATTGGTATCAGAGCCTAATTCTTTGAAAATTCATTTTTCCAAGCTTAACCTCTTGTGAATAGATCCTATGGCTCACTATATGCTGCCTACTTCGAATACCAGCCACGTCCCAATATTGGACGAAGGCCACTTCGAAGTGTGGAAAGATAAAGTTAATGAGATACATGAACTCTATTGACAACCGCTTGTGGCAATGTGTTCTAACAGGTCCTCATGTTCCAATGAAGCCCAACCTACTTGCGAAGTAGCTAGTGGACCTTCAGAGATACCTAAATCCATGAATGAATGGACAGACGAAGAAAGGAGGCTCGTTGAACTCGACAGCAAAGCTATTCACATTATATCCAGCTATGTTGATACAAGCACATATCAACAAATCATCAGATGCAAAACTGCCAAGGAAATGTGGGAAGCCTTGGTGGAATATCTTGAAGGAGATCGCCCACGAGACAACGAAAGTATAACTACATTCAACAATTCGATTCCTTCAGAAAAGATCCTAAGGAGACTCTACGACAAGCCTACGACAGATTTTGTGAGGTAGTAAATAGTTGTTATTCCTTAGGAAAAGAATATAGTGTTAAGGAAGTAAATATGAGATTTTTAGCTTCTCTAGGAAGTTTGTGGCATGTTAAAACCACTGCTATAAAAGAGTCCAAAGACTTGAACTCCATGCACCTCAGAAGTTTGTATGCGAGTTTAACTGTCTATGAGCAAGAATTGCTTCAAGCTCAAGAACAGGACAAACATTTTAAACTTCCTTCCTTTTCTGCTATCTATCTCAGGAAATTCCTGCCCAAGAAAATAAACCATCTACTTCTTCAAATGAGAATGAAATTCTCTCGACGAGCAATTTGCCATGTTCGTTAAGAAGTTTCAAAAGTTCTCAAAATTTAACAAAAGAAGGAAGCAAACCAAACCGGCGGACTTTGAGAAAGCTCACAAAACAATGAGTTAGTTTGCTACAACTGCAGGAAGCTTGGTCACTTTGCTTCTAAATGTCCTAAGCCAAAATATGAAGCCTATAAAAGGAGACCATCTAAATCATTTTCTAAACATAGAGGTCTACTGGCTGAGGACTTAGAAGAAAACCATGTATCTACTTGGTTTGAAGCGGATCGATGAGGATGATAGTGATGACTCACCGAGCAGGCACACATTTGCCTCGTTGCTCTAGAGTCACCTCCCACCTATGACTCGAGATAGTGAAGTTAAATACTCTCCTTTCAAGCTAACATTGAACAATCTTACGAAGAGCCTTCAAAGAAGAAATCCTCAAGGATGCTCAAGACATGCTAGAGGAATTCAATGAATTTAGAAAGGCCTATGTTAAGTTAGCTAAAAGTCATGAGAAGGCGAGAAATCCATCTTTGGAAGCCGAGTTAAAAACTCTCCATGGAGTCCAGCAAGGAAAGTATCAAGTTAAAAGAAGAGAACAAATTTCTCAATGAAAAGGTTGCATGCCTTATTGATCATGCCAAAGAGATATCTGCTGAGAAAGATGAGTTGCAAAAGACCATCAACTCATGGAATAACTCAACGGCAGTCTTTGATCAAATTCTTGGAGATCAGAAGCCCTCAACAGATAAATCTGGGCTAGGATTCTCTGAAAGCACTTCTAGCGCAACCTCTGAACAGGAAAAAGAACATTTTACGGTGAATAATAATATTCTGCACAATATCGAAACCTAACAAGGGTAAAGAAGGAATTGGTTATCTTGCTACTCGTATAAATACCCTAAGGTTCAAATTATCAAAACGGCGCTTTGAAAGCAAAGCAGTCATCTGCTGGAGAGAAATCTGCTAAAGGTAGTGTAGACTCTCAACGGCCCTCCACCAGCACCTCTGTCAAAGCAAAGGCTGTTGTTTCAAGGCCCACAAAAAGTCTGCTCAAACCTATCAGATTCATCAACAGTACTACCGATGGTGCTGCTGCTACACAGAATGTTGATACCAAGCTTAAAGGTAAAATGTATGAGGCATCGAAGTCTACTACCAGCAAGTATATTGTTGCCAAAGCAAAAAGCTGAGTCTGCAGACTCAAGAAGCCTCACCAGATGCCCTAAGCTTCTTTGTTAACAAAGGCTGCTAAATCAAAAGCTGCTGTTAAGAAAAATGTTCAAAAGCCTTTCAACACCCAGCTTGATCAAACAAACTTTTCTAATTTCCATCACTGTATCTTTTGCAAATGTTTAGGCCACTTGGTCCATGAATGTCTGCTGAAATCCATCATGAAGCTTCTATCCCCTATTCCAAAAATCAGGCAAGTATGGGTTCCAAAAATACGCTAACCATTTGGACCCATAAGAAAAATAAAAGGGGACCATGATTTTCTTACCTCTACATCTCAGGTGTGCTTCATGGCTGCTTCAAGTTCAGAGAAGAAAGATGTATGGTATCTAGACAGTGGCTGCTCAAGACATATGACCGGAGAATCTTGCCTTCTCTCCAACATCTCTGAAGCAGAAGGTCCTCCAGTCATCTTTGGAGACAATGCTAAAGGAAGAACTATTGGCTACGGATCCATCATTCGAGGAAATCTCTCCATAGGAAAAGTCTCTCTAGTAGAAGGCTTGAAACATAATCTTCGAGTATTTCTCAATTCTGTGATAAAGGACTTATCTGTCAATTCTCCTCAAAGCAGATGTGATATCAAGGATCCAGTCTCCTGCTCAACCTTGGTAACTGGACATAGACAAGGGAATGTCTATGTGATAGATTTGAATGCTTACGGCAAGGCTGCTAGTCTATGTCTTGTGGCAAAATCTGCTCAAGACAAAAGCTGGTTATGGCATAAAAGACTCAGCCATTTGAACTTCAAATATCTGTCTAAGCTATCCAAAGAAGGTCTAGTTAAAGGATTGCCAAAGGTCTCTGCTGATCATGATCGTGCTTGTAAAGCTTGTCAACTGGGAAAGCTTTCAAAAACGTCTTTCAAGAGCAAACCAGGACTCGCAACATCGAGACCTCTGCAACTTCTCCACATGGATCTCTTCGGACCAGTCACTACTATCAGCTATGGTGGTCACAGATACACGCTAGTAGTAGTGGATGATTATACAAGATATACTTGGACAGAGATGATGTCTTCGAAAGACCACACTTACGATCTTCTCACAGCTTTGTTCGGAAGGCGCAAGCTTGAAACTTCGATGAAATCGGTGGCGTTCGATCGGACAATGATGCTGAGTTCACAAATAATGGAATAGCAAAATCTTGTGATGATCACGGCATTGGTCACAACTTCTCTGCGATAAGGACACCACAGCGAGAATGGTGTAGCAGAAAGGAGAAACGAACACTTATCGAAGCTGCTAAAACTATGCTTGCTGAAGCAAAGTTGCCCAAACACTTCTGGGCAGAAGCCGTCAACACAACTTGCTTCACTCAGAACCGATCTTTGATCAACAAATTTCACGGTAAAACACCCTATGAACTTTGGAGAGGTAAAGCCCCAAACATTGGATTTTTTAAAATCTTCGGTAAGTGTTTAAGTAGTCTACAATGGTAATGACTACAGAAGCAAATTCGATAACAAAGCCGATGAAGGTGTATTCTTGGGCTATGCTTTACACTCCAAGGCTTACAGGGTTTTCAACAAAAGATCGTTAAAAATAGTTGAATATGTTCATGTCTCATTTGATGAATTTGATTTATTAGAGCCACACGTGGCTCCAAATGTTGCTGATGATTTTGTTAATGTTGAGACAGGTACCTCCCAACCATCATCCTCTCATACACCTAATCCATCTCCAGCAACTCAATCAAATATCCCTGACCATCATCTTTTATCAAATGGGTCACGAAGAAGACTTCAACCTACGCTCGAAAACTCAAATCGAGAACCCTTTGTTTACGAACACGAAAATCCTTTTCTTCAACTTACCTTTGAATCAAATTACGAACAAAATACTCATCAAGACACGGTGATCTTCCTTCTAGTCCTCCTTACGAACCTTGTCATGAAGAAACAAGCGATAAATCATCACATTCCTGCTGTCACAAGAACATGTAAAGACCATCCAATCTCTCAAATCATTGGTGACATTCATGTTGGAGTACGGACCAGAAGATCTTCCAAAAATGAATGTATGTTCTGTGTTGCATTCGTTTCAGAAGATGAGCCAAAGAAGATTGATGAAGCTCTTCAAGATCCAAGTTGGCTGGAAGCCATGCAAGAAGAACTTCAGCAATTTGAACGATGCCAAGTATGGAAGCTAGTCCCAAAACCTGCTGATCATACTATCATTGGCACAAAATGGGTGTTCAGAAACAAGAAGGATGAAGATGGGAACATCATTAGAAACAAAGCAAGACTTCGTTGCACAAGGATATCGCCAAGAAGAAGGAATCGACTACGATGAAACCTTTGCTCCATAGCAAGATTGGAAGCTATCCAGAATCTTCTTAGCCTATGCTACATACAAGGACTTTGTGCTATATCAAATGGACGTCAAGAGCGCATTTCTCAATGGTGATCTTCAAGAAACGGTTTATGTTACTCAACCTCCAGGCTTCGTGGAAAAAGGAAAAGAGACTCATGTCTACAAGCTTAAGAAGGCTCTCTATGGTCTTAAGCAAGCTCCTCGTGCCTGGTATGAAACTCTATCCAAATTCTTAGTAGAACAAGGATTTGTGCGAGGAAAGATCGACACCACTCTCTTCATTCTCAAGCACTGAAAGGACACTCTGCTGGTGCAAATTTATGTCGATGATATCATCTTCGGATCTACAAATGAGAAGCTGTGCAAGCGATTCGAGACACTCATGACTGGAAAATTTCAAATGAGTATGATGGGAGAACTCACATTCTTCTTGGGTCTTCAAATTCAACAATCCAACAAAGGAATATTCATCAGCCAATCCAAGTATGCTAAAGAACTTGTCAAAAAGTTTGGATTGGAAATGGCAAACACCTTCGATACACCAATGGCTGCTAAATGCAAACTTACAAAAGACTTACAAGGAAAGAAAGTTGATATCACCCACTATAGGGGATAATCGGATCTCTGCTCTATCTCACCGCCAGCAGACCTGACATAGTGTATGCTGTTGGGGTATGTGCTAGATTTCAAGCGGACCCTCGTGAGTCACATCTTCTTGCAGCCAAAGAATCATTAAGTATGTATCGGATACCACCAACTTAGGTATCGGTATCGAAGGGAATCTTCTTTCAACTTAGTTGGCTACTCAGATGCCGACTATGCTGGTTGCCAAGTCGACAGAAAAAGCACCAGTGGAACTTGTCAATTTCTAGGAGACAGGCTTGTCTCTTGGGCTAGCAAGAAACAAGCATCGGTTTCCAACTCCACCAGAGCGAGTACATAGGCTGGCGGTAGGCTGGCTGTCAACTGCTTTGGATCAAACAACAGTTGGTGGATTACGACATCAAAGTAGCTGACTGCCCAATCATGTGTGATAACACCTCAGCAATCTCGATCACCTACAATCCCGTGATGCATTCCAAGACAAAGCATATCGATGTTCGATATCATTTTCTAAGGGACAATGTAGAAAAGAGGAACATTAGCATGAAGTACATTTCAACTGAACATCAACTGGCAGATATCTTCACAAAAGCACTAGAAGCAGACAGGTTTGCTTATCTCAGGGGAGAGCTTGGTATGCTTGACCCAACTGCTTAAATTTAATTAAAATTTATTTTTCATCATAATATTTTGAGCAGACTTGACAACTTCTCTTAAGCAGACTTGATATTATATTTAAGCAGACTTATTTCTTTTAAGAGTAAAGTCAAGAATTCATACAGTCATTCGGAGACAAAGGTAAGTTTTCTAAACTCCTAGTTTTAGAAGGTTATTTATGAAAATTGAAAGGTGATTTCAAATTTGGTTGAGATATTCTTCAAAAGGTACTTTTTCTCTCTCTAAAGCGTCACTCATTAAGTCTTTTCAAGGAAAAGGCGTCGACTTAAAGTCCTTTCACAAGTCTCTATGGTGATTTCACGTCTTTTCATTTATAAACCCTCAACCGCCAAAAACTCAATTCACAAAACTGTCTCTTACTCTTCTCTCTATAACTCCTCCTTCTCTTTAAACTTCTTGCTTCCCTTCGCACTGTTTGTGAGCAAAGTCTTCAGAATCATTCTTCATTTCCATCTTCTATTTCTGCAAATCAACTCAAATGGTAAGACGAATCTAACCTTAACTCGATCACTAAAGTGTAAGCACAAATTTATATATTTTGCTGTGAATCCGCCATTGTTATTTGTTCATAAAATTTCTTGCTCTACATCTCTTTAAACTTCAAAATTTATTGCTTGTTCTTTGGTATTAGCTACATATTCTTGTTCATTAACCATCGATTTCGGTTTTACGGGTAAGATTCGCTTTGTATAAGACATTTCATATGATGTCTAGAAAAATTTCTAGGGCTTCATAGTACATTTTGCTCATATTTCGAGTTTTTTTTTTTGAGATTTTGCCCTAATTTATTTCCTTGAAATTCTTGTTGGAACTTCTTCTACATACGCTATTCTGAGCAGGCTCGGAGTTCGAGATCTTGACATTCGGCGCCCCCACTATGTATCATCTGGAATGTGCATCGACGAACCTTACATTCGAGCATACGCTTACGGGGTCAAAATAGTCGATGACTGAACGGTCAGGCATTGCCTCTTTTCATGTTAGAAGATGCCGACTACTGACTACCTTCTAGTGGAAGAATTCTTCCGAAGGCGATAATCAACGAATCAGAACTACTATCAACTGTTGTCGTAAGGACCATCTCCATCACCATCATTTGCATCGAGAATCGCCAAGATTATCGGCGTGGAATTCGATGGACCTACTTCTCTCACGGATCTTTGAGAAAGCACGCATGGTCCTACATGCGCGGGGAGAACACCCAAGGAGGCTCAAGCAAAGATGAAGAGGACTATGTTCGAAGATGGCGTCTACTTCCTCGGCCATCTCTTCGACAAAAGCATGATTTTCAAGAATGGCACTCATGATGTGATGACTCTGACCGGCCAATTTGGAATACATACTTCTGTCATCCTCAACATACGACTCAAGCGGGCTCAGATCTTATTTGAGGCTGTGCGATGCTATTGATCTTTGTCAAAGCTTCTCTCAGCGAAGCGACCGTTCGTTCGACTCATCAACTCTCTTCTTCGATCCAACACGCGGTTTCATACGCGCATGATGGCCTTTGAGAAAAAGAAGGTTCGAGAAATCAATCGGTTCACTAGCACCTTCATTCTCAACTATCACAGTGAAGAATGAAGCGAGCACATTAGGGTCTCCCCTCACTCATAGTCCATGCTATGAATCCACCTCAACTTGTGATCATCAAGATTAACCAGAGACAACGGTGGATGCGTTCATGGCCAAGCGAGCTAACCAAGAAGCTCTCAAAGGAAGCTTGCTGAGAGAGGCGCTCCAAAGGCCTTGTGAAAACGTCGACCACTACTCCTTCACCGACAACATCTAAGAAGAAAGAAGACTTCTTCAGTTGAGGAGAGCCGGTTACCAGAAGAAGGAAAATCTCTTCTTCAGTCTTCTTCTTGCCAACCCTTACTGCTAGCTCCCAAGCCAAGAAGAAAAAAGATATCGCTATCTGCTTCATACTGCTCCTTACCACTGCTGCTCATACGCTCTGCTTTGACCCGAAGACGAGACCACTCTCTCGCTCTCGGCGTAAGTCCAAAGCGCTTCGAACCCACGAACCCTTCATTCCATTTATTCCCCTTCATCTCCTATCTCTTCTTTATCCCTTTCCTACTTCTTCTCAGCCCTATCTTCTTTGTTGGGGAGGAGCTTCTTGCTACCCCTTCTTCTCCTACTTCCTCATCAACCCCTGGCTTGTTGTTGAGGAGCCTATCTCTGCCCCCAAAGAATAAGAAAGCATGAGCTTGCAAGAAGTCTATGGTTCCTACACCTTCTTCTCCATCTTCTCTTACCATGACCACTATCACTTCCTAAACCCTCTTCTCCTCCAAATTCTGACCTTTGCCAACTAACCAACACCTTCCTCTTCCTCTTCTCCAAACTCGCTCCTAACCCTTGAAACCCATATCTCGGTCAACCTCAACACCTCTTTCCCTCCTTTGCTTTGCTGACCACCTTTCTTACAGACCTCCCTTCGCACCAACAATACAGTAGGAGCGGCTCGGCTCAGCATTATCCTCCATGGCCTAGCGGTCGAAGTCCTAAGCTATGGCTTAAATGCCACTCATGCTACAATCTTCGATATTGGAAAGATTGTTGTCGGTGGTGAGCGATACCGCTCAAGCCTTCCTTCACCGGTTTCTCGTTCAAGACCGGCGTCTCGATGGGTATGCTACACTCTCGGCGGAATCAGCATTCGTGCCCTCTTTGGCCGACTCAAGGCGAATTGCACGAGCTATCATCCACAAGGCGATGAAGTTCTGATTTCACTTCTTTGTTCACCATATTGAGCAGCGCCCGATGAAGCGGCTAGCTGGCTGAGAACAAAGGCGGGTTCTTTGCCATCGAGGAGGAGAGAGCTACACACTTTTGAATCAAGCTCTTATTGAAGAACGAGCAGACTAAGAGAGTGCCTCAGCTGAGAATCCAGAATGCGGGTTGGTGACTACTTAGAACGTCGGCACCCAACCACATCTATTACGAACATGTTGGTATTACGTTCTATGTTTGTTATTTCAAACTCTCTTGTTTTGAAAAACTTATGCTGTTAAATAGCCTGTTTAATCACAAATGACTTATGTTTCTTTTAAGTTTAATTTGCTCTATCGTATCATGATCGGTCTATTTAAACTTCGTGTTTAAATCTTTATATTTCATGTGCTTATAGATTTAAACTACTGCTCTACTTAGTACTTGATATTAATGTTTTATCTTGTAAGTACTTAGTCTAGCTATCTCTCTACTAAGACTTACGCTGCGAGGCATGTT